>OU015750.1:91885153-91899501 GCA_907169655.1 Acomys percivali | reverse complement strand
ACACACACACACACACACACACACACACACACACACACACACACACACACACATTATTGGCCATGCATGCCTGAAAAAGGCATGGATTGTTTTGAGCATGGAAAGGGCATATCAAGTCTCATTTAATGCCTTTAGGGTTTGCCACACTTTCTTTAACACCCTCAGACTACAGACTTTGAATTCCCATATTTTTTGAACTGTTTTTTAAAAAGTTCAGTTCATTCATGAAATAAGTGCTTGTGAGGGGGGGTTGCCCTGTGCAATATCTATATATTGGATATGCGACAAACCACAGAAGAAAATATATACATAAATAGAATAAAATTAGTATGAATGAGTCACATAATAACTTCTTGATAGTGAGGTCTTCCTAAATTATGTGCTAACACCATGGCAGACTTTACACACGATGTCAAAGCCATGTATCCTGGTACTGAACTGGCTATGTCAGCAATGCTATATAGTTAAAATAGAAATGCAGTAAACACAACATGTTGTAAGCAGTAAGAAAAGCACTTGGAAGTCTTTTTAAGGAAAGCCTTGCTAAAATTCAGTATTTTTTCCCTAAATCTGAAAAGAGGTCAATGTTTTTTCTTTCTGGCAGATCTGGATTTGGAACAAAACTCAAGGCGTACTGCTTACCCCACTTGCTTTGAGAGATGCTCTTATCCAGATTGCTAGGTGCTTAGCGTGCCCTTCCCTTTTCATATTGCTGCTAGCTCTAATGGCCTTGCATCTTTTGTAGCTTGAAAATAACATGGAAAAGCAAAGACTTCTTTGAACTTCGAATTTTCTCAAATGGAAAAATACTTTTTTAAAAGAAAGCAAATGTTACTGGGTTTGGGTTTTGCAACAGGACACTTATAAACAGAAACAGTGTTATCACAGCCAAGCAACTAACAGCTAATGTGGTCAGTTACTTTTTGTGTGACAATAGCCACTAAATTTGATTATTTTAAAACAAATAAAAAATCACTGATGTGATGTTATTGATTTTAGTTCTCATGTTTTCCGTCACGAGCTAAATTGTTCACTGTACAATTTACCTGCTTCTCCCCATGTCTTTCCCAACCTCCATGACCTTCACCACCTACCTAGACTACTGTAATCATTTTCACAATTATTATGTATTTGAAAACAATTTTCTAATTCCACATATAAGTGATATCATGCAATATTTTTCTTTCTGAATCTGTATTATTTTACTTACCATAATGTCTTCTGGTAATAGCAGATTCCCCTTTCAAATAAATATTATTCCTCTGCGTATATGTGTGTTGAATTTTCTTATGCATTTGTCCATAGATTGACATTTCATTTGCTTTTGTATGTTGACTGTTGTGAATAATACCACAATAAACATGGGAGTGCAGTATTTTTACCAGTGGTCACTCCATTACCTTTGGGTAAACACTTAAGTTAGTGTTTATTGAATACATTTTAGTTATACTTATGTTTTTATTATTGTTGCTTTCTTTTTGGTTAAGGTAACTTATTTTTTATGATATTAAACAATTTCGGGGAGATAAAGTTTATTCATTTTATGCCTTGATTGTAGCCCTCTCTCTTTTCTCCTACCGTTCCGCCTTCCCCTCTCTTCTCCCTCCCCCCTCTTCCCCTTCCCCCCTCTTTGCCCTCCCCCCTCTTCTCCCTCCCCCCTCTTCCCCCTGCCCCCTCTTTGCCCTCCCCCCTCTTCCCCCTCCCCCCTCTTCCTCCTACCATCTTCCCTAGTCCTCAAAAAGGGGGAGCCCTCCTCCTCAATCATCTGACCTCAGCCTGCCAAGTCTCATCAGGACTGCCTGCATCCTCTTCCGCTGTGGCCTGGCTAGGCCACCCCACCAGGGGGAAGTGATCAACAAGAGGGCAACAGAGTCCCTGTGAGAGACAGCATCTACTCTCCATATTAGGAGACCCACATGGAGACTTAACTGCCTGTGGACCACATGTGAGCAGGGGGGTCTTGGTCCTCTCCATGCATGGTCCTTGGTTGCTGCATCTGTCTCTGCAGCCCTCCCCCCCACCGAGTCTAGATTTGTTGCCTCTGTTGGTCTCCTTGTGGAGCTTCTGTCTGTCCCCTTGGGGTCCTTCTATCCCCCAACTTTCCCATTAGACTCTCTGCACTCTGCCCAAAGTTTGGCTGTGAGTCTCAGCTTCTGCGTCAATCCCCTGCTAGGTGGAGTCTGTCAAAGGACCTCTATGGTAGGCTCCCGTCCTGTTCCCTCTCTTCAGCTGCTTCCGATGTCAATTCTATTTGCCCTTCTGAATGAGAATTAAGCATCGTCCCTAGCTTCTTTAGCTTCTTTAGCTCTGTGTATTGTAGTATGGTTATCCTGTTTTATATGGCTAACATCCGCTTATAAGTGAGTATGTACCGTGTGTGTCTTTCTGGGTCTGGGTTACCTCACTCAGGATAATCTAGATTCTAGTTCCACCCATTTGCCTGCAAATTTCATGATGTCCTTGTTTTTAATAGCTGAGTAGTACTCCATTGTGTAAATGTGCCATACTTTCTTTTTTATCTTTTTCTATTAAATATTTTTTATTCTTTACATATACATTTATATTATTACACATACATACAGTAAACTACCTATAGCAAGAAGAAACATGACACAATCAGGAGTTATATAAATGTTACATTCATAGTGTTATGGCTATTTGAATTTGGCAGACTTGAAGAAAACATCTTTCCTATCTTGGTGCAGTTGAAGGACATCTATCCAGGTTCTTTTCAGATTCTATCTATTATGAATAGAGTTGCTAAGAACATAGTTGAGCAAATGTCCTTGTTGTATGGTCGAGCATCTTTTGGGTATATGCCCAGGAGTGGTATAGCTGGGTCTTGAGGTAGCACTATTCTCGTTTTTCTGAGAATACACCAGATTGATTTCCAAAGTGGTTTTACAAGTTTGCACTCCCACCAGCAATGGAGAGCTGTGCCTCTTTCTCCATATCCTCACCATCATGTGCTGTCACTTGAGTTTTTAATCTTAGCCGTTCTGACAGGTATAAGGTGGAATCTCAGAGGTTTTTTTTACTTGCATTTCCCTGATGACTAGGGATGTTGAACATTTCTTTAAGTGTATAATGGTAATAAATGGATATGATTTCTGAAGAGAATAATCAGCAGCATTAATCATATATAAACTGCATTACATTACCCGGCATCTCTGAGTCTCACATAAACTCTTATGTCACCCAAAGATGGTGAGTATAGGACTGGTCATTGGAGCATATTTTGGAATAGCAAGTACTTACAAAACTTAACTATGCTTTAGCACAGGACTGTGATGGGATATCAGGTAACTTTTAATAGAATGCAAATCATGTCACTGACATGCCTTCAAACGTGGTAACTTTTTAAAAAACAAGTTGCAGAGAAGTTTACAGACTACGCTGTTAGTTGGGATTTTTCTGTTGGCGTGAGTTCTTTGCTGGAGATAAGGCATCACTGTATATCCCATGTGGTCTAGAACTCTGTGTAGCTCAGACTTTGACCTTGAGCATTCAGCAAACCCTCAGACAATGCACAGAAGAGTCATGAGTGGCAGCCTTCAGAGAGAAGTTGGAAACCAAGGGTGCGGGTAGATGTATTTTACACCACGTGCTCTTTTCTAATTTGAATTGTCAGCAATGTAAATAAATGTCACCTTGAAAGATTAAAAAGTTACTTATAATTTGACTCTGACATAAGAAGATTATGGAGTTCCTATTCTCTTTCTTACTTACAACAGTGAAAAATTTAAAAAGTTGAAGAAAGCAAATGCCAGTTACTTTTCCTTGTAACTGTAAGAATGTTGAGGTCACAGGAAAACACTAACTGTCCCTAAACATAGATTAACTACTGAATAAAGAAAAATAACAAGCATGGTCAGTTCACCTGACACCAAAGTTGATGGAACCAAAATTAGTACTTAAATGATAACTTTGACAAAGTGGGGGCAGAGTGTGGACCGCTATGAGGATTAAAGACCGGGGGCTATGGAATTGGAGAATTCCACATTTATCTCTAGAAATTCCACTAAATTCCCACAGAAAGGAACAAAAGCCATGTCAGCTTTTCTACATACCACAAGTTTTGATAACTATTATTTCCCTCTCAACTCTAATGTTCTATCATTAAGTGAGTATGTGTGAAAAACACTTGTGTTCTGGAAAAATGGTCCTGATTGTGGTTTCTTATCATTTGCCTTTTTCTGAAACCTGATTTATGTAGATTCTGTAGCTTTCTTCTGTTTGTTTCTGTCTTCAAGTAGCATTTGGTATCTATTGTAAAATATTAAGTTGTCTGCATGGATGGATGGCCTAGCCCCACCTGAGCTTGAATCGTGAAAAGGCTCTATTTACACTCAGAGATCCTGGAAGGCTAGAACATAAATCTACCTTTGGATCTTCAGTGGGAATATGTCAGCCCACAATAGACTCCATGCCAACCAAATTGGTTACTTAAATGAAACAACTAATACCCTTAAGGACAAAGAATAGAGAGAAAAGTTAAATGGTTCTATAAATTCATGAAGAAAAACATAAAAATTAAGTCTCATTAATTATTTTTAAAAACTCTCAGCAAATTGGAAATAAATGAAAAATTATTCAACTCAAGAAAGAATGCCTCTAAAACTATATAAACCACAGCTGTTATAATTAATGGTGAGTCATTAGCCACAAGCAATATAAAATATCTAGGAGTTACTTTAACTAAGCAAGTGAAGGACTTGTTTGAAAAAAATTTCAAAACTCTGAAGAAGGAGATTGAAGATGACATGAGAAGATGGAAGGATCTTCCTTGCTCATGGATAGGGAGAATTAACATAGTAAAAATGGCCATCCTACCAAAAGCAATCTACAGAATCAATGCAATCCCTATCAAAATACCTACACATTTTTTTTAAAGACATTGAAAGTTCAATTCTGAATTTCATATGGAAAAACAAAAAACCCAGAATAGCAAAAACGATCTTGTACAATAAAAGGTGCTGTGGAGGAATCTCCATACCTGATTTCAAATTGTACTATAAAGCAATTGTAATTAAAACAGTATGGTACTGGCACAGCAACAGGCTGGTTGATCAGTGGAATCGAATTGAAGACCCAGATATGAATCCACACACATATGGTCACTTGATTTTTGATAAAGAAGCCAAATCCATTCAATGGAAAAAGGATAGCATCTTCAACAAATGGTGCTGGTCTAACTGGATGTCTATGTGTAAAAAAATGCAACTGGACCCATATTTGTCACCTTGCACAAAACTCAAATCCAAGTGGATTAAAGACCTCAACATAAAACCAGAGACACTAAGTCACTTAGAAGAAAAAGTGGGGAAGAGCCTGGAACATATTGGCACAGGAGACAACTTCCTGAACAGAACACCAACAGCCCAGGCCTTAATGTCAACAATTAATAAATGGGACCTCATGAGGCTGAGAAGCTTCTGTAAGGCTAGAGACACGGTCAAGAGAACAAAGCGACAGCCTACAGACTGGGAAAAGATCTTCACCAACCCTACATCTGACAAAGGTCTAATATCCAAAATATATAAAGAACTCAAGAAATTAAACACCACCAAACCAAATAACCCAATTGAGAAATGGGGCTTGGAACTAAACAGAGAATTCTCAACAGAAGAATATCAAATGGCTGAGAAACACTTAAAGAAATGCTCAACCTCCTTAGTCATCAGGGAAATGCAAATCAAAACGACTCTGAGATTCCATCTTACACCCATCAGAATGGCTAAGATCAAAAACTCAAGCGACACCACATGCTGGAGAGGATGTGGGGAGAGAGGAACACTCCTTCATTGCTGGTGGGAATGCAAACTAGTACAACCACTTTGGAAATCTATCTGGTGCTATCTCAGAAAACTGGGAATAGGGCTTCCTCAAGACCCAGCTATTCCACTCCTTGGAATATACCCAGAAGATGCACCAGCACACAGCAAGAAAATTTGCTCAACCATGTTCATAGCAGCCTTATTCATAATAGCCAGATCATGGAAACAGCCTAAATGTCCCTCAGTAGAAGAATGGATAAAGAAACTGTGGTACATATACACTATGGAATACTACTCAGCTATTAAAAACAAGGAATTCCCGAAATTTGTGGACAAATGGATTGAGCTAGAGATGATCATAATGAGTGAGTTAACCCAGAAGCAGAAAGACTCAAATGGTATATACTCACTTATATCTGCATACTAGCCCAATGGACATGTCCCATGAAAGCCTTCCCTTACCAGGAAACTGGGACCGAGGGGAGGACATCCTATTGGGACTCTAGATGAGAGAACAATGGGTGAATAGCAATGTAGAAGGATCCAGTGGGTTCTAGAAACCTACAAGTAGAACATTATGATAGGCAGATTTGGGTCATGGGGTCCCGCTCAAACTAAGGCCCTAGCCAAGGACAATACAGGCGGTAAAATTTAAACCCCTACCCTGATCTAGCCCATGGACAAGACAGTCTCCACACTTGAGTGGAGAGAGGGATTTGACTTTCTCAAGTACTCTGGTGCCTCACATCTGACTATGTCCCCTGGAGGGGGAGACCTAGTGGCACTCAGAGGAAGGACAGCAGGTCACCAAGAAGAGACTTGATACCCTATGAGCATATACAGAGGGAGGTAATCCCTCTGAGGAAGAGTCATAGGGGAGGGGAATAAGGGGAAAATGGGAGGGAGGGGAGAATGGGAGGATACAAGGGATGGGATAACCATAGAGATGTAACAAGAATAAATTAATTAAAAAAAATAATAATTAATGGTGAGTGGCTAAGGGGAGGCAATTAAGTTCTATCTCACCACTCAAAAGCAACACTATAGTTGGCATCCTAGTTATTTTAACAGACATGAAAATGAAGTAGATTTTGTGTAGATTGAGAAGAAAGTAATAAAATTCATGTTTGCAGATGGCGCGGTTGAATTTTTTTTAATGTAATGAATCAGTCCTCTTCTATACCTACCTGATAAGCAAGTGGCAGTTGTACGTCACAAGGCATCTGTCAATTGCTTTCCTGTGCACCAGCAACGAAGAACTGGAATTTGAAATTAAAAAGAAAAAAACAGGTATCATTCTTATATGAGAGAGGAAAGAAGAAGAAGCAGGAGAGGGCTGGGAGAAGACTACCAGAAATCTAATAAAGTGTAAAAATTCTCTATATGATATAAGACAGCTTAAAGAAATCAAAGACTAAGTAAGTGGGGAGATTTCTTGTGGTGGTCACTGAATTGGGGCTTCAAAATTATTAAAATATGAATTTTTTCTGTCTACAGATTGTGATCTAAATACCAATGCAACCTCCAAACACTGTAGCTTATATGTCACATTCTGTGGACCCCTTCGGCCTCTTATTAGTTCACCTACTTCATATCTCTTACTCTAGCAATCTTTTGCTCTCATCCACCTATTCAACCCACTAAATATACCATTCTTTCAACCTCATTGCCTCTTTATGCCCCAGTTTCCCAGCCTATATTCTAACTCTCTCACGACAAAATCCTAATTCCTTCACACATTCTCTTACCATTAGTCAAGTGTAATTTAGGGTTCAGCCCAAGTAATTCTATGCCCATTACAGATTGTATCCATAGTCTAATATGTTTTTTTTTTAATTTTTAAGTCTTCCTAAATCCACAATCTCTATGTTACACAAGTTCACAAAAGTACTCAGTTATGGGGCTAGGAACAAAACTTGGTAGTTAAGTCCTTGCCTAAGCACCAAGAGTCCTTGGGTTTCAACTCTAACATATCATTCACACACACACACACACACACACACACACACACACACTCTCTCTCTCTCTCTCTCTCTCTCTCTCTCTCTCTCTCTCTCTCTCACTCATACACAAGCACATACACAAACACATATACACACATATGCATGCACACACGCACATACACACTCACACACATAATTTTTTCTTTTGTTCTTGATATTTTATGTGCCGTACAGAAAATTTTGCTCAATAAAAATATACACACACAGAGGACTCTAATGTGGATAGATCAGTGCCCATGGAGAATCAAGTTAGATTATGGAATAAGACCTACAAAATGACACTGAGGAAGAAGAGTCCAGATGCTCAGTAAGCCAAGGTCAGGAGGCCTGAGCTTACTCTACTCCTGCATCAGCTCATGCTATGAAATAACATACATGTGCTGGAAGCAAAACAGGGGACCACCCTTGCTCCACGTAAGCAATGTCTCACCCCTCAGAAAGGACACACTAGACTAATGAGGAGACAGTGCTGACTGGGCGGAGCATGACAGAGTGCCATGGCTACACAGTGGAAGGAAAGGCTTGCTGGGTCTTCAGTGGTGGCCAGACCTGCCCAGGAACCACCCGAGAGAGAACCGCCAGCAGTGCAACACTGTGCCAACCTCTGCATATACATATAGACTTTGTGTCTAAAGTCAGAAACTAGGGATTGTTTAAAAAGAGAAGGAAAGTAAAGCTGAAGAGATGCTCTTTGTTTCAATAGTGAGGAAACAGATTCCAGGCAAAAGTCATGAAAGCAAGAAGCTACAGAAGAAGAAAGTGGCCTTCTAGCAGAGAGGGTTACAGAAGTTCTGGGTGCTTTGGGGCCAACAACAAACTAATGAGTTTGAAGCAAACTATCCTCACAAGGAACCAGCAGGAGTAAGTCTGAAAAGTCAGAGGTAGGCCTGGGAGATGGGCTTTGTGCTTGCAAGCTTACATTGCTCTTGGATTTGGGCTTCTTGCATACTTTTGTAAATAAAGTTTTATTAGAATGGGCCTAATCCAGTCACATCCAGACCCATTTATCTATGTGTCACCTCTGCCTATTTTTTTTCTTACAATGGAAGGATCTCATGGTTTTAAAATGAACTAGAATGACCTCTGCTCAGAGTAGCTAAATGGTGTCAGCATATTTCTTATTTGCAGATTAACGTACCACAGCAGAACGTTCAGCTTAAAGTTTTACAAATTACAAATTTTGTTAAAACTCAAGAACAAATAAATACATGTTGAGGGTTTCTTTTTCTTTTCTTTTTGGTTTTGGTTGTTGGTGGTGGTGGTAGTGGTGTTTTGTTTTTGTTTTGTTTTGTTTTGGCTTTTTTTTTTATTCGAAGTAGCAGCAGAATTCTCTTTATATATTTTGTGGACATCTGCCCTTTTTTTTTTTTTTCTGATGGAGTAGTTATCGCTGCAAGAGAATACGTTTGAATTAAAAATAAAAGCTACTCAGACCGTCCGCCACGGAGGGATGGAATGGTCCTTGAGATTGGTACAGTTCTTTTGTTTTTACTGAAAGCCCAGCTTTAGGCGAATGTTACCTAACCTGGCATCTTAATCCTTTCTCTGCCATTCTTAAAGTCGGCCTCCTTGTTGGCTTGAATTAGGCCATGGTAACAAAAACAAAGGCTTTTCTGGGAACTCCTCTAGGCTGAGGGGGGTGAGTTATATGACAAGGCCAACCAGGTAATTCTATGTTTTGTCTGCCAAGGTTTCTTCCTGACACCAGCAATCAGGATGCAATTAACTCAAGGGAGGGAAGCTGTTTCCCTTTCTAAATGCAGCATTCATTTATTAAAACATGAATAACGCTTTCAAATTTTGTTTAGGTTTTGTTGCCTTTAAACTCCAACCTTTGGCTGCAAACAAAAGCAAAACAGATGAACAAAAGAAAAGGGAGAATATCATCAAAAGGAAAACTTCTAACATCAAAACAGTGCTGTTTATGTTTTTTTCAACTTCCCACTCTGTAAAAATAATAAATTATTTTGATTATTTAACCTTTTATATTTGTGTGACTATCTGATGAATTTGAGTTTACTTTTATAATCTTTTTGTTTCTGTCCCATTTGTTAATGTCTTTTATACTTATATATTAAATTAATTTCATCTTTTATTATCCCATTATGCTTAGTTTTATTATTCTTTATGTTGTTGTCTTCTAGATTATATAGCATATCTTCTTTCACAATTTGAGCGTCACAAGTCAGAAAAGAACTTGCCTTGATATTGTCCCATTCACTGAACAGAATATAGGAAAAATCAAAGAGAAAAAGAACTGGGAACACACAGAGAATGAAGCTTGGATCTTTGTATCACAAATATACTGTGGAGAGGCACATCAGCATTAAAGCCTTATTTTTCAAAAAAAACATGTAAAAGTTTTATGATATAAGGTTTTAAAGCAAAATAAAACAGATGCTATAAAACAGTTCTTAAAGCTCTCCTTTCATTAAACATACTGTGTGTGTGTGCCAACTCTGCCTCACACTATCGAGAAGTAGATTTTTAGGTTTATTTTATTTTTATTTCAGCTGTTTATGTCCTCTCCTGCCTATGTACACCATATACATGCACACTTCATACCCTTGGAAGCCAGCAAGGGGTGTAGGGTCCCTGGGAACTTGGGTTATAGGTATTATAAGTTGTCATGTAGCTACTGGAAACACAACCTGGGTCCCCTGAAAGAGCACCTAATGCCCTCAGACATTCAACACTCTCTCCAGGCCCCAACATAGTTTTGTCATCGGTCATGTTATTTTCATTCAAGTAACTCATTTATCTCGATAGTGCAGAAGGGTGTGTATTTGCACATCAGATGTGTGGACAATGTTTTGAAGAAGTAAAGGACTTTTGTGACAGAAGTCAGAGGCCCCCGTGTGATAGCTTCTGCTCTCAGAGCACTCGCATCTTTCAATTTCCTCTTTTGACATGGAGCCACAGATGTGCAAGATATTAAGGCAGAGACTTAGCATATGCCAAAAGAAGGCTGTACATTCTCTAGAAGACGAGCTAGGATAAGCTAGGACCAGTGTGTAAGCAGCCACCATGACTGTTAAGGACCACGAGAAGAATATATAACTTCCTTTACTCAAGAGGGAGCAGCCAGGGAGAACAGAAAACCACGGCTCTCCATTCAAAATATTTCACGGCTTTCAAGACCTTCCTAACATTAGGCTGGCCCTTGGGGACAAGTGCTCCATATGCCATCCAAACTCTCACTATTATTTCCCCTAAGTATTCCTTTGCATCTCCAGTCATGCAACCTGGTTTTCCACACCCACTCTTGAATTTCTTCTGAAGTTATGTTGGTCAAGTTATGCACTTAACGTGGTGCTTGACAAATAAGGCATGGCTTGTGGCCTTGCCATCAGTGGCAAACCAAAGGTAATGCTAAAACCCTGAAGGCTGGTGACATTCCATCCTTTGGGGTTTCCATTAGAGGAATTCTGAACATCCAGCAGGAATATCAGACCAGTCTTATGATGGGCCCCAAGGACAGGGTGGTTGGTACATGAAATGCAGGGTGGCACATGGAAAGCAGTTGTGGTGTGAGTGTAAGGCAGCAGCTGGGTATCATCCCCAAGACAATCTGCTCTTTAAGGCTCTACCTAGATAGAAACCCTACTTGAAGCATCTACAATCTATACATCTTAGATGTGGCAGATAGATATGATTCTATAGACAGATAAGGTAGGATAGTTAGATAAGGTCTTTAAAACCCTCAGAGACGTGCAGAATATGACATTTTAAGATGTCTTTATTATTTTAAAGATTCACTGACAATGAGACAGGTTAACTCCTTGAAACACCCAGCCTACCTCAAAGAGGATGATGAGCATCAAAGACCCTCCTTGCAGAGTTGGTTCCAAATGTGGCAAAGAAGCCACTGTCATTTCTACCACAGACAGAATTCTGACTAAAAAAGGGCAAGTTTGGATGCAGGCAGAGTTGATGGCCAAACTCTACCAAGACAGGGTAAGCAAGTCTTCAACTGCACCACAGTTTCTTTATGCATTTTCCATATGAGGAACATCTAGGTTATTTCCAGTTTCTGGTTATTATGATTAAAGCTGCTATGAACATAGTTGAGCTAATGTCTTTGTTGTATGGTGGAGCATCTTTTGTGTATATGCCCAGGAGTGGTATAGCTGGGTCTTGTAGTAGAACTATTTCCACTCTTCTGAGAAACTTCCAAATGGATTTGTAAAGTACTTGTACAAGTTTTCACTCCCATCAGCAATGGAGGAGTGTTCCCCTTTCTCCACATCCTTGTTAGCTCAGTCATTCTGACAGGTGTAAGATGGAATCCCAGAGTTATTTTGATTTGCATTTCCCTGATGACTAGGGATGGTGAACATTTCTTTTAGTGCCTCTGTTGATAATTCTCTGTTTAGCTCTATATGCCATTTTTAAAAATTTCTTTGGTGGTGCTTAATTTCTTGACTCCTTATATATTTTGGATATTATGCCTCAGTCAGATGTAGGATTGGTGAAGATCTTTTCCACTTCAATAGGCTGTCATTTTGTCCTATTGACAGTGTCTTTGCCTTACAGAACCTTTCAGTTTCATGGGGTACCATTTATTAATTGTTGATCTTAGTAGCTGGACTGATGGCGTTCTGTTCAGGAAATTGTCTCCTGTGTCAACGTGTTTAAGGCTATTCCTCACCTCTTCTATAGGATGTAGCGTATCCAGTTTTATGTTGAGGTCTTTGATCCACTTGTACTTAATTTTGTGTAGGGTGATAAGCAGGATCTAGGTACATTTTTCTACAGGCAGACACCCAGTTAGAAAAGCAACATTTGTTGAAAATTCTATCATTTTTCCATTGTATGGTCTTGGCTTCTTTGTAAAAAATCAATTGTCTGTAGGCATGTGGGTTTATTTCTGGGTCTTCTATTTAATTCCATTGATCAACCTGCCTGTTTCTACATCAATACCATAAGATTATTATTACTATTGCTCTGCAGTACAGTTTGAAATCAAGGAAGATCTTTTATAGTAAATCACCCTGTGATTTTTTTTCCCATATGAAATTTAGGATTGCTCTTTCAAGGTCTGTAAAGAGTTGTGCTGGGCCAGGTATGGTGGCACACCCCTTTAATCCCAGCACTTGGGAAGCAGAGGCAAGCAGATCTCTGTGAGTCTGAGGCCAGCCTGGTCTACAAACTGAGTCCAGGATAGCCAAGGCTACACAGAGAAATCCTGTCTTGAAAAAAAATTGTGTTGGGATTTTGATGGAAATAACATTGAATCTGTAGATTGCTTTTGGTAAAATGGCTATTTTTACTATGTTAATCCTATCAATTCACGAACATGGGACATCGTTCCATATTCTGATATCTTCAATTTACTTCTTCAGAGACTTGAAGAATTTGTCATACAGGCCTTTCACTTGCTTGGTTTGAGTTAAACCATTATATTTTATATTATTTGTGGCTACTTGAAGGGTGTTGTTTCCCTAATCTCTTTCTCAGCCTGTTTGTCATTTGTATACAGGAGAACTACTAAATTTTTTGAGTTAATTTTTACATCCAACCACTTTGCTAAAAGTGTTTTTTTGTTTGTTTTTGTTTTTTGTTTTTTTGTAGTAGTAGTAGTAGTTCCCTGGTAGAATTTTTGGGGTCACCTATGTATATTATCATATCATCTCTAAATGGAGATACTTTGACTTCTTCCTTTCCAATTTGTATCTCCTTGATCTCCTTATTGCTCTAGCTAGGACTTAAAGTATTACATTGAATAAATATGGAAAGAGTGAGGAGCCTTATCTTGTCCCTGATTGTGGTGGAATTACTTTATTTTTCTCTGCACATAATTGGATGTTGGCTAATGTCTTGCGGTATATTGTCTTTATTGTGTTTAGGTATGTGTTTTTGTATCCCTGATCTTTCCAGAACTCTTTTTTTTTTCTCCTTTTTCTAGACTTTAATGTAAACATACAAATGATACATGCCAGCACTGGGAAACATATATGTATCCAGGACTCTTAACATGAAGGGATGTTGGATTTTGTCAAAAGCTTTTTTAGCATCTAATGAGATGATGATATGATTTTTTTCTTTCAGTTTGTTTATATCATGGATTACATTGATGGATTTTCATATGATGTGTTTTTGGATTTGGTTTGTACTTTATTGAGTATTTTTGCATCAATGTTCAGAAGGGAAATTGGTTTGAAATTCTCTTATTGATTCTTTGTGTGCTTTATGTATCAGGGTGACTCTAAACTCATAGAATGAGTTTGGCAATATTTCTACTGTTTCTATTTTGTGGAATATAATGAGAAATGTTCGTGTTGGCTCTTTGAAAATCTGGTAGAGTTCCTTTGTTGGGAGAGGATGTGGGGAGAGAGGAACACTCCTTCATTGCTGGTGGGAATGCAAACTAGTACAACCACTTTGGAAATCTATCTGGTGCTATCTCAGAAAACTGGGAATAGGGCTTCCTCAAGACCCAGCTATTCCACTCCTTGGAATATACCCAGAAGAGGCACCAGCACACAGCAAGAAAATTTGCTCAACCATGTTCATAGCAACCTTATTCATAATAGCCAGATCATGGAAACAGCCTAAATGTCCCTCA
>OU015750.1:91867104-91880348 GCA_907169655.1 Acomys percivali | reverse complement strand
TTTATTTTATTTTATTTTATTTTATTTTATTTTATTTTATTTTATTTTATGTTATTTAACATGATGTCCCACAGCTAGTTGAAATGGTATGATGAGGTATATATATTTTTCATTTGTTATATTTCACAACCTAACCTAACCCATAGGCTATTACTGAAATTTTATGACTTATCTTTTAAAACCTCCAAGTTGGCCCTTACAGACAAGAGCCATTGTGTATCTAAAGTAGACTTTCACTGTTTACAGTGTGCTCTCCATTTTTAAAGTCTGTCTTTCTATTTTTTAATAAGCAATCGAAAAATCTATTTTTATAAGCAATAGAAAAATTTGTCTTAATTCTACTGCAAGTAGTGTATTCCTAGGATAGGAAATCAATTAATGCTTCTAGAAACTTTTAATAAAATGCTAACACTGTGAGGAGATATGGTGACGTGTGTGGAGGGAACTAACCTGGGCGTTGCTATGAAGGGATTTTGTGTGTGTGTGTGAATATAATTAAGGCCCCAAGTCAGCTGACCTTGAGACAGTACAATTACACTGCTGGGACTAACCTAGCCCATACAAGCCCTATAGAAGGGTTAGCTATTCCCTGACTCAGAGTCCAAATAGCAACTGGATCTACACAACTCTCTTTAAGTAATTGTTCTATCTTTGAATGGTTCAAAACATGAGCTTTGAATGACTTCCGTATTTTTGGACCTTGAGAACTTTTGTCTTCCTCCTCCACAGATTTCATTCTTGCTCATTCAGCTTTCATGGTTATATAAGCTAATTCATTGAAGCAAATAAAGAAATATGTATCAGAAAGATGGCTCATCAGTTTAGAGGACTTGCTGCTCTTCCAGAGGACCAGAGTTTGGTTCCCAGCATCCACATTAGCATCCCTGTGACAACTGCCTGTGACTCTAAGTCCAGGAGATTTGGCACCCTTTTCTGTTTTCACCAGACAATACACACACACACACACACACACACACACACACACACACACACACACTATATAATATATATATGTATATATATATAATGTGTAATATTTATTTTGTATATTGGTTAAAGACTTCTTATACAAAAGTCTGAAATCTAATGTCAAAACTAAGTTCAAAGCTTTGAGAGCATTGATATGATGTCACAAGTGGAAAAATTACACACCATGACACTATCATGAAGAAACCTAACTATATAAATTAAATTCAAGTTATATTTATATATTACAAATAAAATATAAACTTAATTCACGTTTAGAATTAACCCATCCCCTAATATCTCAAGTACTACAAAATCTAGGGGGGGAAATAAGGAATATCTGAGATACTTTGGTTCCCAAGCACTGGGGCAAGGTTAAAGGGTAAGGGGGTCCTAATAGTGACAGAAAATATAACTTGGCAATTTAAAGTGTGAGAAAGGTCTCTGCTGATTAAGGGAGTCAGTCACATGGTGTACCAAAGAACATGGACTGTTTAGGAGTTGAGAATAGCCTCAATCAGCCATCAAGAAAACAGGAACCCCCAAAAATCTTGTAAACAGGTTCTTCACCATAGTATCCATATAAGAACTCACTCAGCCCAGCATGGTGACACACGCCTGTAATCCCAGCACCCAGGCACAGGCAGTATCTCTGTGAGTTCAAGGCCAGCCCGGTCTACAAAGTGAGTCCAGGGGAGCCAAAGCTACACAAAGAAACCCTGTCTTGAAAAACCAAAAACCAACCAACTGAACAAACAAACAAAAAACAAGTCCTACATGGGACTTGTTTTGTTCTGTGATACTAAGGCATTAACCTTGCCACCAGACATCTAACTGTTGTGATGGCACTGTGAACTAATAAATGCGATTACTTTGACAAGCTACACTTATAATAGAAAACTAATGAAGACTTTTAAGTTTGAGAGCTATGATACCAGGTGAATGAGATTAGTTCCAGCATGTAATGAGCAAGCGTTTTTTGCACCCTTCCATCTATTTCCCCATTTTGCTCAATGCTTTCCCTTCTCTCCCCACCTATGGATTGCTATGGGACCAACCAGGCCTCTCAATTTTCAGAAGTGAGCAAATAACCCAAGCCTGGCTGAAAGAAGTTTGAGTGGGGACTACCTTCAAAAGTATTTGGAAAGTAAAGACGGTCCAAGGAGAAAGTCCCTGGATGACGGGCTTCAAGAGACTAAGATGGAGACCCTCTTGAGCAGTTTCTGACCATTGCTTTGTCCCGTGAGTTAATGCATGTCCTGTTTTGCTCATCACTTTTGGGATAACACTTATAAACAAAAAATCCTGGAAGGAGCCAAGCATAAACGCTTCTGACCATTTAAATGTTATATTTCCTATGAGTTATAGGAAGGATTAAACCAAGGGCAAGTATGAGCCATCTTTACATCAGAGACTATGCTATTTAGTTTCCTGTCCTTAGAGACACCACAGTTGACCATCCCCTTTAACTCAACCCCAGCTGGTCTCTGCTTTCTTAGCATTTAAATGCTTCTCCAACAACACATGAAGGATTTCCTTGTGTAATCGGCTGTCTGATGACTATCTACCTTGGACAGTCTGGGCCTCTGTGGATACAATGACTGATATGTCTTGCTTATCGTCCTACCCCTCAGACTGACACACGAGATGTTCCCAGTGCATCGTTGGCTGAATGAATGAGATTAAGAGGATATCACTGCAACTAAGTTCATAAAGGAAAAGCACCCTTTCTAAGACCTATGTGAGAAAATGCATGTGTCTTTATGTCTGAAATACAACATTTTTCTTTTAGAGTAAGTGATTCTGTTTCATCACTAGTCTTAGAATAATCTCATACAAATCAGCTTAGATTGTCTTCCTTGAATTTAATTGAAAGTTAAGAGCTAACATGTGTAAGCCATGTTTAAGCAAATTACAAAGTGCTTTCCAAACACATTAGCTTCCATAATCCCTACAAAAATCCCCAGTCTGGAGAGCCAAGGCTTGAGGGGCCTGTTCTGCCTTATGAAGTGAAGTCTGGACACCAATGCTCTGCTAAACTGCAAATGTAAGTGCTAACATCTTGAAGAAAATGAACACATTCACATTAAAATTTCCTATCATTTGTTCCTCAAGCAAGGTAATCGTCATTTTAATACTTAAAGCCCCATGTGTATATAAGTTTATAAGTCAGATATTTTAAAAAGTCTGAAAAGTGGTAACATGCTGAAATTCAGTTGCTTTAGAAGATAGCATTCTATTTTGTGTGAGTCTGATGCATAAAGCAAATGTGTACTCAAGTATGAGTGGTGTGGGGTGTACATTTGTACACTGTTTGGGGGCGTGCCTCTGTGTGTTTTACCTCTAAGTAAGGAAAAAAACCCACTTACTTGCCAAGCTAAGTCAGAATTTCCAATCATGTCTTATCCTAAGGAAAAGAATTAGAAGGTTAAGTTTTGTGGGTTTTGCTGTTGTTGTTTTTGTTGTTATTTTGCTTTTGTATAAACCAGCATAACCTGCCCTCTGCATTATGAAAAGAATTAAATTATCACTTCAGAGAGTTACTTTTCTGTAACAAGCTGTTGCTTTCTTGAAGGTGCCTGGTTGGAAAAGTCTTTGTGGGGGTGAGGACTGTTTTCTTCATTTTGTAATTGTCATAATCCACCAGAAATTATATCTAATGCCATGTGACTCTACGGCTGTCTCACTCCTGGATAGTATAATACAGATCTGTTTCCTCCAAGCCAAACTCCAATCCCCAACTTCTGTTTCTTTACTTACTCAAAGTCCATCTAATTGTCACTTGGTAATGTATATGAGCATTCATGGACGGAGAGGGGAAGGGGCGCACTCACGTTCTCTTGCCAATAATGTGTGCTGCCTGATGTCATAAACAGTAAATCCTTTATGCTGGAAGCCTGTTCATTTTCACACCATTCGCTTGTTCCCTAGCAGTTGTCCAGATTTTTAAATTCAGCCTCTTACGTTAATCCTACAACTGCTGGCCCAGACAGGTGCAGGGATCAGAGCAGCTCCGTTAAGCGAAACATCTGGCCTACAAGTGATAATAGGCTCTTTTTACTCCATCAAGGCCTAGGGGAAGTGTGAAGTCTTCAAATGTTAAAGCCACATATTTAAGCTTTAATATTCACTTAAATATACACGTTCAGCATGCCCTCCCAACACACACACACACACACACACACACACACACACATACACACACAGGCCTGTCTATGCAGACACACAGCCTTGGTGGGTGTTAATATGGCACTAGTTTCTTTATTAAACAAGAACACTTGTGAATAAAAGCCAAAGAAGCATGAGAATTGGCTCTGTGGCAACCTCTTCCTCTGGGGACCTGAGCAGGTCCTGGCACTGTTGCTCTCATAAAATCCTAAAGATAACTTTTTGCAGGAAGAATATCTCTAGGTTCAATGACACACTCGGGTTTTATAGTTTTATGAGTTCAAAACAAATTATATGTGATTCCAGAATAGAAAGATGAGGCTGGGCATGCCTGAGGGAAGACATCCCGTTTAGACTCTAGTCCTGATAGGACCTGAACATGATAAACGACTGGCATTTGTAAGTCCCCCAAGTTCTAAGCAGAACTTAACTTTCCAATTTCATTGCTGTGGTGGCTGAATTGCTGTTCAGTCCTCCATAGGGAAATATTAGGACCACAATGATCTCCGGTTTGCCATAAATTTGAGGAACTCTGAAAACCCCGGCTGCAATAGCAAAACCACTGCTTTCTGCAATCAAATACGATTTCTCCACGCACTGCCATAACTACCAAACAGAACGTTCATCGGCACCACCAACTAGCAAAGAGTATCATTCCCAAGAAGTCAGTTCAGTCATGTTTGATGAGCCTCAACCATCAAGTAAAGTTTGGACAAGGCACCAAAATGAAAGCTCTGGCCAGCATTTGTGCATGGGCTATAAACTCTGAAGAAGTAAACAGTGTTAGGGCTGACCGTCTAGTCCTGAAGACTGGTAATGTAACTGTGAGGCCCAATGCAAAATAAATATGTACCTGTTGGAGGATGTTAAGAATTACAAAAATAACAGCATTTGGGCAAGAGGTAAGAGCATTTGCTGTACAGGTATACATTTCTGGGTTTTAATCTATAGCATCCCTATAAAAACTTGGGCATGGCAGTTCTTGCCTATAACTTTGGCACTGTGGGATGGAGACAGAATAATTGTTGGGGCTTGCTGGAAACCAGCTCAGCTCCAGGTTCAACAAGAAACTGTCTGAAAGGAATAAGATAAAAGGATGAAACAGGATACCCTGCATCCTTCATGCATACACGGGCTTATGCACCTGTACACACAATACAGGGGTGTATCCAATTCACACACACACACACACACACACACACACACACACACACACAACAGCAGCAGCAGGAAAACATTCACCCATCCATAACACAGCCCCTGTGTCCATGAGGCCAGGACCGCTCTGTCACTTACTTCATAGTACATCCAGTAGATGTAGATTTTATGTGCACTGAGGCAATGAGTGAGACTTGTTTGTTCATCCTGGAAGCCCCAGTATCACACGGCTTCTGCACCACATGCATCCTCTTTAAATGGACTAAATATTTGCAAGAAATTTGGATTTTGTTTGTTGGGTGGACGGCAGTGAGTTATAAAAGACTTTGTATTAGTCTAATTCAAAGTTCTCAACATGGTCTGTAAGCCAGCAGCACTAGCGTCGTCAAAAGATTTGACAGAAATATAGACTCACTAGATCCACTCAGACCTGCAGAGTCAGAGCCTGGGGATGGAACCTCTGAAGTGAATCTAATCACACCACAGCATGAGATACAGTAGCCCAGGAAATAAAGGGTCTTGGTAGAGAGCTGGGGGAGCAATGCCTAAACACTGAGAGGCATGGCTGGCCAGAGGTAGTGACTCATCATTTGCAAGGGAATAAAAGCCTGGGATAATTCTCAAGTTTGAGGGCTATTATTGCTACATTGTGGTACCACTGACTAAGAAAAGACATGGAGGGCCAGTTCTCAGCAAACAAGAGGGACTGCATTTGAGAATAAGCACATAGATATGATCTCCTAACTATCCATACCGTGTTCCTACCTTCTCATGCTTGAAACCATCTAATCCTGAATGGTTAAAATATTGTAAAATAATAATAATAATAATAATAATAATAATAATAATAATAATAATAATAATAGTAAATCAGTAAGATATAACAATTATAATTATCTACGAATATACTGTGTCTAGGGAAGAGAAATATAGGGGATGGGGAAATAGGATCCAGAGGGTCCTAGAAACCTACAAGTAGAACATCATGATGGGTGGATCGGGGCCAAGAGGGGTCTGCTCAAACTATTGCACTAGCCAAGGACCATTCAAGTAGTAAACATCGAACCCCTACTCTGATGTACCGAATGGACAGCACATTCTCTACAGTTATGTAGAGAATGGGGACTGACTCTGACATGAACTCTGGTGCCCCATATTTGACCCTCTCCCCTTGATGGGGAGGCCTGATGGCACTCAAAGAAAGAATAAGCAGGCTACCAAGATGAGACTTGATAGCCTATGGCCATATAGTGGGAGAGGAGGTCCCCCTCGGTCTTAGACCTAGGGGAGTGGAATAGGGTGAAAGCAGGAGGGAGGGAGGAATGAAAGGATACATGTGATGGGATAACAATTGAATTGTAATCTGAATAAATTAATTAAAGTTTAAAAATAAAATAAAATAAAATAAATTGCTGATGGGCATTCACTACCTAATAAGGCAGTTTGATAGGTTTGTGAAATGTCAGGCACATACAGATCATACAGTGAGGCACAGCACTATTGATTCTAGTCAGTTTTGTAACACAAAAGGTATATATAAATAAATATAAATATTAGAATGTTAAAAATAAAACTGTGCCTATTTGCAAATGGCACAACTATCTTGGGGAGTTCCAAATCCTCCTTGAACAAATAAATGAACTCAGGAGGTCCACAAGACAAACATGTAAAAACCAATTGTTTTTCTAGAAATTGGCAATGAACATGAAATCACTAAATTAAATTTTCAATACCTTATACGGCCACTCAATATCTGAAGTATTTAGGAGTAAATCTAATAAAGCATATGGGACTTTATATGCTGAAAGTACACAATGATGATGAAAGAGATTAAAAATCTAAACAGAGACAGTTCCCATGTTCACGGGTCAGAAGCTCCAAGAAGGTATAGCTGTCAACTTTCCTTAAGTCAATATACAAATTCAGCACAACTCCTAACAAAGCCCAATAAGATTTCTTGTGGCTACAGACAAGGTTACTTGGAAGTTATTCTTAAAAAGTGAAGAAAGTAATACCTAAAGCAATTTTGAAAGAAAAGAATGAATATCTGCAAATCACCAGCTAACCTGAAGATTTAATGCATAGCCACATGAGAAAAATCCATGTGACACTAGTGAGAGAGCAGAGGAAGACCAGAAAAATAACAGAGGCCCTAGAAATAGATGCATACAGGTGCATACAGTATGCACAGGTGCTGAGGATTGAACCAAGAGCTTCCTGTGAGCTAAACAGGGACTCTGCCACCACACTAAGCTAGATTTCAGCTGCTGCTCCTTCTCCTCATCCTCTTCCTCTCCCCGTCCCTCTCTGATGACTCTTACTTATGTCAAATTGACACACAAAACCAGCCAGCACAACTGACCCCTTGTCAACTTCACACACAAACACATCACTGTTAAGCCACGACCCTTCCTTTATTATTCACTCCGAAGATCTCACATTAAAAAACACAAATAACTTCAAAAGTCCAACATTCTCTACAACCAAAACACATTAAAATTTCAGTCTTTTTACAATATCCAGTCTCTCTAAAAATTCCTCAATCTTTTAAAATTTCAAGATCTTTCAGCTGTGTGTGCAAGTAAAATATCAAAATTAAATTAAATGCGTTCTTTAAGAGGGAAGAGCCAGGGAACAACCACAATATGAAACAAGCAAGAGGGAAGAAGCAGGGCACAGCCACAGTATGGTACAAGCAAGACTAAACTCCAGTGGTTTACATAACTCCATGTCCAACGTCTGGGATCCACACGTGATCTTCTGGGCTCCTCCAAAGGGCTTGGGTCACTTCTCCAGCTCTGTCCTCTGTAGCATGCCCAGCTTATCTTCTAGGCTTCACAGTGGAGTGACTCTACTCGACTGCTGGAGCTGTTCTTGGTGGCCATCCCATAATACTGGCATCTCCAAAACTGCTGGAGTCCCTCACTGAAATTGGGCTACACTTTCACCAATAGCCTCTCTTCCAGGTACCAAACCTCAACTTCTTTGCATGACCCCTTCAGTCCTGGGCCTTCAGCTGCCACTTGAGGCTGCACCTTCACCAATGGCCTCTCCTGGCCTCTCACAGTGCCAAGCCTCAGCCGCCCTCCATGACCCCTTCATATCTTCAAAACCAGTACCACTGGTGCGAGTCTTATAAATTACGAAGTCTGCCTGCTGACATGAGGTACAACTGTGGCTGCCTCTGGAACACAGCTTCTCTGTGCTCTCAAGAAACACTTCCCAGAAGATTGCCCCTGAGTGATGCTGGTCTCTTCTTAATCACCACTAATTCTTTAGCTTAAGCTAATCAGCATCAATTGTCCCAGTAAAACAAAGGTTTCGCTTTAGTAGTTCTGGTATCTTGTTAATCACAGCTGATTCGTCAACTCCAGCTAACCAGAGCCACAGAATCTTTTTTTTTTCAAGACAGGGTTTTTCTGTGTAGCCTTGGATGTCCTGGACCCTTTGCAGAAAAGGGTGGCCTTGAACTTACAGATATCTGCCTGCCTCTGCCTCCCACAGTGCTAGGATTACAGCCACGTACCACCACACCCATCACTGAGCCACAGAACCTTAAATCAAAATAGTAAACAGCCCGGATAGAGTCTTTAAACTTCCCTCTGAAATTTTACAAGCTGGGCCTCCACTGTCTGCATTGCTCTCAACATTCTTCCAAGCTCCTACAGAACATCCCACTCAGTTCTCAATGCTCAATAGCTTTTCTAGCCCAAAGTTCCAAAGTCCTTCCACAAGCTTCCCAAAAATCCCAGCCCCTGGCACCAACTTCTGCCTTAGTTGGGGTTTCTATTGCTTTGACAAAACGTGGAACCTAAAAAGCAGTTTGGGAAAGTAAGGGTTCCTTTGGCTTACACTTCCAGATCATAGTCCATCTTTGGAGGAAGGGACTCAGGCCAGGAACTCAGTCAGGACTCAGAACCTGGAGGCAGGAGCTGATGCACAGCACATAGAGGGGCGCTGCTTACTGTCTTGCTTCCATGGCTTGCTCAGCATACTTTCTTATAGAACCTAGAACCACCTGCCCAGGGATGACACCACCCACAATGGAGGCCCTCCCCCATTGATCACTAATTGAGAAAATGTCTTACAGCTTGATCTAATGGAGGCATTTTCTCACCTGAGGCTTCTTCCTCTCTGATGACTCTAATGTGTGTCATGTAGACACACAAAACCAGCCAGTACTAGGATTATACTCTTTTTAAATACTGGTCTTTATACAACAATACTATGGTCCCTAAATCCATTTAACTGGGCTATAAAAAATATTCTCTGCCACTGAATAATTTAATGACAGAATCTATGCGGTCAACCTTCCCACTGATGGAATTTTGCCCTTCTCTTAAAATTTCCTGAATCCATAAAATATGGGCCATGTAAGAACACATGCTCTAAGAGCATATACAGGGGGAGGAGGTCTCCCTCAGTCACAGACATAGGGAAGGGGAGAAGGGGGAAGAAGGACAGAGGGAGGAATAGGAGGATACAAGGGAAGGGCTAGCAATTGAGATGTAATATAAATAAATTAATAAAAAAGAAAATAAATAAATTGAATAGGACCTCTAGAGGTACCTGATCACATTCCTATAACTTTGTTTTGGTGAGTAGAAAGACTGTAAATTAAGAATAATGTGTTTAGTTCACTAATAAGGACAGGGAGGTGGTGATTTAATTCACCATTAATTAAGCAAGCATTTGTTATCATCTTATTTGAAAAGTTCTAAGGAAAATAGGGAAGGAAAGGGAAATAAAACATGTTCTCACAAAGTTAAAAAAAAAAAAGAACACATGCTCAATTTCTCTGTTATCTATTAGCAAGGCATAATTTCCTATCTGTGGGCACAGTGGTAATCTAAACATGATGTGTTCTTTCTCCATCCCAGTGTATTTTCATAAAAACATCCAGGAGGGCTAGGCGCGTGCATTTAATCCCAGAATTCAGGGTGTCAGAGGCAGGCGGATCTCTGAGAGTTCAAGGCCAGTCTGGTCTAAAAACCAATCCAGAGCAGACAGGGCTGTTACACAGAGAAACCTTGTCAGGGGTGTGGGTGGGGGCAGAGGTGGGGGCAGGGGTGGGGGGCAGGGGTAGGGGTGGGGGTGGGGGCGGGGATGGAGAACATTCAGGAACATTCACCATGAAACCATCAGATTAGAAGAAAAGTGGCACCCTCCAAACACAGGTGTATTAGAACATTAATTAGTTCAAATGTTTTTTAAAGAGGAATTTTCATCTATTTGAGCTTATAAAAAGAAGTTCTTTAAATATTTTTCCATGGCCGTATCAGGTATCTATGTAGACATATTACAGATTCCTATAACATCGCTCCTACCGTACGCAAGAACATGACCTCACTTTGGGACTATTCCATCTTCCTATATGGCTTATATATTTTGTTCCACAAAGTACATTAAATGCGTACCAGTTTTTGAGCCATGAAACAATAGACTCATAGAATTACCAAGCATTTAGAACTAGAACAAATCTTAGGGGTCAGGAGTTTACTGAGTTTGTTATTGTTCATGCCTAAATTCTGACTGATAATCTTGAGCCGAGTCATTCTTTAAGGGAAACTCTTAGATAACTCGATCTTTAGTCGTCATGAACTGTTCAATCTTGCATCAGTCATGTATATTAATTATAATGAGTCAGATATGCCACACTTGGTTCTGCTATAACATTATTTCGATGAAATTACAGCATATAAATTTCTCCCCTTCGGGAAGTCAAGAGTTGAGGAGGAAAGAGAGAGAGAGAGAGAGAGAGAGAGAGAGAGAGAGAGAGAGAGAGAAGAGATCCTAAACTCTGAATATCATGCAGCATTTTAACTGGAATGTTTCATTTGTGGCACCCTGGGGAAAGTGGCTCTCTGACTGAGGTAATGTGATGAGGAATGGTGTTCAGAAAACAGGTGGCCAGGCGAGGGAGGCTCTGCCTCTCTCACCCGTGGGTTTTTTGCTTAAAGTCAGAGAGACACAAAGAAGCAAGACCTTTTTCATTAGATAAAATACCATTTATCTGGGAGCTACTATTCATTTTATACATCTTAACCAAAAAAATTGTTTATTGTACATTTTAAAAACAAATGTTATTTCTAATGCTAGGCATCTCCTTTTCAACCTGTATCTACTTTAACAATAAAAAATAAAATAAACCCTTTCCAGCAATACAAAGAACCATAAGATCCTACTTTGAAGGCATATATGCCACAAAATTTGAAAATCTAAGGGAAATGGACGATTTTCTTGATCAATTTCACTTGCCAAAGTTGAGTGAAGAACAGATAAACAAGCTAAATAGTCCCATTTCCCCTACAGAAATAGAAGCAATCATTGATAGTCTCCCAACCAAAAAAAGCCCAGGGCTAGATGGTTTCAGTGCAGAATTCTACCAGACCTTCAAAGGCGAGCTAATACCGATACTCTTCAAGCTACTCCAAAACATAGAATTGGATGGAACATTACCAAATTCATTCTATGAGGCCATAGTCACGTTGATACCTAAACCTCACAAAGACTCAACAAAGAAAGAGAATTTCAGACCAATTTCTCTTATGAACATCGATGCAAAAATACTAAATAAAATTCTTGCAAAACGAATACAAGAACACATAAAGGATATCATTCATCATGACCAAGTAGGCTTCATTCCAGGCATGCAGGGATGGTTTAATATACGGAAATCCATCGATGTAATCCACCATATAAACAAACTGAAAATAAAAAACCACATGATCATCTCTTTAGATGCAGAGAAAGCATTTGATAAAATCCAACACCCATTCATGTTTAAAGTTTTAGAGAGATCGGGGGTACAAGGCACTTTCCTCAACATAATAAAGGCTATATACAGCAAGCCAATAGCCAAAATCAAAGTAAATGGGGAGATACTCAAGAAAATTCCTCTAAAATCGGGAACAAGGCAAGGCTGCCCATTCTCTCCATATCTCTTCAATATAGTACTCGAAGTTCTAGCCCTATTTGCAGATGATATGATAGTGTACATAAGTGACCCTCAAAATTCCACCAGAGAACTCCTACAGCTGATAAATACTTTCAGCAATTTGGCTGGATACAAAATTAACTCAAAAAAGTCTGTAGCCTTCCTATACACAAATGGCAAGCTTGCAGAGGAAGAAATTAGGAAAACCATACCCTTCACATTAGCCACAAGCAATATAAAATATCTAGGAGTTACTCTAACTAAGCAAGTGGAGGACTTGTTTGAAAAAAATTTCAAAACTCTGAAGAAGGAGATTGAAGATGACATGAGAAGATGGAAGGATCTTCCTTGCTCATGGATAGGGAGAATTAACATAGTAAAAATGGCTATCCTATCAAAAGCAATCTACAGATTCAATGCAATCCCTATCAAAATACCTACCCAATTTTTTAAAGACATTGAAAGTTCAATTCTGAACTTCATATGGAAAAACAAAAAACCCAGAATAGCAAAAACGATCTTGTACAATAAAAGGTGCTCCGGAGGAATCTCCATACCTGATCTCAAATTGTACTATAAAGCAATTGTAATTAAAACAGCATGGTACTGGCACAGCAACAGGCTGGTTGATCAGTGGAATCAAACTGAAGACCCAGATATGAATCCACACACATATGGTCACTTGATTTTTGACAAAGAAGCCAAATCCATTCAATGGAAAAAGGATAGCATCTTCAACAAATGGTGCTGGCCTAACTGGATGTCTATGTGTAAAAAAATGCAACTGGACCCATATTTGTCACCTTGCACAAAACTCAAATCCAAGTGGATTAAAGACCTCAACATAAAACCAGAGACACTAAGTCACTTAGAAGAAAAAGTGGGGAAGAGCCTGGAACATATTGGCACAGGAGACAACTTCCTGAACAGAACACTAACAGCCCAGGCCTTAATGTCAACAATTAATAAATGGGACCTCATGAGGCTGAGAAACTTCTGTAAGGCTGGAGACACT
>OU015750.1:91839405-91851798 GCA_907169655.1 Acomys percivali | reverse complement strand
TGTGTGTGTGTGTGTGTGTGTGTGTGTGTGTGTGTGTGTGTGTGTTTCTGGTATAGCTAAACTATTCTATCATTGCTTTACATAATATCAGAGTAGCAATAAGGCCTTTCTTTACATTTTATTTAATTATGTCGACTCCCTTACCTACTAAGAAACAGAGAGACCACTTATCCCTGGCCACACTGGAAGAGTCTTATCCATGGCAGGAAAGATAGTCAATTAAGTGTTTGTCTTGAAATGACAAGAATATGAATGTAATCCCCAGCAGTCACAGTTTTAAACCAGCTGGGGGCTGGAGAAATGCAATGTGGTTAAAGTCATGCAGTGCTCTCAGAGAGGACCTAGTTCAATTCCCAGCACCCACATCAGGTGGCTTATGACCACCTGTAACTCCAGCTTCAGAGATGTATTAATTCACTCTTCTGACCTCCTCAGGCACTGCACTTACATTCACGTACACACACACACACACACATACACACACACACACACACACACACACACACACACACACACGCGCACATATGTATTTATTGGAATCATGAAAATAAGGTGTTTCATTTTAAGAAAAAAAATCCTGACTTATAAAAGAAAATTCCAAATGCCTGAGGACTGATACTCACAATTGTTCTCTGACCTCCACATACGCAAGCACACACATGCATGGGCACACACAAACATATATGTGCACATGCACCCACATACACATGAAGAAAAATAAAAGTAAAGTGTAGCCCCAAGAGAGACACACATTTTTTATAGGAAATATACAGAGATATTAAATCCCTAAAAATCAAGGTGTTTATAAGTTTGAACAGTATGTTGGATAGCTTTTATGTCAACTTGATACAAGGCAGGGTCATCTGAGAAGAAAACTTAATCAAGAAAATGCCTCCATAGGAATGGCCTGTAGGCAAGTCTGTAGGGCACTTTACTGATTGAGGGTTGATGTGAGAGGACCAGTCCAGTGTCTTCTATGAGTAGATGTTTCTGTGGTGTATAAGAAAAAGACAAAGCCAAGAGGAGAAAGCCAGTAAGTCGCACTCTCCCACAGTCTCTGCATCCATTGCTGTCTCCAGGTTCCTGCCTTGGGTTCCTGCCCTAACTTCCATCAGCAGTGGATTTGTATACTGAAATAAACCTCTATTCTCCAACTTGATTTTAGGTGTTTTTTATAACATCATCAGAAACCATAAGTAAGACATGAAGCAAAGTCTATTTTTCTAACTTTATTGGATTTCCAGGGACATAACAATAGAAAAATCTGTCAAAACTGCCTTATTCTTAATTCAATAAAAATTTCTTTCTCCCCAATATAAATCTGTACTTCCAATAAATTAATGGTGGTGGATGTTAAATAATATTTGATGAAAAGGTGACAGTTAGAGAAATAAGATGTTCTTGTGATTATTTATAACAAAAACATTTAAAATACAAAAGAGTAAAAAGTGCCCATTGCTTTGTAATTGAGAAGAGTATGGTCTCAACGGGTAGCCAAGGCTAGCCCTAAGCCACCTGCTTCAGCCTCCTGAATGGTTAGATTACATGTTATAGTATATGCCTAGCTGAAAATTTCTTTAAATGAACTGAAAATTCACCTTTACCCTTTAAAACATAGGAGCATACAACATATGTGTTTTCACAAACACAGACTTCATCATTCTATGGGAAAACCTTTGTGTAACCTGTAGAGATGTATTTTTTTTCTCCAAATTAGAGCACAGATTATTGTATCCAAGCCATATCATTTAACTAAAATGCACAAATAGGTTTTGCACTTCTGAAAGTCTAACAAGAGGTGAGTTCATCTCCCATCAGGGCCCACAGTGCTAGTATAGTATAGACTGGCAACATCCTACTGCAGATGACTACAATGTGCTTTCTCATGGCGACTGCACAGAGCAGGTGAGAGATACTAGAGTTGTTACCCACTCCTAGGGCTGTGGACCATCTCAGTCAGGTATAGGCCCTTGGGAATGAGAGTTCTCAAAGCGTTGGTGGGCAAAGATAGGCAAAGCGACAAACAGAGACAAACCCGGGGGAGTGTTTCAATCTGAGTATATTTTGCAGGCAAGCAAGCTAAGTTTTTATATACATATTTTGAAACAGGGAATATTTTTGTGGTTACATTTTTTCATACAATTCAAAATACAGGATGCAGAGTAATAATGTTGTCATCTTGAATCATCATTCTTAAGTCATTAGATTGGAATCAGTACCCATGTGCCCTCTTTATCAAAGGTCAATGTTCTCTCATTATGCCAAATATCTGTGTGTCAAGATAGTTTTTTCTTAGCTCTTCTCATCACTATCTGACGCTTTCTTAAACATTTTATTTGTAAGTCATAGTATAAACTATGATTAATCCTTAGCCAAGTTTTGTTAACAAGTGGAACGGAGCTTGGTGGTAAAATCTCCTGAATGACCCTTGGCTGCAGTCCCAAGTTAGGGCATCTCCTAGCAACACAGTTACATTTGAAAAGTTCTGACTTGTAATTAGAAATATATATTTTTCACTCCAAAAGGGAGGAATTTAGGCATAGTGAGGAAACATTGACCAAATCAAGACTAAAACACAACATGGAAAGTAGCAAATCTTACAGCTCCATGTCTAGCATCTGGGCTTTAGTTCAAAAGGCTTAGGTGGCTCTGCCCCTCTAGCTTTGCTGTGCCATGTACTGCACGCAGCTCCCCTTGGCAGCTGTCTCTCAGTTCTGGCATCTTGAGCAACTTGGGGAGGGGGAATCTCCTCCACATAGGCTTCACCTCCACAGCTTCACGCACCAGCTTCTCAAAGGCTTTCTTGTAGGAACTCAGCCCTGCCACACTTTACCTGGAATCAGGTGCTCTCTGAAACCACAGAGGAAGAATCCATGAGCCTTCAGTCTTGCACTGTATCACGTGGACAACACTGCCATGTCTAGCTGCCAGTTTAAGATGTCCCCAGGCCACAGCCTTGCTTGGTAGGAAAGATGCCTATTTCAGAAATACAGTCCTGTATCCTAAACTTCCTATGAGGACTGAGCCTCTATGACACCTTTGCTCCTATACTGTGCCTTCTGTGGTCTCTCCTTCCCTGTCTCACTTCCCAATACCTCAGCTGGCGGCCTTTGAAAGTGATTCTGAAATAAGCTACTTTCATCTACATCTTTGTCTCGGCATCTGATTTTTATTAAGACACCAGTGTTTTTCCCGTTTAAGGAAAATACCTCTTCTGTTGTTGATTTTTATGTCTACCCCTTACAAAGACTCCTGCACATTTAAAATGTATACACAAATGCAATGAAATTAAAAGAGGAGTTGGAAGGAGTGAACAAGTCCATATATGTGCTAATGAATTAAAGAGTGTAAGTGATCATGAAGATAGGGGAAAGCTGGACGTGGTGGAGCACACCGGGAACTCCAGTACTCAGGAAGCAGAGGCAGGAGAGACCATCAACAGCTCAAGACCAGCCTCAAGTAGACTCTTAGAAAGAGTCTCTAGAAGGAAGGTAGAAAAGGTATGCTCTTGCAATGGCTCAGTTTCTTAAACTGTTGTGTAGATGGCTTCCTTCCTCATTAACTTGAGCATAGTTCTAACTACTGTGTGCCGAGACCGCAGTCCTGTGAGCGTGGCTAGAGAGAAGTGTGGGGACCATATCTACAGAACACATGTGTTCTCTGGAAACTTCGTGACTGCCGGAGAGTCCATTAGACAGATTACGAACAATTTTCTCATCTGCTGTAGAAAAGCTACAGTGTTATAAAGGGAAAGGGTGAGTTTGAGAAAGTTTGAAGAGTCAAGCAACATTTTAAAAAATTTTTTATTAATTTATTCTTGTTATATCTCAATGGTTATCCTATCCCTTGTATCCTCCCATTCTTCCCTCCCTCCCATTTTCCCCTTATTCCCCTCCCCTATGATTGTTCCTGCAGGGGATTACCTCCCCCTGTATATCAAGCAACATTTTTATTGACAGTGTTGGAAGCGGATATACATTTCAAAGTTACAAAAAGAGCAAAGTGTCAGAGGTGACAAACATCATATAGCTGGTATTCCAGGCAGGTGTATGTTCTATCCAGCCAGCATCCTACATCCTCCCATTTCCACTGAGCCACTTGAGAATTTGCCCATCCCATTCTATGTGATGGTAGTGGAATGGTGCATCCAGCTCTGTAACATTACAAAACAAAATTCAAAGGCATCTAGGAGTCTATCTCTGCCAGCTCTTAACTTCTACAAGTAACAAAAAAGCCAACATAAGTATAGGAATGAATCTTAAGCTTGGCCATTCAATAGATAATTATAGTTGTCAGGGGTGGGGAGTAAAGCCAGGTGTCCTTTATTAACTAATGATTCTATTACAAAGTAATCCAGGTCTGTGGTGAAGACTGGCTATATGCGCCAAGGGCAAGAAGCATTAAGACACCTGAGAAAGTCATCATGAAGTAGGAAAAAATTTTTTGTCTCATCATTTTAATGTCACCATCATTATTCATTTTTTACTTGAATAATATGAGACATTCTTTTTGTGTTTTGATATGCTCAGCACCAAGAAAAGTATGCAACACTTATAAACATCCAATAAATGGATTGTAGTTATCTTTTCGTAACTACAAAAATCTTTGGACATACATGTACTTTGGACATTTAGATGAAGTCTTTTATTAACTGGATTTTCCATAATGGGGTTTAAACTTGGAACAACCAATACTCACCATGTTGAGTACTCACCAAGCCAAGGAATGTGCAAGACACTGTTTGCCACATTGAGCTTAAGATGATCCACACTTCTCTGTGGTTAATGACTTAAGTTTAAATCTTGTGTTGTAGGAAAAACAAAAACAAAAACAAAAACGCCAGAACCAAGGAAAAATGTTGAATCCACAAACCATGAGTAAAATTTCCCAATTTCCTACTAAGCACATAATGACACCGAGCTGAGTTAGGAATGCCTGGTATAGCTTTCTTGTTCATTCTCCTTTCACAAAGGTTACCGAGCAACATCTTCACATAAAACAAAGCACGTGAGATCAGACTGTGCCCATCATCCCTGGGAAGGACTACAACACATAATAATGATGAGGCGTGCTTTTCACTGGTGTTATACAATGTGAATTTTTTTTCAAGATGTGTCAAGCTGACATTACCTCTGTATGTCTATATCAGTTGACTTGTCTCTAAAACATATATCTGTTCTACCACTGAAATATTTCTCAATAGCATCATGTCACATGGTTAGATAGTGAGAAACTAAAGATGTTTATACTAGAATCTAATAGAGTATCAAAAACAGCAAACAAAAATATGTTAAGACAACTTTGTGCCAAGGGCTGTATTTTCTCACAGAAATACTACACATTGTGTATTATTATTATTTGATTTACGCATGAGGGGAAATGGGCCATTAGTATTTAATTAAATGAACTAAAATTATAAATTACTAACTTATAGGTTGCTTTGTTATAGAACAGCTAACTGGTATAAGTACCCAGGCCATCTAACACTCTATCCAACTGACACACAATGAAAACCAAATATAATATTTATTTTCTAAAATTTGCACTTAAAACCCTAGAACATAATGTCCCAATACAATACTTAAAAATACGAGAACCCATATTAACATAAATGTATATGTACTTACGTACATTTAAATATACATATACTTAAATGTTTATAAAGATTTGTGTTTTTATTTATTTTCTACCAAACGCTTAACCTATCCCTGCTGTATGCCAGGATCAAAAGTAGGTACTAAGGATGAATAAAATGATGATCCTTCTCTCAATAAGTTCATAGCCAAATATCAAAAGTAAACATAGCCACACTGCCAACGGTTTTTGTTAAAAGGCAAATACTCAAAACAATATTGAGGCTCAGATTGCTAAGAGGCTGTATAAGTGGATAGACTCAGATACACATTAGAGAATAGACAGAATTTTGAAGAAAAGCAATGATTGTACAGTATGGCTGGGGTACATAAGAACAAGATGGACTGGGGCTGATGTGTCGGGAGCAGCAGGAACTGATGAAACTGGAGACACAAGTTAGAATGACATGGCAAGTGAGTGAGGAATATCAACTTTCTCCCAACAGTGGCAAGAATCAGTAAATGGTTTGAACTGGGGTGGGTAATGTGATCAAATCTGGATTTTAGAAAAACAAAAACCTTACAGTGGAGGAACTGTTCCCCCCCCCAACTTCTCTTCTCTGAATCTGTATTGTCAAGGACTAGCTTGTTAACTCAGCTGCCAGGAATACATTCATGAATAACTTTACATGTTTAGGATTCTTCTCTCTAGTATCAATGTGGCACTCTATAATAAACTCTTCAATAACTAAAAAAAGTATTTCAAGGCCTAGCTATCCTGAATCTAACAAATAAAGGTGCCCAGTCCTGGCTTATGAATGGGGAAAATACCACCAATGTGAATGACTGGATTCCTGTTATTTATACCTCATTCAGGTTAGTATTTCTTCAAATAACACTCTTTGTACATGAGATGCTCTCAATAGCCTCACAGAAGAGACTAAAACTCCAGCAAAATGATCATGGTAAAGATTAAAGAGGTTGATTTGGGATAAGGACTATCTTCAGAAAGCTCCTCACTTGAAAAATGACAAGTCCTACAATTCATAAAACAGTTGTCAATAATAAAGTTTTTAAAAGAATTAGTCCCAATTATGTCCCTTATAATAGGACCAAATACATTTATATCATGATTTTTCTACTCTCCAAAGGGACCTAAGAAGCATCTTCTGGCATCTCTTGTGACGTTTTCTTAATTCCCCAGGCAGCATCTACAGAAATATATTTAGAGGCTCTGTGTTGCAGCTGGAGTGATGCTAGGAATTTCAGTGGCTCCTGGAATGGGGAGCACAGCATGAGAAGCCTGCAGCATCAGAGCCAAACTCAAATGGGGAGCAGGACAAATGAGCACTAATGAGGAAACGGAGCAGGTGAGGGTAGTGACAAGCTCAAGTGCCTTCGCTGACTACAGAGGCAGTGAGTTCTACATAAAAGGTGCTTCCAGGTGCAACCAACTATGACCTGGAGGTAGCCAGGCTGCCAGATGTTACAGGGTTTTTAGAGAAATGGAAAGTTTTATTGTTAAAGATTTATTTTATCTTTAGTTATAGAGGAGGCTACATACACACGAGTGTGGTGCTCAGAGAGGCCAGAAGAGGACGTTGGGACCCCCTGGAGCTGGAGTCAGAGCTGGTTGTGAGGCGCCTGACACAGTTGCTGGGAACCCAACCCTGGTCCTCTGCAGGAGCAGTACACACTCTTAAGAGCTGAGCCATCTCTCCAGATGCTGATTAAAATTTCTTTAAATTAATTCCATTGCTAAATATCATGTGGCAATTAAAACATATGTAAGTAGGATATAACTGATGGCCTGCTTCCTTTCCATTTCAAGCCTCAAAGACCAAATGCCAGGGAAGAGAAACACAAGGAGGAAAGAAAACCTCTTGTTCTGAGGTGTCTTTAAATACCCTAAGATAATAAAAGACCTCTGAGCTTTGGAAAGCCACAGCTCTGAGAAGGGAAGAGAAGAGGAGGGGAGGAGAAGAGAGAGGAGGGAAGGGAAGGGAAGAGGAGGGGAGGAGAGGGGAGGGAAGAGAACTGAACAGGAGGGGAGGAGAAAGGAGGGGAGGGGAGAGGAGGAGCGTAGGGGAGGGAAGGGAAGGGAAGGGAAGGGAAGGCAAGGCTGGGCTAGAATCAATCTGCATATCACCTCTACTGTGCTGGAAGAGCAGGGCAGGTGGAGCTCATCACGGCCATCAAGTTTGTGCTTTTAAATCATTGCATAGCGCTGCCTTCTTGGGTGGCCCGAGTCTCAGTTCCACTCCAGCAGGAGGCAAAAGAGAAAAGCCTGGATCGTCATGACCACAAGGCACCTGGCAAAGCCCATTATGTCAGGAAACTTGACTAATATTTTGCTTGATACGCATAGCACTAGTGAAGCAACCCCTTTATCCTACAAATGTGTTACAAAATATCAGGCCAGGTCAACTGTAGCCTTGTCCCCTAGAAAAGACAGATTTCAGGTATAGGGAAGAACACGGGGGCTCCTAATCCTCCTCCTAACTCTTTCCCATTTAACTAGAAATGTCAGGACTTGCTATACAATATGACCAAGGAGTTTCAAAGATATAACCCTTGTGTCTTAATCCTACTGTTTAAATTAACTGCTTCCAAGTGAGGAGCAACAGCTACCAGGTGGAGAAGCACGGAGAATGGAGTAAATAAGTCTCTCAGGCAACCACAAAACATCTCACGTACGTGTTTTCTCACTGGTCTGAAGGGCAAAGAAAGTATTTGAACCTTAGCAAAGTATTTATTTCCAGATGGAAAATGTATGCTTCCAGCCGCTTGTGGAAAAGTCATATATACAGCCCATTTTCCACATCCACACTCCTTTCTAGTTTCTCATATTGACTCTAGAATTTGCTGGCTGTGCCACACCAGGCAATGGTACAGCAGTGAATTTGGCATGCGCAGAGCCTTTAGGCAGCCCTTGGTACACTTCCGGTTCTGGTTTCCATACGTTTCAAAAGCACCTGCTCAAAACCATTTGATAGAGGATGGGACATATGGAATAGCATCAGACCTGCCCAAATATCCCTTCTGATTGCCCACGTAAGCCAGGTCTCCTTTGTGGCCCTGTGTCTAACTGTAGACTAAAGTCGGCTGCAGCTCACTCCAGCACTGCCCATCGGGCCTATTTACCCATGAGAAATAATACAGCATACCAGACGTGGCTTGTTGTGCAATTGCCCATGTGTCCTCAGTAAAATATTGACTGTTACAACCTAGTGCTGGATGTGACACTCCGCATGGAGTGAATATCCCACAGCGATACAGTTGTTCGTGTACATGTCCACTGCTATGCTCATATTTCTCCCAATGGACTCATATAATGAGAAAGTTTAAGGCAAGAAATTGAAATCCTTGTTCTTTCAGATATCAGCAAGCCTTAAAAGTACAAGTTCACCCACCCTAGCGTATGTTGATCACATGATCATAGTCTTTTTTTCTAAACTTTTATTTATTTTAATTGACCATGTAATAACTTGAAACAGAAATATATTGCAATCTGTAAGACATTGATTAGATGATTAGAGAGTTCTAGAGGACAAACCCCTCTAATTGTTTGATCACAGTCCTTGATATGACTGTTTAAAGCAAGAGAATGAAAACCTACTCCTTAGGTGTGTCTGTCCCCATCCGGTTCCCTGTTCCCTTGCTGGCTGGTTGTTCTATTCCACTTTACAACATCCAGGGGTACAAACTGTCCGCCAGCATCAGGCAGCCAGCCGGTCTGATTTAACAGGACCCCTGCTGATGGGCGTCTCTGTTCTCCACTCAGCTGTCCCACCCTGCAGCTACTGTTCCAAAGTTACAGGACAGCTTCTAACTTTGTGCCTGTCCCAAGGCATCAGGACCAAGGCACATGATCTGTAATTTATGAGGACACCCACAGAGCTGTCACTTACAAGGCAGGTGTTGAGAAAATGGCAAGCAGCTCTAGGAAAGAAAAGGACTGTGACCTCACCCCTGAATAATGGTGGCCCAACCTAGTCACGGAAGAAAGCGTTGACATAAGCGAGCTTTAAAAATAAAGCGATGGCTCGTCTTGCTGGAGGCACCGTCTCTACAACGGAATAGGACAGAACTCAAGTGAACTGTGGAAAAAGTAAGGTGGCGTTTGTGTTCTGGCGCTGCTGGTGTAGTTTTGAGCTGCACTTCACAGTCTACACTACCAATTTTGGGTGACTTTGGAGAACTAGTCACAGTTCAAGCCAAATTGTCTGCACAACACCATGGGTCGTGGTCTCCCTAAAGGAAACTGTATAAAATGGAAACCGGAAATCAGTTTCCCGTGAGAGGGAAGGAGCTGAAAACAACCCTTGCTTACCCACCTAACCAATATTCCTACCCTGAGTATCCTGTGAGTGGTATGTTAGCTGTGCTGTGGTTTTTGTGACAGAGCCTGGGATATGGTTTAATGTGGAGCTCATGCTCAGACTGGGCATACCCTGGATTAAATCTGCAGGGGGAAAAAAAAAGGTGTCCAACTCAACTTGGTCTCTTCTCATCTTATTCATGTTTCAACTGATGCCCGCATTTCAGAGACTAAGAAAATTCAATCTAATCTTAAATTGATTTAAACCCGAGTGGACATCTCCTTGTAGGTAGAAGAGGAGTGAAAAGTCTTGGGCATTTGCAAAGCGCCCCCCCCCTCCACCCCCAGGCACACGCTGTTGCTGCTCAGGATGGAAAGAGGATCAGCTCAGATGCAACCTGAGCCCTGAAACCAGATGACATCATGACTGAAAGGCTCCCAGGCTTCAGAAACATTGCTTACCGATAGGCAGCTCGGCTTTCTGTCTTGGGTCTGAGAGTTCCAGTGGGATATTTGTGTTACAAAGCAAGTCCAGCCAAGTTCACACCATGGGAATGCCAATGAGCCTGGAGATTCAAGTAACTGACTCCTTGCTGGCTGCCGCGGGAGCTTCCACACTGACAATATTACAAGCATTTTTCCCTTCCTTTGGGAAAGACAGATCCCTTTAGCAGAGACTTTGCATCAACACATTTCTACTGTCTTCTTTTCTTCAACGCTTCCTTATAACCCCTATCTTCATACGGAAGGCCCAAATTCTTACAGATCTTTCTATATGTTACCTATTAATCAACAGCCAGCTAGTTGCCCCTGACATAAGCCATTGTGTCCTACACCCTGCTGCAGTGATCAGAGCTGAAAAGAACAGTTAAGGAGGTTCTGGAAAAGCCCGAGCCATTTTTCTGGCTCTTAGCCTGGAAAAACTCCTGACAGAAAGCCTGTCTGGTGCCCTTGGCAGAGCCCCACAAGATCTAGTAAAATGCCAAAGTGAGGGCATCATGACATCAAGAGAAATCCATGCTCCAAGCAAAAGGGCCACACCTTGCCATCCTGCTTCGGGAAATTGTTAATCACATGTTGAATGACTAGACTGCAAGTATTAAAGCAGGAATATTGCATTCCACATTAATTCTTGCTTAGTGGTTTTGCACCAAGTTTATGTCCTACTTATTATTATGTCCTAGTGGCTTTTTCCTCAAGTCAGGAATAGAATCTTGGGATATACCTGGTTCTTCATTTCTTCATTTACAGGAATATCTTCTCCCATAAAAGAAAATAAAATTAGCTTCAGTGAGGATTCTAAGAGTATTTGTTTCAATGCCTTCATTTTTAGGCACTTTGTATTTTTTTGGAGGATAAAAGAATAGGATAATAATCAAGTGAGTGTATAAGACACACTAAAGAGGTGTGCACAACTGAGCAACAAAGCCAAAATACAGATGGCAATGTGGGAGCTGTACCATTCTAAATGACAAAGTCTTAGCACTCTCAGGGATGTGTGTGTGTGTGTGTGTGTGTGTGTGTGTGTGTGTGTGTGTATGTGTGTGTGTGAGAGAGAGAGACAGAGTCAGAGACAGAGACAGAGACAGAGAGACAGAGAGAGACAGAGAGAGAGAGAGATGAGAAATGAAAGCATATGAAGCTGTGAAGAAAACACATTGGAGAAGACTTAGGGGAAGCTGGAGGGAGGCGCTGGGGGTAACTTGAACAAGATACATTCTGTCTATATATTTTCTTTTTTTATTATTTAAGACAATTTATAAATTTAAATATATGTTTATCATTCTTTCCCACCCCCAAGTCCTTCCAAATACTCTCCCAACACCCACACAACTTTAAGTTCTTTCTCAAAAAGTGAACAAAAACCCAACGTAGCAACAAAATCCTCCAAAATGCAGAAAACAAAAGGAAAAAAAAACAAAACAGACAAACAAAACACCAAAATAGCCTAATAAAAATACACACACACACACACACACACACACACACCCATATGCACACACACACAAACTGTGGAGACTATTATGTGCTAGTCAACTACTCATAAACATCAGGCCAGGCCTACAGTAGTTGGTGTATGTATGGAATTTTCAAACAATAAATTAAAATATATTATATTAAAAACTATGAACATATTAAAATCTAACTAATATCTTATCACCCAAGTAAAAGATTAAAATATTATTTTAAACATATTTCTTAATACACCATTTGAAAAGAAACAAAAAAGATGACCAAGCAGATGTGCACATCCCTGCCTACCTTTAGAGCCAGAAGTTACTGGATCCAAATCCCTGGCATTCTCTGAATGTCAGATACCTTACTTGTAAATGGGGATTGCGATATCTTCAAGAACATCACTGTACATTATGTCTAATTAAGAAGGTGCCACATAAATATCTATTTTATTTTGGTGATATTGATTTTATTAACTTGTGTGTTTTTTGTTTGGGTGTGTGTGTGTGTGTGTGTGTGTGTGTGTGTGTGTGTGTGTGTGTG
>OU015750.1:91823216-91839395 GCA_907169655.1 Acomys percivali | reverse complement strand
TGTGTGTGTGTGTGTGTGTGTGTGTGTGTGTGTGTGTGTGTGTGTGTTTCATGCACACCAAGGAAAAAAGAAAGGTAATAGTCCCAAGACTTTGTCTTATATAAAAAAAAAACTTTTGTCTGAGTCTCATACAAGTTGTTTTGATGCCATGGACTTAACACTAAGGATTTTCTAATTTTTATTTAGACAGAATAGTTCATAACCATTTTAGAAAATTTAATGCCCAGAAATCAGCACTTATTGGGCAGAATGAATGAGTTGCCTTAAACTATATTGCAAAACAAAGGAAACGTTAACATTTCAATAGATTTAGCATCAAATCCTAGAATAGAGTTCTTTCCAAACATTAACATAGCCATTCAAGTGGGAAGCCTGGAGCTTCTCCAAAATCCAAAAACATTTAATTTGCCATCCAATACACATTTGCTCTGTGTGTGTTTGTTCCGATAATCTGGCGAGCTGTCCTTTTGCCTTAGATCACTTGCATGTTTGAAGGTAGCCTAAATAATTTTCTCTTCTGTTTTTGAACCCTAAACTTGGAACTGCCCTGTGGTAGTTTCTTTTCCTGTTGCTGTAATAAAACACTCTGACAAAATCAACTTAAGGGAGAAAGGGTGTGTGTGTGTATGTGTGTGTGGGGGGGGGGGGTATGTGTGTTAGATCACAGTTCCATCCTAGGAAAGAAAAAGTATCAAGAACTTGAAGCTGCTGGTCAGCCTATGTCTGCAGACAGAAGAAGAGAGCAGCAAGTGTATGCATGCATGCTCGCATTCAGCTCACTTCTCCACTCTTATACAGTCCAGGATCCCCTGCCTAGGGAATGACCTGCTCATAGTGGGCAGGGCTTCCCACCTCAATTAACTCAATCAAGATAATCCTTCACAGACATGCCCAGTGACCCAGCTTCCACTAATCTAGATTCTGTCAACGTTGACAATTAACATTAACATTGCATTCCTCATTTTCATATCCACCTCACTCTACAGTCTTTAAAAAGCCACTAACCAAGCTCAAGTTACAGTGTAGAGACTCTCACCCCACAGAAACAGAACACTGACAGACGCATAGCAAAGTGTGCGGGTCCACACGGTGTATAAAACTGGGACCCGGGTGTATGGATGTGCAACATCTGTCAGGCTCTCAGCTAGAAAACATTGTGACATTCTTCTCAGAGCCATAATTAAGCATCTTAAGCAGCCAGTTTATAATGGCAATCTTTGGCATAAGCATAACATCTTACCCAGAAAGGCAAAGGGATTCCTCACCCATCGGCTAAATTAAATCCTGGCCTCTAGCCTAGACGTTGTCCAGCCTATTCATCTTTTTTCTATTAGCTCTTGCCTTCAAGCAGTGGGTCTCGGTTCCTAAGGTGAATTCCACAGCAAAGCATCACTTGAGGGAACTTGCTAGAAGAATCTCAGACTCCACCCCAGACCACATAAATGAATATGTAGTAGTAGTAGTAGTAATAACAATAACAATAATAATAATAATAATAATAATAATAATAATAATAATAATAATAATAATAATAATAATAATAATAATAGAACTTGGAAAAAAGATTGTCAACGACTGCCTCAACACTGTAGCCACAACACACCACAAGCTTATAAGACATGAGGAATGAAATGACAGAGAATCCCACCTCTTCCAACAAGCCTGAAATCTGTGTGCCTGCTCTTTAGATCCCCCACACACACACAAGTCCTGGACAAGTAACCCAATCAAGAGTCTATTCTTCTACTTCAAGCGCTCCATACAGCGATAGTTCCCTTTAGTGATTTCTGTTTACAGTGTTTGTTCCGATTATCTTCATAACTCCCGTCACAATCTGTGTGTACAAGTGCATAAGCGCACACAGTAGATACATAGATGATTGGCAGACAGGCTAAAGCGAATGTATTATGCAGAAGATTTCAGACCTAATGTGATGACAACCTTGAGGGGCGTAAGAATCACAGAAGGGTGGTCCATGCACATGAGATCAGAAGAAGAGAACAGAGAGGGAGAGGGGACTGTGATCTAGGTCAGTGCTGGAGAACCTCTTGGATGCAACACCTCCGTGTAGAAAGCCAGCTTGTTCTTCCTGCTTAGCCGTCACTAACCCAAGCAGCACAGATGCCTTAGAGAATACAACCCAGAGAAATAGCGAGTCTTAGTTCTGCATGAGCAATTAAGAGACATTCTTAGAACCACAAGACCAGTCAACTGTGGCCTGAGAAAGCAAAGGGCATCAGACTCCACAGCTGATGGCCAAACCTAACCACTTCCAAAATGCTTCAGTGTAGAGACAAGTGTCAGCACTAATCTTTAGGTTTACTTTTCTATATACATGATAAAGAAATTAAGCTTCTCCATTCTCCACAGTTAAGTGGAGACTGGGGACTGACTCTCACAAGATCTCTGGTGCCCCATATTTGGCCATGTCCCTTTGTTGGGGAGGCCCAATGGCACTCGGAGGAAGAATAGCGGACTACCAAGAAGAGACTTGATACCCTAGCACCATATTCAGGGGGAGGAGGTCCCCCTCAGTCACAGTCATAGGGAAGGGGATTGGGGTGAAAGTGAGAGGGAGGGAGGAATGGGAGGATGCATGGGATGGGATAGAAAATGAGATGTAACATGAATTATTTTATTTTTCAATAAAAATGTGTTATTAAAAATTTTTTTAAAAAAAGAAATTAAGCTTCTCACATATTAACATGCAGACTGACACTCTAACCTCTGTCCATCGGAGCGTGGTCACGTGTGAAATAGGACAAGTGCACGCAGAGGCCATCCACCATCCTATGGAGAGCTCAGCAGAGAAAATTGCTCATGTGACTTTTGCTTTTTTTCTTTAAGTATATCACAGTCTCTAAGCAGGTTTCCCCTTTGTAGGCCAGCCCTCTCAAAATGCATCCATGCCTTAAAGGAATTACAGAAATCTTGTGTGGAAATGATGTTAATAAAATATTCTCAATATTAATGACCAGTGGTTAATGGCTTCTATTATTTTTATGTGGAAATGGTAAAGAGAGTGTGTGTGTATGTGTGTGTGTGTGTGTGTGTGTGTGTGTGTGTGTGTGAGAGAGAGAGAGAGAGAGAGAGAGAGAGAGAGATTCCTTTCTTTTGTTTTTGTGCATGTGAGGTTATTCATTTCCTTTGTTTTCCTGTGTAAAATTATCCTCCTTGTGTTGGAGTTTTCTTTCTAGTATCTTCTGTAGAGCTGGAGTTGTGGTTAGATACTGTTTTCACTTGGTGTTGTCATGGAATATCTTGTAAACATTTATATAATTCCTGATTGTCTCATGGTTCTTCCTGCTGTGTCTAGTTTAGTTTATTCATGTGTAATAATATAAATGTATATGTTAAAAACAAAACATAATAAAAAATGCAGAAAAATATTCTCAATGAAAAAGAGACAATGCATCAAGATGTTGCCGGATCAATACCTGAAGTATCAAGAAGACAAATTAATGTGCAAATTTAGACCCATTATTTACGTAGTAAACCTTGCTTTATATGTATTTTGCATCTTGAGATGTTGACAAACAGCAACATTATACTGGCAGCATCAAACCATCATAAGCAACAAGAAGTTTCCAAGTGAAATACAATGGCTGGAAGTCAAGAGGCTGAACTTTTTTAAAGAAATATTCAGAATAATGTAATTTAGCTCGCTGCACTCAATGTTTATGACCCTCCAGCTGTTATTATCCCTACAGTAGAGCCAAAGCTTTGGACCTATCCTGATTTGTGTGTGTGTGTGTGTGTGTGTGTGTGTGTGTGTACATTCCAGGGGTAGGGATCATGACAACCCAACAAATAAATACATGGGAAACAAAATATCCCTAATGCTGCCATATAAACACGGTTTCTAAGGAAAGTGTCAGTCTTGATTGACATCTGGGTTCACCTTGTAGCATTGTGTGTTGAGTAAACAAAATGACAAGACAAAGATGTCACCCCAGGCTCCCTCATAAGCCCTTTTATTTTGCTTTGTTTCCTATCACTACTTGATGCACACTGCGTTTGCTGTCTCTATTTCTCGGTGTACTAGCATCTTAAAGGCAGACATTTTGTGAGCACCACAGCTGCAACCTCAGGTCCTGCAACAGCGCCCAGGTACAGAATAGAAATGTGGAAAACCTCCCGTACCTGCTGCAGCTGGCTTCGGAGACCGAGGTGTGTGGCTCGCCTGAGGCCCAGGTCGCTGCCTTGTTTCCAGCGTGATTCCCACGTCAGATACTGGATCTTGGTCTTCCTCATGCTTGCTACATTGCACACAGCCTCTTTTTCCTCGAACCATAACATTCTTCCTGAAGCACAGAACAGGTGTGCTTGCTTTTCCCAACAGCGCCTCCAAGGCCACGAGTCCAGTGGGAGCAATCATCCTTCTTCCTCCAGGCACTGAGAGCTTTGGGAGCCAAATTCACTTTAGCCAAATCCCACTACCCAGCTTGGGTGGCCAAACCCCAGCCCGTTCTATCCGTAAAAAGCAGTGGGCTTGAAATGCTTCCCATTCCTGGGAGTCAAACACAAAATAAAATCGACTAAATCCTTCTGGAATTCCACAAAGCAGCGACTGCCCTAACTCTCACCTCCAACAAACTTGGTGCCTTTCGTGGCTGAAAATACAAACCCCTTAACACCCCCGCTCGCTGACACTCAGCTCATCAATTCTGCTCTAGGAATTGCCAGAAAGTTTGGAAAGGAGGAAGAAATCAGTTGAGCAGAATGAAAAGCAAATGGCGAAAACAACTTGTGCCAAATTTTGCTTGTAATATAGATATTTTAATCCTTTTTGGGGGTATATACATACCCTAGTTGTTTGTTTGTTTGTTTGTTTTATTTTTGTTGTGTCTATTAAAAAAACTACCTAGGCAAAAAACAATTTAGGAGAGAAAAGGTTTATTTTATCTCACAATCCCAGATTATCAGTCCATTACTGTGGAAAAAATAAAGGCAAAAGTAGTTTGAAGCCGCTAGTTATATCATACCCATGGTCAAGAGCAGCAGCAAGAAAAGGTGCCTACGGCTCAGCCCACTTTCTCCATACTTAAGCCGTCCAGGACCCAATCCCAGGGAATGGTACCAACCATGGAGGGCAGGTCTTTTCACCTCAATTAACTCAGTCAAAACACCTGCCACCTACATACCCGCAGTCAAACCAAATGTAAATAATTTCTCATCCAGACGTTGTTCCCAGATGATTTTATGTTGTGTCACATGTAGAACTAAAACTAACAGTTACATCACACTTATTCCAATGTGCCCTTAATTAAGCCTTAGGATCACCTGATATTTTCACCGTTGTTGTAGGGTTTCCTGTAACAGAATTAGAGCGTTTTAATTAGAATCTAATGGTGCAAAGACTGAGGCAAGAGTGCTGTGAGTGGCGAGGCCAGCCTGAGCTAGATAGACTGGATGCTATTTTGAAAATTAAAAAAAAAAAAGAAATGTAATTATAGCTGAGCTACACATACTGAGACCCTATTTGAAAAACATTTTTAAAAAAAAGAAATAGGATTTTCTCCCCTCTGACCCACTTTCCTGGTAGGTAAAGTTTATCATGGGGGCGTACCCCTTGGACTAGTGTCTCGATATAAGTGAGTATATACTATTTGACTCTTTTTGCTTCTGGGTGAACTCACTCATTATGATCATTTCTAGTTCAATCCATTTGTCCACAAATTTCGGAAATTCCTTGTTTTTAATAGCTGAGTAGTATTCCATAGTGTAAATATACCACAGTTTCTTTATCCATTCTTCTACTGATGGACACGTAGGTTGTTTCCATGTTCTGGCTATTATGAATAAGGCAGCTATGAACATGGTTGAGCATATGTCCCTGTTGTGTGGTAGTGCATCTTCTGGGTATATTCCAAGGAGTGGAATAGCTGGGTCTTGAGGAAGCCCTATTCCCATTTTTCTGAGAAAGCACCAGATAGATTTCCAAAGTGGTTGTACTAGTTTGCATTCCCACCAGCAATGAAGGAGTGTTCCTCTCTCTCCACATCCTCGCCAGCATGTGGTGTCAGTTGAGTTATTGATCTTAGCCATTTTGATGGGTGTAAGATGGAATCTCAGTGTCGTTTTGATTTGCATTTCTCTGATGACTAAGGAGGTCGAGCATTTCTTTAAGTGTTTCTCCACCATTTGATATTCCTCTGTTGAGAATTCTCTGTTTAGTTCTGAGCCCCATTTCTCTATTGGGTTATTTGGTTTGGTAGTGTTTAATTTCTTGAGTTCTTTATATATTTTGGATATTAGACCTTTGTCAGATGAAGGGTTGGTGAAGAAATCCTATTGAGACTTTAGGGGTGAGAAGCCTGGGAGAATGAGGAAATAGAAGGATCCAGAGGGTCCTGGAAAACTACAGGCAGGTCTGGGCCCTGGGGTCCTCCTCAAACTATGGCACAAGCCAAGGAAAATATAGGCAGTAAACTTCGAACCCCTACCCAGTCTAGCCGATGGACAGGACATTCTCCACCGTTAAGTGGAGAAGGGGATCTGACTTTCACACAAACTCTGGTGCCCCATATCGGACCATGTCCCTTGGATGGGGAGGCCTGGTGGCACTCAGAGGAAAGATAATAAGTCACCAAGAAGAGACTCGATACCCTAGGAGCATATACAGGGGGAGGAGGTCCCCCTCAGTCACAGACATAGGGGAAGGGAGTAGAGGGGGAAGCAGGAGGGAGGAAAGAAAGGGAGGATGCAAGGGATGGGCTAACAATTGAGATGTAATATGAATAAATTAATTTTAAAAATTTTAAAAAATAAAATAAAATAAAACCATAATTGAGCCTTTTCAAAAAAAGAAATAAACTGCTTATCAGTAATACCCAAATGATGACCTGAATGAGCTGGGCGAACTCTGAAGTTGGGGAACACCTACAGATCTACAATGCATTGGCTCCTCTCTGAGAATGTGTAATCCTTTCTTTGACCTTCACACAAATATATAAACTTGTGTTTGGCTTGGTTTTCTATGTTTGTCTGTTTGTTTTTCATTTTTTTGTCGTTGTTCTTGCTCTTGCTGTTTGTTTTTTGTTTTGTTTTGTTTTGTTTGATACAGGGTCTCATATAAGCTAGGCTGGCCTCAAACTTGCTATGTAGCTAAGCAACAACCCTAAACTTGTTTATGACTTACTTTTATTTTAATTGAGTGAGTGCTTTGCCTGCATCTAAGCATGTGCACCATGCACATGCCTGGTGCTGGAGGATGCCAAAAGAGCACACAAGATCCTCTGGAACTGGAGTTACATCAATTGTGAGCAAACACGATGGTGCTGGGAATCAGACACATGTCCTCTGCAAGAGCAGCAAACGCTCTGAACCACTAAGCCATCTCTCCAGCCCCCACTATGAACGTTTGGTTCTCTTGTCTCTATCTTCCTAGAGCTGTGATTACGGGTGTATACCACCACGCTCAATTTATTCTGTGCTAGGGATCAACCTCAGAGCTTCATGCTTGCCCTCTAAGCACGCTACCAACTGATTTATGTCCTCCAGCCTCTCCCTAGAAAAATACAAATGTTGCCTGTTTCCTAAAATAACAAGTGTTGCTGCTACTACGTCAAAAAATAAGGATAAATAAATAAATACATACAGTAGATAGGATGAAGTATTGTATATACTGATGGATGATGTAATCTACTAAGATTAACCACTCATAAATTACAACAGAGAAAATAAGATACTCAAAGTTGTAGAAGACACTAAGGCGATATAAATCAAACCCACAAACTTGCCACTAAATACATTATAATAGATATAATTTTAAAATACTAGCAAAAGTACATAACAGCAATAATGGAGAACAAAGAGCTCCCATAGCTTCTGGTGGGGATGTAAAATGGTATAAACACTTTGAAAATCTGTGCTGGGGGTTCTTGTAAGAGCCACATAAGCTAGCCATCCCACTCTGAGATGTTTACTTACAAGAGAAGACAATGTGTTGTGATAGCTAGATTTAATTGTCAACTAAACTCAAGCCAGAGTCACCCAGGAAGAGTCTCAGTAAGGGTTTGACCAGGATAGGTTTCCCTTTGGTCCTGTCTGTAGGGGATTTGTCTTGATTATCTTAAGTGATGTGGGCAAGTCCAAACTGAAGTGGGCAGCGCCATTCCCTAGGTTTGCGTCCTAGACTTCTTAAGAGTAGAGAAAGCTAGCTGAGAAGTTCCTCTCTAGTCCTGTTACAATGTGACTGCTTCAAGTTCCCAGTGACAGGCTGGATTCCAGAGCCGTTCTTTCTCCTTTAGAGTTGTTTGTCAGGTAGGGTATGTGTTTGGAGAAGTTTTATTCAAATAATCAAAAATGTAGTGTATGCTAAGCATGTTGCATGCATTTTTCACCACCTAGATAGCTTTAAGAAGACAGAATTCTTTTTCTTTTGCCTAAAAGTCCATACTCCTGAAAGCAAAACACTGGAGGATTTATCCCCTCTGGAGAACGTAGAGCACAATCACTTCAGTGCCTGCCTCCTTGTCTCTGATATTTGCTGGACAATCCTTGGCACATAGCAACATCCCAGCAGTCACCACTCTGTCTGTCTGTCCTTTCAACAGGTTGTTAGTGATTGAGTATGATGCTCACCCTGACTCACTATGACCTCACGCTACCAGAGTCCATTTTGTGTTGCTATAATAGAATGCCTGAGACTTGGTAGTTTATATAAACAACAGAGATTTAGTGAGCAGAGTGGTACGCACTAATTACAGGAAGGCCAGAGAATCAAAAGTTCAGGGACATCCTCCACTTCTTAGTGAGTTTGAGGCCGGTCTGGACTACAGGTGATTCTATCTGCAAACAATACACAAATGAGCAAAGAAAAAAGAATGAATATTTGGTTGTTGTAGTCCTGGAGGCTGAAAGGTCCAATTCTGGCAGACCTATGAATGGTAGGGTTTCTTGCTGTGTCCTCATGAGGGAAGAAAAGCAAAAGAGCAAGAAACAACAAACACACTTTTGTGAGGAAGGTCAACAACGGTTAGCAAAACTGGGCTTTGGGGATGATCAATGTGGCAGGCTCTTCCTTACCACATGTGTCTTTCAGCGATTCTAGGATCAGTTTGTCCAGTTAACCAACCATTAGCCTCAACCACCATACAGTAAGGAATGGTGACCGTGTGGACACAAACCTAAGTTCTACAGGGCATTTTATGGAACTATTTTGTTTTTCTTATTGTAATAAAGAAAACTCGTCTTACATTCTTTTTGTGGTTTATTTCTTATCATTTTAAGCTACTTGTATGTGTTGGGAAAGTATACATGAGGGCAGGTGTCAGAGTACCAGATCTGCTGGAGCTAGAGTTACAGGCGATTGTGGGATGGGCAATTTCTGTGCTGAGGCCCAAACTCAGGGCCATATGGCTCTTAACTACTGACCCATCTCTCAAGCCCCTCATCCTATATGCTCATAGTTTATGCCTATCGTAGAAGTAGCCCACCAGGTTAAATTTGTAAAAGTATCTATATGTTACTTGGATGTAGTTTACAGTATGACTATTCGATACAACACAAACTTGCACACAGTGACAGAGAACCGAGTGTGTCCTGTGGCCTCACCATTCCTGTTTCCGTTCTGTGTGCTACATCATACTGAATTTGCTCATGAAATGTTCGATTTTTAATTTAGGCTCCTAGTTTAACAATATCTTCTGATGAAAATACCATAAGATCAAGTCTTGAGCAAACATCCCGCGGGCACAAACAAAGACTATTCTGAAAGTAATTTCCCTTCCAGGTACAATAAGAAAGAAACATTAAAATTGTCTGTGGCCTGACACAACAGTTATTGTTTGACAGCAAGGCTTAGAGAAAGACAAAGAGGAAATCTGAGTCAGACTATACACACAGGACATGTGTCTTCTCAAACAAATGTTAACCATAGTCCAATCCATACCTCATTCCATTTGCGATGGATTCAGCTGTAGCCTTATATCTATTTGTCTCATGTTTACTGTATTCCCATTAGATTTCCTGGGAATGGGCACGCTTAGACCCTGCATGATTATAGTTCCCTGGAACATGTTTGAAGTGACTGAGACTCATGACAGCCTTGAAGCCCAGCCACTGCTGGACTGAAATGTCTTCCCTTGTCTCAGAGGATGAGTGACGGGTAGTCAAGCCCCGCCCTCCCATTGGTCTTCAGGTGCTCAACCAAGAAGTAAGTTGTAGATCTGCAGGACTGATTGAAATTGTACATCTTCACCCTATGCTCATCATCCACTGGAAATTTTACCCAAAATTCTTTTGCATTGTTGAGAGCTTATCTCTTTAACAAAACCACTTGTACTAGATTGAAGTAATTTTATCTCAGTGTCCCAGAACTTCACATAGGACCTTTCTCTAAACGGACTGCCCCATTGTATTTTATAAAACAGCATAGGGGCTGGAGAAATGGCTCAGTAGCTTATAAACTTGTTGTTCTTGCAGAAGACCTGGATTCCCAATACCCATGTGGTGGCTCATAACCATTCCTAACTCCAGTTCCAATCAATTCCATGTCCTCTTCTGGCCTCCAAGGGTACCAGGTGTGCCTGGTACACAGACATATATGCAGACAAAACACTCACACATGAAATAGAGATGGCTTAGAGGCTAAGAGCACTGGCTGCTCTTCTGAAGGTCCTGAGTTCAATTCCCAGCAACCACACGGTGACTCACAACCATATATACTGAGATATGGTGCCCTCTTCTGGTAGGCAGGCACACATGCAAGCAGAATACTAAATACATAATAAACAAGTCTTTTTTTTTCAAAGCACAACACTAAGTATCAGTCAAACTCTGCACGTATACAAAGAAAGACGCGATCTACACAAAAGATATGTTCATTTTAAGTCCTATTTCACTTTTATGAGCAGAAACAAGTTTTCTGGAGACCCTGAGAGCTCAGGTTTCACAGCCCTGTCTTTCCTCATTAGTTCCACATTCAGGCGGGTAAGCTGTGTCATTCATAAAGTGGAACCAAGTCCTTCCCCCAGGGCCCGGGTCAGGATTGTTCCGAGGAATGCTGGCATTATATAAATGTCATTTTATTTAACTGCATGATAGCTTTTTCACAGCTGACTTTTCCTAAAAGAGAAAAGAGACTGCTTTCTCCTCAATTCCAGGACAGCAGAAATGATTTTACAGAGCGAGGTGAAGCTAGCATGGGGCTTTTACCTTCACCTTGCTAATGTGGTGTCATCCTCAGGATCCATCCACTGTGACACATCAGGTTCAGTAGTAGCCAGTGGTACCTCAAACACTTGTCTGATCTCAAAATTTCGTTGTGTTCCAGGAATGGGCCAACTGGCACTCTTTATAACCTCATCAAAGACACTCAGAAATGCAATTCTCCCAATTCCCCCAAAGGTACTTGAGTTCTTAAATTTGATTTCATATTTTATTTTAATGGCAGACTGTACTGGAAATTTCTATGTAGGCCCCTTCTTGGGGCCACCAAAGAAGAATGGACAGGGTGGTTTCATGAAGTAGAAAGAGCAACTGGCCCTGAACAACTGTGGACTAGCTGGGTAAGCTTGCAGTTGCTGCCCTGTCCTGTTTGGTTTGGTTCTCTTTTAGTCTGCTTTGCCTTAAGACTCAGGAAGCCCTGTGGAAGTGTAGACTTTATGTTCGCTGCTAAATCAAACCAAGCACAAGCTGTTAGTAACACTGTCACGTTTACAGAATCAGGCAAAGACTAAGTGACTCCGTAGACTGGTAACAAGACAGACAGATGCTTTTTTTTTTTTTAACCACCAGCACAGTCTTTAATCTGGCCAAGCCCAGTGAGACAGAGACCACTACCATGCATACTGCTGCCCAAGACCCTCCAGAGCCCAGTGCCATGGCTCATTCTCAGAACTGACTGGATGTGAAGCCGTATGGCTAGAACCATGAAGACAGAGTGCTAAGTGTTCATAAATAAGTAGAGGGCCAAGAGCTGGGTGCCATAAGATGGTGTAAGATCAGGGAGTGAGTACTTTAAAGGAAAAAAAAGAGCTTTAAATTGGTCATGCTATAACACAGAGAGAGGACAGCCTTTCCCACGCTAGAAAGCTCTGCTTCGTTGTTGGGTTTTTTTTTTCCTTTGACACCAAGAACCAATGATGAAAATCAAGTGAGAGATATGATCACATGTGATGGTTAATTTTCAGTGTCTACTTTGCTAGATTAAAGTTCCCACATATTTATTCAAATATTTTAGATGCTGTTGTGCAGATAATTTTAGACTTGCACGTGGATCAATCGATTGTAAGCGAAGTAAATGCCCAAGGAAATGTTAACGTAAGTGGGCCACATCTTATGTAGAGGCTTGACTTTAACAAGACTGGCTTCCAGTACCACAGCTCAGTGCCCCCACTGAGTCTGTAGTGAGTCTTAGACCAGGAAGTCTCTACAAGAGCATAAGCCAATTCCTTTAAACTCTGTCCCTCTGCCTCTCCCTCTCTCTTTCCCTTCCCCCCCCTCCCGCTCCCCTCCTTCCCCCCTCCCCACCTTCCACTTATTTGCAGACCTATAACTTCATCTCTTCCCCTTGTCTGTGAAAGCGAGAGGTGCCCCTGCTGCTTCCTAGGAATACACACACACACACACACACACACACACACACACACACACACACAAACTATTTTTATTAGTACTTTGGGAATTTCATACAATACATCCTGATCACACTCTGGTGAAGGGTGGAGAAGGACTTGGCTTTATTTAAGGGGCTGGCCACTGGGAGGTTGACCATGCTCTAGTGAGTGTATCGACAATACAGATTCCAAGTGTTTCTTGCCATTAAGCTCACATCTACTTCCTAGTGGGTCTTTCAATGACCTAATATAAAAGCTAGTCCCACTTTTGCACATCATGTGTACAACTTGTCTATTTGCTTTTTTAGCTGAATATACATTCACACTCATGTTCCTTTCATCCTAGAACCCCTTATTCCAACCTCTCTTGCAACACGTAAGTACCCCCTTTCCAACCAGGCTTCACTTCCTAGCCTCCCATTCAATATCCAACCACCACACGCTAACTAGCATTTCAAAATGCCAATTGTTCACATTAAAATACTATAATATATGTATATGTATATCATACATATATTATAGTATTTAATATATATTATGGATCAGAATCATGGTGCTATTTTATATGAAACTTTTCATCCAGTTTTTATTATAGGATATGAATTAGATATTATTAGACACCATCATTTGGGATAGAAAATGAAGGCTCAGTGACATTGGGTAATTTCTTTAAGATGAAAGAATCTGGCTGCTCACCTCTATTCTACTTGCTCTCTCCACGGCACTTACTTCCTCGCACCCCTGACCTCAGATCTGCCTCTTTTCTATTGCATGAGCTCCTCTTTACTCCCTGTGGGAACTCGGTGTCTATCTTATGTCCATGACTCAGAGTCATCCCCTTATTGGCACATCAGTGAGCAAAACAGCCCCAGAGATTCTACTCTGAAACCACCAGGCTGGGTTGGGGCAGGCTGCCTGGGTAGAACAGGCGTATGGGGTATGGCCATCTCAAACAATCATGCCCTGAGGGACCAAGGGCACTCTGATGTGTGTCCAGCACCAAGCTATGCAGTGAGTCACCAGAAGAAAAGGGAAGAAGGCAGAGGTCTATGTATGGGTCCTCCCTCCACACCCTGCAAGGAAGGCAAAGGGAAAACAAGACCAAGAAGCAAAGGATGCCATGGCAGAAGAGAGGAAGGCAACCTAAGAACTTCATGCTATAAGGGGAGCATGTGACCCTCTGACCACACTTCCCAGGAGGCTAACTCACCTTCTACAACAGCAGTTCTAGCAATGTGTGACGAAATGTTGTCCACCTAGTTAGGCACACCAACCTCCCATACTTCTCCTCAGGCCATCCTGTCATCTGGGTTAATTCTTGTGACTGCCCTCCATTTCCAAGAATTTCTGGTCATGTCTCCTAACAGGCCTACCTCTTAACATGTCCTTCCCATGTCTAAAGAAATAGTTAAAACGTCAAGCATTTTTCCTCACCAGTGACAGGATATTTGGGGCAAATATAACATTATGTGTGGTAGACAGGCAGCCTTGAAAACAGGAAAGGTTGGCAAGATAGCTCATATGTAATGGTGTTTGCTGCCAAGTCTAATGACCTGAGTTCAGTTCCTGGAATCAAATGATGCAAGGATGGAACTGACTCCCATAAGCTATGCACTGACTTCCACGTGTGAGAAGGACATACCTGCTCCCCACATACATAATAAATAAGCAAATAAAGAAAGGCCAACACTCCTGTGATGTATAACCAATCGACTTGGGCATTCTTATTTGATTCCATTTGGATGCCACATTCTTCTTCAAACCCAACGTATACCTTCTGGTGACCTCACAGGAAGAAGTGGAGATTCAATCCCTGCTATGGTGGCTTCATCCACAGAAGCCAACCAAACACTCCCAACCCAGAGCTTTGAGGCACCCATTCCCCCTCACTTATGTGAAGAGGCTGTGAAAAAGCTTCTCTTAGAGAAGCAGGGTTGGGTTACAACAGCTGGTAGCTATTCTCTGCAGCCAGGTTGCAGGCTAATGGGCAACAGTGGGTTAAACGTTTAGCCCTGCCTGTTGGGTGGCTGATTATACACTGAACCAGAAGACACAATGCTCTAACTAGAGGATGATTCTCATGGTGGGAATTACAGAACCTGGCAAGACAGCAGAGAGATATTTTGAGGCAGGCAGGCTTTCCAACACCCAAAATAACAGCCAGTAGGAGGCTGCCTACGTGGGCCCTACAGAAGGTCAAGCCACCCCTGCTCTGTCAGCAGGAGCCCTTTGAATCATCTCAACACTTTCTTCTTGGCCAAACCTTTGCCTCTCCACCCCCAGCCCTGTCCTTCGCAGGCTCTGGAGGCTATCTTTGAAATGGAGCAGGAACCAGGAATTCTTTATGTGGTTCAGATTTGATGGAGAACATCACATGAGGGAGACACAAGCTAGTAGATAGCCAGCACCCTCCTCTGACTTACAGAACTGGAAGTTCAGTGCTCAGGAAGCCTTAGCAAGCCAGCTATAACTCACACTGCCAAGACCGCTTCTACAAACCTCAGAGATGCAGGGACACCCATCTGTTCCTTGAACTGCCTACCACTCCCTCGCCCTGAAAGTCAGAGCAGTATGACAGCCATCTGCACAGGATTCCTCTCCCACTACTCACTTTCCACCCCAGCTGAAGGCTCCCAGCACAGGGCACCAAGCACAGATTCCCTGGATTCCCCATGGCATAGCAGCTTGTTGTGAGAGATGCCGTTCATGGTTCCTAGAGGGTATATTTTCATTTAGTCTGGATGTTTGGCACACTCCACCCATAAACAGAAGCCCAAGGTACAACTAGATAACATGACTGATTTACTCTGAGTGTTGAAAATGTTTAATCAACTAATTAATGATAATAAACCATCTCATAGGAAAACAAAGTGGCAATCTCACTGCCCTGGACTCATTTAGATAAGCTGAAAAACATTTGGGCACTTAGGGTTACTGATGGATGCTGTGAGGGTCCCTTTTAGGTTTACATTTGTTCACATTTTGCGAAAGCTTTGAAGACTGGCAGATCAGATCTACGGATGATTTGGTCTCCCTGACAGAAGAGAAAACCATTCACTCATCCCAGAATCAAGTTTCCTATGGCCCCCATAGCTAAATAAAATAAGCCATCTGGGTGTAGACGTGCAGACAGCAGCCACACACATCCCCAAGGCTGGAGACATCTAACACAGAACCATTCCAAAAGCTGGCCCAAGAAAGCGTCAGTTAAAATACAAGTAGCATCTGGTGAAATAAAATTTCAAGCATTTCATTCAAATAATTTAAGACCGCAAGAGCTTATGAAATGACCATTTTAAAATGCTTCAGCATTTACTCATTCACTCACCATCCAAATTCATTTACCAGCCTCAAAGCTCCCAAAGAGTTGGGATGGTTTTTTTTTTTCCTTCTTCCACTGTTGTATCTCAGCCGCTGTCTACTTCTATGTTGGAATGATTCAAAAATACCTTTTCTGAGTTGAGAAGTCTACTTGCAATCCTGCAGGCACTTAATCAAATAAGGATCTTTCTCTAGTCTACATTTTGCCCCCTGGTAACCATACAATTCACCTCTAATTGATACACACGCTCTCTCTCTCTCTCTCTCTCTCTCTCTCTCTCTCTCTCTCTCTCTC
>OU015750.1:91812014-91823206 GCA_907169655.1 Acomys percivali | reverse complement strand
CTCTCTCTCTCTCTCTCTCTCTCTCTCTCTCTCTCTCTCTCTCTCTCTCTCTCTCTCTCTCTCTTCAAGTAATATGCAAATATCTTGATTTCATCTCCCATGAATTTGATCTTCAGCAAAATACTTTTAATTGAAATAAGGAAACACACATTACTTTAAGCTTCTACTAAAAGCCTCTCTATCAGCAGATCCTATAAGAAGATGAGTAACCAATCTTTGGGTTAATGGTGCATTTTCAGAGGGTATATAATCTAAATACATTTCTACAGGAAAAAGTCATTTCTTTTCCCTACTACAGTTAACATTAATGCTTTAATTCTACTAAATGTAAAAAGGCATGCATGTGTGTCTTCAAATAAAATATTTTCATAAATCAGATTATCTTAAAAGCAATGTCATATAGATCAACTAACAAAAAAATAGCTAATCAATTAAAATAATGTTTCCATGATTTAGCTCACTGTCTCAAACACTGTTTACAGCAACAATGAGATGATACTGACCCTTGAAGCCTCTTGGGATTTCCAATAGCTAGACAGCAGTATGTCAAATGCTAGCAAGGATGGAAAGCCATGGGACTCTAAGTGCTTTTAGGGCTTTGGAAGACAGTTTGATAGTTTCACACACAAACACAAATAGGCACGGCCTTGATAGGAACCAGTAGTTATGTTCTTGGATATTATTCAGTTGATTTGGAAATATTGCCACACTAAATGTTGGGTATAAATTATGTAATAGCTTCCTTCCTTTATAGTCTCAAAAACTGAAAATAGCCAAGATATCTTCCCACAGGTGAATGAATCAACAAATTACAGTACAACCGTAAAATGGCATCTTTTACTCACTGATAAAAAAAAAATGATCAACCTACAAAAAACAAACACAAAAAAACAAAATACTTGCATATACTAACATGCAAACACTCGTCTGGGAAGTCTACACAGTGTGTGAGTCTAGCTATACAGTAGTCTGGCAAAGATAAAAGTGAAAAGTAATCAGTGATTTGAAGCAGGTTGTGGTGATGCACATCTGCGCAGCCTCAGCATTCAAGAGGTAAAGGCCATCCTACAAGTATGTAACAAGACCCTAAATTAAAAGGAACCAGGGACATAATGGTAGAGAAAGAGACACTGACTATGTAAGGCTCAGGTGACCTGTAAAGTAGTGAAGATGCTCTGTATGAGTCTATAATTATGGGTGCAGAACACTATACAATTTTCAAGGCCTGTAGGACTTACAGCACAGAGAATGAACCTCAACGTGTGTCAGTCTAAGAAAAACATCTAGGAGATTAAGAGTAATAGCATGTTGAAAATGAGAATGAACAAATTACATTATAACTATAAACACATGAAACAACTTGGCTGAACTTGAGGGATAAAGGGGGAGAGATTCTGCACCTGTAGCTTTACAGAAGAAGGGAGTCATAAACCAGAAGCAAGAGGAAGAAGACATTAGCCATGCTCTAGTCGATGACATGGTTTCCAAGGGGCAAATGTGTTGAGAGTTTGACACCGCTATGTATATATACAGTTATTAAACTGATAAAGGTTGGTGGGTGATGAGAGACAGATCTCTTACACTAAGTGTGGTGTTCCGAGAACAGACTGGTGGCATTTGCAATAGATTTGCATTGGGCTTGTAGTTAATTGAATAGAAATATATTTACATACAGAAGTGGTTATGGTTAAGTGTACACACGTGAAGTCGTATCCACATACGTAGTGTACCGGTCTATCAAAATCTTTAGTAATAATGACATCCATGGGTGGTGAGCACAACTGGGGCCACGATCTCACTCTCATATACCATCTTCCAAGTGCATAGACCAGAGATTCTTTGTAAAATTAATTGAGTCATAAAATATACAAGATAATGCTGGAGTGTTGTGTGGTGTCATAAAATGAAGAATGCTCAAAAAAACAAACATTGAATTAAATATTAGAGACCTACATTAATTAGGTATATTGAAAGCAACTAAAAGAATTCCCAATGGTCAAGCTTTAGACCACAAGCTTTAGACAAATGGTGTTCAAGGGGCTGATGAGAAGGTTCGCTTGGTAAAGTGATGACCACACAAATAGAAAAGACCTCAGTTTGATTCCCAGAACCAGTGTAAATAAGCCCTGTGTGGTGGCGTGTGCTTGTAAAATCTTAACACTGGAGAAGTGAAAACTGGTGGATCCCTTGGGCTTACTTGCCAGCCAGCCCAGTCTACTTCATGAGTTCCAGACCAATGAGGTGTTCTGTGGTGTCCATACAGCTGCACACGCGCACGCGTGCGTGCACACACACATGTGCACACACAAAGATGATCAAAATTTGAACAGTTAAATACAACAAGCAGTGTTAGATTTCAGGCTAAAGTATAAAACAAGCACCCATCAATTGATACTGATTTGAATAAATAAACAAATGAATATGGAAGAGACAAATCGCTTCTGTAGAACTCTCAATAACTTTTATAGATACTCTTAAGTCAAGGCGTGGAGCACAGCTCCGCATTCCTTAAACACAAGTTACACAGAGTGACACTTTTCCACAAAACACAGCATGGAAAGCGAACAAAGAATAACTCCACTGTGGGGTGAACTGGAAACCCAGTACCAGCTGCACGCCTGGAACCTGTGCCGTTAATTGTGTTGGAAGTGTGTATGGTTTTTGTAATATAAGAATAGTGCTTTGCCTCTGTGGTCTTTTATTCCAAAACTTATAACCTCATTCCAAAAAAAAAAAAAACCCTTCAATATAGAAAAGCCTATACTTGCAGACAAGTTCCCTGCAACTCATCAAGGTAATAAAGAAAATCTTAAAAAAAAAAAAAAAAAAAAAAAAAAAAAAAAAAAAGCCCTGTTGCAGCCAAGAGATGCCTAAGACAATATAACTACTAAGTGTGCTGAGATAGCATAGAGATTGGAACAAAAAAGTGCAAGAATTGTGGAACATATGGTCTCTGATTAGTAGAAATGCACCAATATTGGTACATTAGTGTAAAATATTTACAGAAAGGTAAACTGCGTTTCAGTACACAAATAACCTAGGACCTTATAAATATAAAACTAATGTAAAAATAGTTTCTAAATTCTTATTATAAGCAAAAACATACTAAAGAAGTTACAGACAAAGTACATGATGCATTGATGTTGTTCAGAATATATTTACTCAAAAAAAAAAAGCTGAGAGGGTGGTAATTTCATGCATTGACTTGACTGGACCATCAAGTGTCTGAGTGCTTGATCAAATTTTATTTTGAGTGTGTCTATGAGAGACTGTGTGACCAAGATGATGAATTAGTCACTGCATACGAATAGCACACCACCTTCTGTAGTGGGTGAGGTTCACGAGGTCCCAAATAGAACAAAATGATTGAGCAGGAGAGACAGGTTCCTACCTGATTGCTTGAATTAGGGTATTTGCTTTTCTTGACTTTGGAGCCTGTTATAAACCTAATGAAACAAGCAACCAAAAAAGAAACAAGAAGGCTCTAGCATTGATTCTTACCAATTAACTATTATCTTGCTATAGATAAACTGGTAGAACTCATTCAGTAAAAAAAAAATGACATGTTCAAAAATTTAAAATAATATTATTTTATCAAAGAATACCACAAGAGATTGAAAATAGGACATCTGTATGATTAACCAAAGAGTTGTGTCTAGGAAGAATGCAATCACTCCAAAAGAAAATGAGTAAAGGTTTTTTTGTTTGGTTGGTTTTTTTTTTTTTTTTTTTTTGCTTTGTTTTGTTTGTTTGGTTTTTTTTTCAAGACAAGGTCTCTCTATGCAGCCTTGGTTGTCCTGGACTCACTTTGGAGACCAGGTTAGCCTCAAACTCACAGCGATCTGCCTGCCTGTGTCTCCGGAGTGCTGGGATTAAAGGCATGCTCCACCATGCCTGTATGAGCAAAGGTCTTTTTAACAAGCCTAATAAACCCATAAAATATGTTCAACTTTAATAGATACTAAAAAATGTAGACAAATGTTGAGTAATATAACATTTTTCAATGCATGCTATTGATGGAATTAAGAATATTTTTAAAGTGTCAAGGACATAAAATGAAGGAACTCATCCACTTGCAGTACAAAGCTTGAAATAATATTAAAGGTTTTAAAAATGTATTTATTGGTATGTGGGAGGGGGTGTATATGTAGGCATAACTATGAAATCACTCTTGTGGAAGTCAGAGGACAACTCACAGAAGTCAGTTATCTTCTTCCACTGTGTGGGTACCAGGGACCAAACTCAGCCTATCAGGTTTGATGGCAAATGCCTTTACCCACTGAGCCAGGTGGACAGTACACAGTCTTTTTTTTGGATTTGGTCCAAGTGCATGTTTCTTTTTTAAATAGAAGCATGTGTATACTCTTCATTCTAAAGGATTAAGAGATATAACACTATTTTAAATGTGCGGCATAAAATATTGTATAAAATTGTGCACACAGTGCTCAAACAAAGTAAAATAACAAAGAGCAAGAAACAAGGAGCATTAAGGAAAAGCATCCAACTGTAAGTAAGTGAAAGAACTAAATAATTTACAGTGCAAACTCTTGAATGGAATATTGTAGAGCAGAGGAAATACATGAGTGTCAGCTTCATGCATAATCTGGGTCAAAATTGGGACGAAATTGTTTTAGGACAATTTAACGGGGGAAAGAGCTAGAAGACTAATTAAAAGCAATTTTATAAATCTGAGTAACATTTTTAATGAAGGCATTTTTATTAACTTATGTTTTTTAGACAAATAGCCAAAACACTGTGAGTGTAACACTAATATAATTCCTAATTGTTTCACGGTTCTTCTTGCTGTATGTAGTTTATTTTTTATATGTGTAATAATATAGAAGTATATGCAAAAATAAAAATATTATTTGAAAAGAATAATAAACCACAAAATTCACAGTTTTATCTCTAGTTGTGGGCAAACAATGGAGGAGGAAATTTAGAAAAGACGTACATGTGCCTTGGGGAGCGGAGAATGCCATAGTGCTTATATATTAAGAATTACAGCCAGGCACGGTGGCACACGCCTGTAATCCCAGCACTCTGGGAGGCAGAGGCAGACAGATCTCTGTGAGTTCAAGGATAGCCTCGTCTACATAGAGAATTCCAGAACAACTAAGACCACATAGAGAGATCCTGTCTCAAAAAAAGAGAGAGGATTATTATTTTTTAAAGCTTGAAGATGTTATGTTCATTATTGTACATAGAATATCACATAGTAAGATATTTTAAGGATTGCCTCTGTTTTCTCTTAACATGCTGAAACAGAACTTCTAATCACTGTCAGTTAAAAGCAAGGGTGTAGTCCTAAAGAAGTCTTAATTTTGCTGGTAGACATTGCCCATCATAACTACCTGAGTTTTGTGGCTGGGTAAAGGTGATTTCTGACAATGCTTTTCTCTGTTTACTAATATTGGTAATATGTTTTTAATGAGAAGAAAAAAGTAATAATGGCCATAAAGTCACTTATGCTGGCTTTTTTAAGCATAAAATGTCCTATTAAAGAAAAAGAAAGAAAGCTTTGCCCCCATTTTAGCGCCCCCATGTGGCCAGCAGAGAAAATGGCATTGCTGCCTTGATGCATCGCAATACCTTCTTCTAAAGGGTCAGGATCCTGTTGTTCCTTCCATAAGTAGGAAAATAGACTAGTTCTTAGTTTAAGAAAAACCCTCGAGTCACATTCATAGGGGAGGGGAGTAAGGGGAAAATGGGAGGGAGCGAGGAATGGGAGGATACAAAGGATGGGATAACAATTGAGATGTAATATGAATAAACTAATAAAATATATTTTTTAATCATGGTAAAGAAAAACTCTCAATTTTTCCTTATATTTTAATAGTAAATGTGTCTAAGAAGTAAATTTAAAAGTAAGTTCCACAAGACAGTAAATATTTATCAACTAAGTCACCAATGCCAGTTATGTTTCATAGTATACAAAGTGTATCTTGGAGAGAGGAAAAGGTATTTCTCAGTGAAATAAATTATGGAAATTCAGCACACCATCCACACCAGGACATTAATGGTGGATGCTGGCTTAGTAAAGGCTTGGAAAGCCCTATTGTTTAAAAATCTATTTGACTCCCTTAAGATGTATTTATTTATTTATTCATTGGTTTTTCTGAGACAGGATCCCTCTACATATCGCTAGCTGTGCTGGGACTGACAGAGATCCTCTTGCCTCTGCCTTCCAAGTGCTGAGTTAAAGGCCCTGACCACCACCGAATGACAGAGACAGCGAGGAGAAACAGAAACCTAATACATTAACGGGAGGCAGACCTAACAGCATCCCATGGCAGCTGCTGGGTGACTGCACCATGCTCGGGGTTCATGGGAAAGAAATGCATACTATTTCATTAAAGGGAAAATTACTCCTCCCATCTCTTCAGCATGGTTTAAGATGACTCTACCTTCCTGAGGTGTGGCCCATTCGTCTTAACCGACTATCCCAACTAGAACGTTAGTCTGAACACAGGCAACGATACTATTCCTTTTCAGAAGGAAAGGGTTTTCCTTTCATGTGGCTTGATGTTACTATACCATCCCTTTTCCCTCAAAGAGCTAAATCTAAAATCATTTGAGATGGACAGATGGACCAAGTCCCAGAAGACGATAAGATCTGGTAGCCCTAGCAAGTTTCTTGTCCTCTTGTTCATGGAGGCCATGGAGACCCCACCTGCTGGACTCTAATTAGCCAGTGTACCTTCTTCTCAGAGGAGACTCAGCTCAGAGGGAGAAGCCCTCAGTGCATCCCAAGGAAGCCATGGTCAAGCAAAGCCTTTGACTCATCTCCAAACTGGTGAAAGAGTCTTCCCAAGAGACTCCTGAGGACCAGATCCTCCAACTGGCATTGAGAATTAAAGGGTGCGGCATAGGTCTGACCACCAGCATGACCTTAAATGCCTCAAAAGAAATTATAACCAAGGAGTAAGATGATTTGTACATTTTCAATAGTCCAGTGGGTCACACTCCTCAGCCATTAGGCTTAATTCCCTACTAGATGTTATTTGCACAGCTATTTCTCACTAACAATTTTCTTCTTGAGGAAAATGCTACTCACATATCACACATTATGACCTTAGCTCAATTTCATCATCTTGGACAGCCAATGGAGACAAGCTTATTGTTTTTTAACCTAAAAATCTAATGATATGTAAGTCTCTTTTCTCTCTCCCTCTCTCGAAGCCACCTGAGAGAGCCCTCACACTGTAATTCTGACCACTCCAACAGATGCCAATGTGCCTAAAAGTAAATCCTAGATGTGTATTTGTGAGTTCAGCACTAGAGACAACCACTGCCCCCCCCAAAAAAACTACAAGAAAAGACCAATAAATAGATGCTCCTTTGAGCCCATCTAGAGATTCTAATGGACTACAATTCAGACATTTAAAAATGGCCTTTATTTTTTTTTTTTTTTTTTTTTTTAATTAATTTATTCTTGTTACATCTCTATGGTTATCCCATCCCTTGTAACCTCCCATTCTCCCCTCCCTCCCATTTTCCCCTTATTCCCCTCCCCTATGACTGTTCCTGAGGGGGATTACCTCCCCCTGTATATGCTCATAGGGTATCAAGTCTCTTCTCAGTGACCTGCTGTCCTTCTTCTGAGTGCCACTAGGTGTCCCCTGCCAGGGGACATAGTCAAATGTGAGGCACCAGAGTACTTGAGAAAGTCAAATCCCTCTCTCCAGTTTTTTGTGTTTCTTTCTCTTTGTTTGCCATATGTATATAGAATATCTAGTGATTTTTGTTAATTTCATAGCCTATAACTTTAATAAACGTGCTTATCATCTAAATAAATTTTCCAGTAGGATTTTTAGTCTCTTCTATGTATAAAATCAAATAATTTTAAAATAAACATATTTTGACTTTTTTCAAAAAAAAAAAAAAAAAAAAAAAAAAAAAAATGGCCTTTATGCTGCCTTCTCATGGTTCTCTGCCTAGATCTTATGGTGTTGTGTTAGGCCCTGCCTAGTCCTGGCAGGATGGAACCACTTCCTCTGCTCTAAATGCTCCAATTTCTCGTCTCCCTGAGTCTTCTCTTGTCTTTACTTTTCTCCTTCCTGCACCTGGCTATAGTATAGATGGCTCAGTGCCTTTGCCCTTAGAGAATCCCAAATGAGAGGCTTCCCAAAGGCCACACCCAGTGACCCCACTCAAATCAAACAAGCCCAGGTCCCTAAATGTCAGGTTTAACTCTCCAGACTGGGGAGTGACCAGAACAGGCGGTAACAACTGGACAGGCTGCTCAGGGCAGGGACCCAAAGCAGCAGTTCCAGAAGCTCACTCAGTGTTCTGGCCAGGAATGCCAGAGGAAGCTCTGGTTTCTTCTGTCCTCCTAAATGAGCCCTGGCTGAGCCCTCTCTGGTTCTCAGAACTAGAACTCTTGCCCAACCTTAATACTCCCTCCTAATGAACAACATTACAAGTGGATCTCGAGATTTTCATGACACAAATGGTCTCATTACTGTGTGTCTGTGCATGTCGTGTGCGTGTGCGTGTGCGTGTGTGTGTGTACCAGTGGAGGCCAGAAAAGGGCATTGGGTCCTTCTGGAGATGGGTGAGTGTGATGGTTGTATCAAGTCTAAAAGACCACATTTCATGGTACTCCTCCCCATCCTCTGGCTCAGCCCTTACAACTCTCTAGGCATGCCAATATTGTAGACACCTTTGATGTCTTTACCCCCAAACAAGTTTAAGGTTGATTTCCCTATTTCCTGCAGCCAAAGTGTGCAATTCCTTCAGTGACAGGGTTTTACCATGTAGTTGTGATCAGTAACCAGAGGCAGTGGCAACAGCTTGTATTATTTTGGAGACTTCTTGGACCTGACCAATAATTGTCAGGTATCCTGTGCCTTGCACTGTTGTTTCAATTTCATAACCAATGTCTTCTGGCAATGTGGTGGAATGAATAGGGATGCCCCCCATTGGCTCATATATTTAAAATTTTTGGTGGAACTGTTCAAAGATTAGGAGTATGGCTTTGTTGGAAGAGGTGTGTCACTAGGGGTGGCCTTAGAGGTTTCAAAAGCCCTTACCATTCTCTCTCTGTCTCTCTGTCTCTGTCTGTCTCTGTCTGTCTCTGTCTGTCCGTCTGTCTGTCTGTCTGTCTCTCTCTCTCTCTCTCTCTCTCTCTCTCTCTCTCTCTCTCTCTCTCTCTCTCTCTCTCTCTCTCTCCTCTTCTCTCTTTCCTCTTTCCTCCCCTACCCCTCACTGCTTCGTGCTTATAGATCAGATAGATGCAAGCTCTCAGCCACTGCTCCAGTGTGATGCCTGCCTGCTGTCATGCTCCCTGTCATAGTGGTCACAGACTCTAACCTTCTGGAACCGTGAGCCCCAAACTAAGTGTATTCTTTTATAAACTGCCTTGGTCATGGTGTTTCATCTCGGCAATAACGAAGTAACTAAGACAAGGCCCAACACTGTCTACCTATGCAGAGTAATTCTCCACGGACTTTGCAGTATTGGCTGTTTAAGTTATGTTTTAAAATAAGCTTCCTTCAGCAGGTTACCAAGAAGAGACTTGATACCCTATGAGCATATACAGGGGGAGGAAATCCCCCTCAGGAACAGTCATAGGGGAGGGGAATAAGGGGAAAATGGGAGGGAGGGAAGAATGAGAGGATACAAGGAATGGGATAACCATTGAGATGTAACAAGAATAAATTTATTTCAAAAAAAAGAAATGTAAAAAAAATTAGCTTCCTTGCAAGTGATTTTCTCTGTGACTTTTTCATAAATATTTAGTTTTTGCTGATCCACCTAGTACCTTCTCCTTTCATCCATTCCCCAACTCTATCTCCTTTAATCCTCAGTATTTCTCCTCTTCCTTTATTTCACATGTATTCTGTAACCCTCTATTACCTCTATTATCCTAAGAAGATGGTCTGTGAACGTTGTATTCTTCTACAGAGCCACTTGTACATCCATGGTCATTGCTGCTCTGTGCATAATGGAAAATGAGCTCAATTCAGATGCCCATGAAAAGATAAATGGATATATAAATACCCATATATCTCTACATACAGTAGATGAAATATTATGCAGCTGTCAAAAAACTGGACTTATTTTCAGGTAAATGGATGAAACTGGAAACATTTATACTGAGTAAGATAACTTGGGCCTAGGAAGACAATCACCTTATGTTCACTCTCATATGTGGATAGCACCTGAAAAACATTATTTTGGTGTGTGTAAGTTGGAACACAAGTGGAAGCAGGAAGCTAGAAAAGGACCTTTCGGGGGACATGCTAAGGGAAGGAAAAGAGATTATAGAATAACAAGTGGTAAACTGGAACACTGGGGACAGAGAGGCTTAAGCATGGGGGGAATATGAGGGAAATCAAAGAGTAAAATGAAGGACTAATCCAAGCAATAGCCACATGGAAGCCTATTATCTCACAACCCAACTTCTTTTTGTTTTTTGAGATGAAGTCTGACAACATAGCCTTGGATGGCTGGAACTTGTTGTGCAGATCAGCCTGACCTGGACCTTGCTATGTAGACCACGATAGCCTAGAATTTGCTATGTAGACCAGGCTAGCCTCGAACTTGCTACATAGACCAAACTTGAACTTGTGGTGACCCTCCTGCATCATCTGACTAGGAATGTTGAGATGATAGGCCTGTACTCCCATTCCTGTACTCTTTTTCTTGTTAAGACCCTCAATCAAATGAACTTTAAGAACTCTTACAGAAAATCCATCTAATAAAATCAAAATATCAATCAACTCTGAATTGTTGAAGAATACGTTCTGTCTGTATCAAATATTTAGCCAAGACTGAATTCTTTATGTTAAAATAAGCAGGTACTTCTATAAGTATGTAAATCTCTTGTATGTCTAATAAATAATAAAGCTATATGTATACCTTACTATTATGATGGTTTTATTTCTATAAGTGTTTTGTGGGTTTTTTTTTTTTGAGAGAGAGAAGGTTTCTCTGTGTAGCCTTTGATGCCTGGACTCACTTTGTAAACTAGACTAGTCTTGAACTCACATCGATCCATTTGCCTCTGCCTCTCCAAGTGCTGGTGTTAAAGGCATGGCTACCTTTATAGGTATTTCAGATACCTATATTTCCAGGGTCAGATAAAAATCTCCTTTATATTTTGATGTTTGTTTTTGTGTTTCTGAGGTGGGAGGATGTGGTTTGTGTGTGTGTGTGTGTGTGTGTGTGTGTGTGTGTGTGTGTGT
>OU015750.1:91796593-91812004 GCA_907169655.1 Acomys percivali | reverse complement strand
TGTGTGTGTGTGTGTGTGTGTGTGTGTGTGTGTGTGTGTGTGTTTCATGGGGAGAGTGTTTATTTTTGCTTGTTTTCTAAGACAGAAAGAGAAAAAAAACATAAACTTGAGTAGGTAGAGAGGTGAGGAGGATCTGGGAGAAGTTGTGCGGGGGGAAAACATCACCAAAATATATATTTTTTTAAATGTTTGTTTGTTTTGCATTTTGAAACAGGGATTTTTTTTGTGTGTAGCCTTGGCTGTCCTGGAACTCACTCTGTAGACCAGGTTGCCCTTGAACTCATAGAGATCCACCTGCCTCTGCCTCTCAAGTGCTGGGATTAAAGGCATGCACCATCAGTGCTCAGAAAAAAAATTATTGCTTTTAATTTTAAAAGAAAAATTAGAAATCAAAAAGCAAGAGTAAGCTAATATAAATATGTCTCTCAGGTGGAAAAAGAGTCACGAGTGAAAACATCTAGGAAATCTCATCTTCGACAACCTACCATTTCATATATCCACTGCATTTTGTGGCTGTAGCTGATACATCCCCCAGTCTAGATGCTGTCTAAACAATCTATAACAATCCCCCAACACCATGTAGCACTAACTTCATATTTTACATTTTCCTGATTGTTTCAAAGATCTTAGTTTACACTGGTGTGTTTCTATGTAATTTGATCCAATAAAGTCTTTGCTTTAAAAAGTTGTTTCTCCAGGTCCTCTGCAACAGAGCTTTTTGCCTTTCTGTTTAATTACATATATGTGTGTGTGTGTGTGTGTCTATTTGTAGAAAGGTGTGCTTAAGTACAGATGCCTGCAAAGTTCAGAAGAAAGTGGCAGATCCCCTGGAGCTGAAGTTGCATGGAGCCCAACTCAGGTCTCTGCAAGGGCAGTGATCTCAATGCCAAGCCATCTCCCCAGCACCAAGTACATACATTTGATACTTGACAGAGTGGGAAATAATACCCCTCCTATTGGAATCCCTCACTTCCTGCTGAGGTTCAACGTAGTTTCATATGCTTATATTTCAGTCACTTTTGAGACCCACCTAATCATATCTTCAACTGTTCTAGTGTTTTCACTTCTGGTATATTGATTGCTATATCACAGCATTGTCAGATAACATTGGGGGTGCTGTGCTGTCTTATCTCAATCTAACTTTTGCTTTTGTAGCTTTTCAGTTTCATGTTTCTGTCTGTCTCCTCTTCTAATGCACTACAAAGTCTACTAATCTACTAATACAGTAAAAAGTTTCCTCAAACATTTTCCTAAAAATCTTTTTTTCATCAACTAGGTCAGAAATTTTGATTATTAAAATCCTTCCCTGTTTGGAGTTTAACCTAACTTCTAGCCAAGGATAGGAAGATGGTTGCAGATGATCTCAGGCATATAAAGTTTTCTGTTCTGGAGCATATACACAGAAGCACAGAGCTCTTGGGCCACAGTTGTACATCTTATATTCCAAAGACCACAACAGTATATTTTTTGCTAGAAAATAAAACATCTTTCTGGTTATGAGAAGCCTTGGGAAAGCATTCCAGATATATTATTGACTTTGCCCTAAGATGCAAATAATAGTCTGTGAATATTCACAGTGATGTCGTGCTATTTTATCAAACTGCTATCTCAAGATTATTTCAAATATACCCTTGAAACCTTGTCTCATAAAACGTAGAGCTCTAGTACCCAAGCTGAAGACTCCCCAGAAGCAGTGTAAGCAAGTGAAAAAGAGCATGGCAGCTTGCAGAATACTGTTTTATGCATATTATGTCTACTAAGGGTAGAACAGCTGCAGAGTCAGGGGCGGGGTGGAGAGAGGTCGGGGTGGATATCACCACAAATTAAAATGCAAGAGAGTTTTTTAACCTTAAAAAAAAAACCTGTTAGTATCCCTCTCTATATTCTCACCCAACTATTTTGTTACCAACATAATCTATTTAAACCAAGCATTACGCCCATAGAGAGAGATATTTCAAAGCAAGTGCAACCTGATGTGGTTTCCCCAGCAGGACTGCCTTTCCCTTGACTAGCTAAAAGCCCTTCAATGAGAACCTGGTGTCATAAGACTTGAATCCTGGAAGCTCCTCTCTCAAAGTATGCCCTGTGTCCAAGTATGGTCAGTATGAGATAGCTGTCACTTAGAGCCCTTGAAGGAAATTAATGGCTGACTACAGAGGGCAGAATGCTAGGACAGATGGCTCTGATACCACCGCCAGACTGAGAGGCTGCGAGAGCCTCTGAGTCTGAGCAAATACCACCGTCCACTTCAGACACTTGTTCCTTTGTTAAGCCAACCTCCCTGTGGGCAGCTGTCCTTTGCTGTTTGGTTTGGGGGAGGTGTTGTTTCATTTTTCCACACACATTTTCTATCTGTTCCAAGTTGTGAATGACTCCAAGAACACATTTCAGAAATTCCATAAGATACATTAAATCAGAAAAGGTTCTCACTAGTGGATTGTATTTTTAAAAAAAAGTAAGATTTATATTTGTAAACAATACTAAGGAAGTATGGCCATGAGATAGTTCATTTAAATTCTGCAGTTCTGCAAAAATCACCAGCTAAAGGCATTGAATCCCTGAGGTTTACATCCACCTAACACCAGCACATACTTAGACCAAACTGAAAGATGAACAGGGCATCAATATGCTAAAAATCATTTGCGTTCCCAGAGTTGAATGATTTCTACATTTTCGCAGCTTTCAAGTAAATAGCACACACATACGCACTGGAACTGCCAACCCAAGGGGGTTGGGGAAGGCAGTGAAAACAGCATTGTAAGACTTTCACAAACCTAGACGCCCCTGTTCAGATCTAGCTAATGGACAGCTCATTCTCCACAGCTGTGGGGAGAGCCAGGACTGCCTCTGCCATGAACCCCGGTGCCCCTGATTTGATCACTGCCCCTTGGTGGGGAGGTGTGGCACACAGAGGAAGGGGAAGCAGGCTATCCAGATGACACCTGATAGGCTCTGGTCATACGGTGGGGGAGGAGGTCCCCTTCTGTCAGAGGTCTAGAGGGGGAGAATGGGGCAAAAGAGGGAGGGAAGGTGGGGCCGGGAAGATACAAGTGAGAAGGGATAACAACCGGGATGTGGTCTGAATAAAGTAAAAGACATTCTTTAAAAAGATCTTCACATCATCTTGTTCCTCGTCCTCCATCTTCTTGGCTGACCTTAAATCTCACCGCTCCTTTGTCAGAGTACCTGTAGAGGTAACAGCCGGCTTCTCAAAGGAAACAGCAGTTTAGAGTCTCAAGTGATGAGGTCGTGCCCAGATGAGTAATTCAAGTAAAGGGTCAAAAGAGGAGCTCGCCTACACTCTGGCTGTTTCTCTGTGTAATAGCCTTGGCTGTCCTGGAACTCGCTTTGTAGACCAGGCTGGCCTCGAACTCACAGAGATCCGCCTGCCTTTGCCTCCCAAGTGCTGGGATTAACGGCGTGCGCCACCACGATCCACCTTCTAGTTTCTTTATAAAAGGCTAACATGCATGCTTACCAGGGAAGTCTTCAGAAATTCCCACCGTGCTTCCTCTTCCCATTGCTGATTTTTTGATGTTTTTGGGTTTTTAAATATTTTATTATCATATGCTACTTGTGTACTATAATGGATTTTATCATGACATTTTCGGAAGTCTATGAAATATGTTTGACATATATGCCCCCATTATCCTCTTTTGTTCTCTTCCCACCTTTTTCCTTTTTGAATTTTTGAAAAAATATTATTTTATCATTGTGTGTGTGTGTGTATGTGTGTGTGTGTGTGTGTGTGTGTGAGAATGGGTGTTTCCCTGCATGTATGTTTATGCATTATGTATATGTCTGGTGCACAAGAAGGCCAGAGACGTTATTCCCTGGACCTGGAGTTACAGACAGTTGTAAGCTCCCACGTGGGTGCTGGGAATCCAACTCAGGTCCTCTGGAAGAGAAGCTATTCCTAGGACACCGAATGAGAACTGACCACCAACTCCACCACACACTCATTGGTGCCTTCATTTTCTTCTACACATTTTGCTGATGTTTTTCTAAATAATGACACTGGGGTTCTGGTGAGTCCATTGGTATGTTTACAAACTTTTTTTGAATTGTAAGGACTCCATGCCTTCCTTCCCTACAAATGAATCCATGACAAAGCTGCCAAACACTCCATAGGTGTTAAGAGCTTCTCAGGCCTCCAGATAGGAGTTCACTAGCTCGTCAGCAAGCCCCTAGTCTGCCTAGTCCAATGTCCACGCTGAGAAGCTTCCTCACAGACGCAGCTCACAGCATGCCTCTTTCTCATTGTAGAATGTCATATTTTTTGATGATTTTTTCTAAATATAGATATATTTTATAAAATATATGATATGTTAGCACATGACAAATTCATTATTTTGAATAAGTTGGTAAATGAGTGTTCTAAATGTGTCAGTTTTCATGTCTAACATGACATGTCAATAGACATGCCTACATCAACAGAAGCTCTTTGGGATTCTCAATAGTTCTTAAGGAAGTAAACAGGAACTGGGCATGGTGGTCCACAGCTGTAGTCCTTGCACATGAGAGACTGGGGCAGGAAAGATTACTTACTGTAAGTTTGAGGTCAGTGTGACCGGCATAGATCTCCATGTGAGCCATGGATACAGAGTGAGATCCTGGCTCAAAAGCCAAAAGCACACATACCGGAAAGGGGGTGGGCACAAAGCCCCACTTCCAGCTGAGAAGTTATTGACGCCTGATTGACTCTGAGAGTGAAAGTAAGTTTTCTTCAGTGGAGTGACATCTGGCATAGTGATCATATTCCAGGGCAGGCCCCACACCGGGAGCCAACACAGACTAGACATTATGAGAGGGTATGGAGAGAAAATAAGTAGGTGGATAGGAATTTGAGCAAGGGTAATGAATATGACATTGTATAAAAATTATCAAATAATTAGTAAAAAACAACAACAACAACAAATACTATTTTAAAGAGGATGCTAGAGAGAGAGTCCAAAGGCTAAGAGCACTTGCTGATCTTACAGAAGATCAAGATTTGGTTCCCAGCACCCATGCGGCCACTCACAGCTACCTGTAACTCCAATTCCAGGAGGATCTGAAATCCTCTTCTGGATTTCTTGGAAAGAGGGCACATGCATACATACATACATACATACATACATACATACATACATACCTGCATGCATACATACATACATATATGCATGCATACATTCACACATGGTGTGCATATATACTTAAGGGAGAAATTCCCAAATACTTGAAATAAAAATTTTTTTTAATATTTTAAAAACATTGGAAATACTCTGAAATGTTAAGTAAGGCTCTCTTAAATGTTTTAAATAAGGTTCTCTTTTAAAAAAAAAATACCTTTACTCACAATTTCACAGGATTCCAATCAATCCGATTTTTTTTTCCTCTGCGATTCCTAGCTGACTCACCACATGGCAAAGGAACAGAAACTTTGAGGTCAGAGAAGGATGCAATAATAAAAGGATATCAGGGGCAACTGATAGCACTGATTTGATAAAATTTATATTATTAATACATATTAGATTTTTTTCCTGAATACGGTTCTTTTTTTATTAATTTAGTCAGATTACATCTCAATTGCTAGCCCCTTGCTTGTCTCCTCCCATTTCTCCCTCCCTCCCTGTTTCACCCTATTCCCCTCCCCTAGGTCTGTGACAGAACGGGACCTCCTCCACCACCATATGGTCACAGCCTATGAAGTTTCATCTTCATAGCCTTCCTATTCTTTCTCTGAGTGCTACCAGGCCTCCCCACCAAGGGGAAGTGGTCAAATATGGGGCATGTCAGAGTTCATGTCAGAATCAGTCGCTGTTCTCCATACAACTGTGGATAATGTCTTGTCCATTGGCTAGATCTGGGCAGGGGTTTGATATGTACTCCATGTATTGTCCTTGGTTGGTGCAGTAGTTTGAGCAGACCCCTCTGGGTCCAGATCTCCCTGTCATGATGTTCTTCTTGTAGGTTTCTAGACCCTCTGGGTCCTTCTAATTCTCCATTCTCCCATACTTCTCTCACCTAGAGTCTCAATAGGAGGTCCCCGCATCTATCCCAATATCCTGGTAAGTGAAGGCTTTCATGGGACATCTCTGTTGGACTTATGTCCAATTATAAGTGAGTATATACCATGTGAGTCTTTCTGCGTCTGGGTTAATTCACTCATGATCATTTCTAGTTCCATCCATTTGTCCACAAATTTCAGGATTTCCTTGTTTTTAATAACTGAGTAGTATTGCAGAGTGTAAATGTACCACATTCTCTTTATCCTACTCCTGGTGGGGTCCTACTCCCACCAACAAAGAAGTGTTCCCCTTTCTCTACATCCTTGCCAGCATGTGCTGTCACTTGAGGTTTTTATCTTGACCATTGTGATGGGTGTAAGATGGAATCTCAGAGTCGTTTTGATTTGTATTTCTCTGATTACTAAGGACATTGAGCATTTCTTTAAGGGTTTCTCAGCCATTCAATATTCCTCTGTTGAGAATGCTCTGTTTAATTCTGAGTCCCATTTCTTAATTGGGTTATCTGGTTGGGTGGTGTTTAATTTCTTGAGTTCTTTATATATTTTGGATATTAGACCGTTGTCAGATGTAGGGTTGGTGAAGATATTTTCCCAGGCTGTAGGCTGTCGCTTCAGTCTGTTGACAGTGCCTTCTGCCTTACAGAAGCTTCTCAGCCTCATGAGGTACCATTTATTAATTACTGACCTCAAGGCCTGGGCTGTTGGAGTTCTGTTCAGGAAGTTGTCTCCTGTGCCAATGTTTTCCAAGCTCTTCCCCACTTTTTCTTCTAACTGATTTAGTGTCTCTGGTTTTATGTTAAGGTCCTTAACCCACTTGGACTTGAGTTTTGTGCATGGTGATAAATATGCATCTACTTGCATTTTTCTCCATGTAGAAATCAATTTAGACCAGCACCATTTGTAGTTTCCCTAATTTCTTCCTCTGCACAGTTGTCATTTGTATATAGGAAGGCTACTGGTTTTTTTTTTTTTAGTTAATTTTGTACCCAGCTATTTTGCTGAAGGTTTTTATCAGCTGTAGGAGTTCTTTGGTGGAATTTTGGGGGTCACTTACGTACACTATCATATCATCTGCAAATATGGATAATTTGACTTCCTCCTTTCCCATTTGGATCCCCTTGATCTCCTTTTGTCGTCTTATTGCTCAGGCTAGAACTTCAAGAACTATATTGAAGACATATGGGGAAAGTGGGCAGCCTTGTCTGGCCCCTGATTTTAGAGGAATTTCCTTGAGTATCTCTCCTTTTAATTTGATGTTGGCTATTGGTTTGCTGTATATAGACTTTATTATGCTTAGGTATGTGCCTTGTATCCCTGATCTCTCTCAAACTTTAAACATGAATGGGTGTTGGATTTTGTCAAATCTTTTTTCTGTATCTAAGGAGATGATTATGTGTTTTTTTTTTTCTTTCAGTTTGTTTATATGGTGGCTTACATTGATGGATTTCCATATATTAAACCATCTCTGCATGCCTAGAATGAAGCCTACCTGATCATGGTGAATGACATCTTTGATGTGTTCTTATATTCAGTTTGTGAGTATTTTATTACATATTTTTGCATCAATGTTCATAAGAGAAATTGGTCTGAAATTCTCTTTCTTTGTTGAGTCTTTGTGAGTTTTAGGTATCAACGTGACTGTGTCCTCATAGAATGAATTTGGTAATGTTCCATCCATTTCTATCATTTGGAGTAGTTTGAAGAGTGTTGGTATTAGCTCTTCTTTGAAGGTCTGGTAGAATTCTATGCTGGAACCATCTGGCCCTGGGCTTTTTTTGGGGGGGGGAGGACTATTAATGACTGCTTCTATTTCTGTAGGGGAAATAGGACTATTTAATTTGTTTATCTGATCTTGATAAATTTTGGCAAGTGGAATCAATCAAAGAAAATTGTCCATTTACCTTAGATTTTCAAGTTTTGTGGCATATATGCCTTTGAAGTAGGATATTATGATTCTTTGTATTTCTTCAGTGTCTGTTGTTATCTCTCCCTTTTCATTTCTGACTTTGTTCATTTGGATAGTATCTCTCTGCCTTTTAATTAGTTTGGCTAACGATTTGTCTATCTTGTTGATTTTCTCAAAGAGCTCCTGATTTTGTTGATTCTTTGAATTGTTCTCTTTGTTTCTAATTTATTGATTTCAGCCCTGAGTTTGATTATTTCCAGACTTCTACTCCTCTTGGGTGTTTCTGCTTCTATTTTTCCTAGGGCTTCCAGATGTGTTGTTAAGTTGCTTATATGGGATGTTTCTAATTTCTTTATAAAGGCCCTTAATGCTATGAATTTTCTTCTTAGCACTGCTTTCGATGTGTCCCATAAATTTGGGTATGTTGTTTCTTCATTTTCATTGAATTTCAGGAAGTCCTTAATTTATTTATTTCTTCCTTGACCAAGGTGTCATTAAGTAGAGAGTTGTTTAGTTTCTATGTATGTGTAGGCTTTTTGTTATTTCTGTTGTTGTTGAAGTCCAGCCTTAGACCATGATGATCTGATAGGGTACAAGGTATTATTTCAATCTTCTTGACTCTGTTGAGGCTTCCTTTTTGACCTACTCTGTGATTAATTTTGGAGAAGGGTCCATGGAGTGCTGAGAAGAAGGTATAATCCTTTGTGTTTGGGTGAAAAGTTCTGTAGATATCTGTAAGATCGATTTGATTCATGATGTTGGTTAGTATTGTTATTTCTCAATTTAGTTTCTGTTTCAATGACCTATCCTTCAATGAAAGTGGGGTGTTGAAGTCTCTCACTATTAATGTGTGGGGATTGATGTGTGGTTTAAGCTTTGTTAATAGTTCTTTTACAAATTTGGGTGCCTTTGTATTGGGAGCACTCACTTAAAAACAACCATAGACACAATCAGGCAATTACAAAATAGGAACAAGACATCTAACATGATATGAGGTGAGGGGCAGGCATTCACAAATAGTCGCATACAAAGTGACAGCTGGATTGAATTTAATGAAGTAAAAACTCAAGATTTGTCTTCAAGAATGATAAAACACTGAATGTTCTTAAGAAGTCAGAGCACTCAAAGAAACTGAAAGGAGCTCAGAATGTATGTGCTCTGGAGGGTGGTAGAAAATGATGGGAAAATCTCAAACAGAAGGCTGGCCTGAACCGAGGATGTAAGAGTCTGAGCAAGTCTCTTTGTCAGGGCTTCAGTTTGTGGATAGCCACTAATGAACTCTGTGTCTTCTGGCTTTAGACTATGTGGTGGTTTGAGTGAGAATGTCCCCCATAGACTCATATGTTTAAATGTTTAGTCACTAGGGAGTGGAACTCTTTGAGAAGGATTAGGAGGTGTGGCCTTGTTGGAGGAAGTGTGTCACTGGGCATGGGCTTGGAGGTTTCAAAAGCCCATGCTGACAGTTCTGCCTCTATCTACATGCACTACTTGTAGATCAGGATGTAAAGCTCTCTGCTACTGTTCAGGCTCCATGGCAGCCATTGACGAACCCTCTAAAACTATAAGCAAGCCCCCAATCAAATGCTTCCTTCCATAAGTTGCCTTGGTGTCATGGTGTTTCCTCACAGCAATATAACAGTAAGTAAAGCAGAATGGCTCTGCTGCTCAAGAAAGAACACTTCCTACTGATAGGACCCACATGATGACTACACACATGTACGAACTGTATGAACTTTTATCAGAGACAGTATTCACTAACTCCTCCCAATTTCCTCACACATTTTTCTTCTTAAAACAAAATCTCCAGGTTTATTCAGCACACAGAGGAAGCACAGTGGACATGGCGGAAGCAGTAGAGTTGTCTACCAGGCATCTAACCTTAGTTGAGTTAATGGAATTTTTCCGATTATAATCTATTTCTTTTTTCCCTTTCACCCTTCCTACTTTTTCCTGTTCTTCTTTTAATTCATGGCCTCTTCTTTCAATAATTGTAATGGCATCCATACATGTTTTTGTATATATACATGTATATTCCTAAATATAATACACTTCATCTGTATAATTTTATTTGTATCAATGTTTATAGGGCTAGCCACTTGAAACTGCAAAACCAATTGGTGTGCTTTTCCCTGGGGAAGACCTATCCCATGACCAGCTTTCCTTAGTTACCTATAATACTTTGAGTAGGGTTGAGGCCTCATGGGCCTTTCCCTGTCCACTTTGTCATGTCCATTCGCGTCATCCTCATTCAGCTCTATTTCTTTCTAATATTCCCTTCATTTTGGAAAAATCTATCCTTAATAATCACTGAAGATATTGTCACATAAATTTCTATATACAAAGCATGGGTGTTGGATAGATGGCTTAGTAGTTAAGAGCACTGACTGCTCTGGCAGAAGGCCCACATTTGATTCTCAGGACTTACATTGCAGCTCACAACCATATGTAATTCCACTTCCAGTGGATTTAATGCCTTTGGTCTCTACAGGTACCTGTACTTATATGCGCGCGCACACACACACACACACACACACACACACACACACACACGCACATCCATACACATACACACAGAGAAACACAACACACTCACACACACATACTTAATTTAAAAATTACCTCAAACTAGTGACAAATTATCTTCAGTTTTCTGCATTTATTTCATGCCTTTTCCAGTAAAGCCTACATCCTTCAAAGGAGGAGTGAGTCACAATCCCCCAAATCTGTTCATGGTTTCCAGAGATGGAGGAGTCTGCCCCTGGTTGGTCAACCATGCTCCAGTGGATGACCCCATACCCACGAGTATACAAACAGAGCAAAGTGGACTCAATGATTTTTCTTTTCTTTCTTAAGATAACACTGAGTTGGGAGGGATTGAGGAGGTAAGGAGTGAATTTAGGAGGAGCTAAGAGAAGGGGTGGGGAAAATATCAATCTGTAGATTGATTTTCCTCCATTAAATTATTTATTTATCACTTTATATCCTGATCGGAGTCCCTCTCATCCTCTCCCAGTCCCCCCCTTAACACATCCCTTGCCCCATTCTCCCCTCTCCCTCTCCAGAGAATGGGGAGGTCTCCCATGGGTACCAACTTGCCCTGGCACATTAAGTTGCTGCTGGACTAGTCATATACTCTCCTGCTGAGGCCAGACAGGGCAGCCCAATTGGGGGAATGAGATCCAAAGGCAGGACTCAGAGTCAGAGAGGACCCTCACTGCAGTTGTTGGTTCATTCACATGACGACCAAACTGCACATGTGCTACATATGTGCAGAAGACCTAGGACAGACCATGCATGCTCTTTGGTTAATGGTTCAATCTCTGTGAGCTCGCATGAGCCCAGGTTAGATGACCCCCGTAAGGTCATCATGTAGAATCCTTGACCCTCCTGGCACCCTCATTCCCCTAACACTTCCACAGGACTCCTCAAACTCTAACAATGTTTGCCTATGGAGTCTCTACATCCATTTCCATCAGCTGCTGGGTGAAGCCTCTCAGAAAACAGTTATGCTAGGTGCCTGGATACAGGCATAGCAGAGTAACAAAAGTGTCAGGGACTTGGTTCTCTCCCATGGCATGGGTCTCAAGTAGGGCCAGCCTTTGTTTGGCCATCCCATCAATCTTTGCTCCATCACTGTCCCTATGTATCTTGTAGGCAGGATAAATTTTGGTTCAACCATTTTTGTGGGAGGGTTTTTGTCCTTAACCCTCCACTAGATGCCTTGCTTGGCTACAAGAGGTGGCCACTTCAGGCTCCATATCCCCCACTGCTAAGAGTCTCAGCTAGGGTGGCCCTCATAGACTTCCTGGGACCTCCCCTATTCCAGGTCTCTGTCAAGTCCCACTTATACTTCCTGCCATTAATTTCCACTCTCTCACATGGCACTCTTTCCTCTATCCCTATTCCTATTCTTCACCCATGCTCCCCTCCACACCCCCTCTCCTACCCAGTTCCCTCCCTTCATACACCTCCAATGCCTAGTTTATTTCCCCTTCTGAATGAGATTCAAGCATCCTCCCTTGGGCTTTCCTTGTTACTTAGCTTCTTTGGGCCTGTGGATTTTAGCATGGTTATCCTGTAATTTATGGCTGATATCTGCCTATAAATGAGTACATACCATGCATATCTTTCTGGGTCTGGGATATATCACTCAGGATGATATTTTCTCCTTTCATCCACTTGCTTGCAAATTGCATGATGTCTTTGTTTTTCATACCTGAGTAGTATTCCATTATGTAATATACCATATTTTCTTTATTCATTCTTTAATTGAGGAACATCTAGGTAGTTTCCAGTTTCTGACAATTATGAGTAAAACTGATATGAACATAGTTGAGCAAGTATCCTTTTGGTAAGGTGGAACATTTTTAGGGTATATGCCCTGGAGTGGTGTAGCTGGATCTTGAGGTAGATCTATTCCCAATTTTCTGAGAAACCTCTAGATTGATTGCCTCAGTAGTTGTACAAGTTTGCACTGCCATCAACAACAGAGGAGTGTTCCCCTTACTCCACATCCTCGCCAGTGTGTGCAATCACTTGAGGTTTTTTTTTTTATCTTAGCCATCCTGACAGGTATAAGATGGAATCTCAGAGTCATTTTGCTTTGCATTTCCCTGATGACAAAAGATTTTGAACATTTTTCTAAGAGTTTCTCTGCCATTAATGATTACTCTGTTGAGAATTCTCTGTTTAGCTCTGTACCCCGTTTTAATTGGATTATTTGGTTTGTTGGTGTCTAATTGCATGAGTTCTTTATATATTTTGTATATCAGCCCACTGGTGGATGTAGGGTTGGTAGTGATCTTTTCCCACTGTGTTGTCTGCCATTTGTCCTATTGACAGTGTTCTTTTCCGTACAGATGCTTTTCAGTATCGTGGGGTTCATTTATTAATTGTTGATCTTAGAGCCTGAACTGTTAGTGTTCTGTTCAGAAAGTTGTCTCCTGTGCCAATGAGTTCAGGGCTATTCCCCCCTTTCACTTCTATTAGATTTACTGTATCCTGTTTTATGTTAAGGTTTTTGAACCACTTGGACTTGAGTTTTGTGCATGGTGATAAGTATGGATCTATTTGCATTCGTCTGTAAGCAGACATCCAGTTAGTGCGGCATCATTTGTTGAAGATGTCTTTTTTCCATTGTATGGTTTTGCCTTCTTTATCAAAAATCAACTGTCCGTTGGTGTGGGGCTTTATTTCTGGATCTTCGATTGTATTCCATTGATCAACTTGTTTGTTTCTATGCCAATATATTGTAGTTTTCATTATTATCGCTCTGTAGTATAGCTTAAAATGAGAGATGGTGATACCTCCAGAGGATCTTTTATTGTACAGAATTGTTTTAGCTATCCTAGGATTTTTGTCTTTCCATATGAAATTGAGAATTGTTCTTTCAAGATCTCTATAGAATTGTGTTGGTGCTTTTAATGGGAATTGCACTGAATCTGTAGATTGATTTTGGCAAGATGGCCATTTGTACTATTTTAAACCTGCAGATCCCTGAGCATGGGATTTGTTTACATCTTTTGATATTTTCCTTAATTTCCTTATTCAAAGACTTAAAGTTCTTGTCAAACAGGTCTTTCCCTTGCTTGGTTAGAGTTATACCAGGATACATTATGTTATTTGTGGCTATTGTGAGGAGTGTTATTTCCCTACTTTTTTCTCAGCCTGTTTATCATTTGTATATAGAAGGGCTATTGATTTTTGTTGAGTTAATTTTGTATCCAGCCACTATGCTGTAGGTGTTTATCAGCTGGTAAACTTCTCTAGTAGAAGTTTTGGAGTCACTTATGTATACTATCATACCATCTGTGTAGTGACATTTTTACCTCTTCCTTTCCAATTTGTATTCCTTTGATCTCCTTTAGTTGTCTTATTGCTCTAGCTAGAACTTCAAATTTACTAGAATAGATACGGAGAGAGTGGGCAGTCTTGTCTTGTCAGTCATTTTAGTGGAATTGCTTTAAGTTCCTCTCCATTTGATTTGATGTTAGCTATCAAATTGCTGTGTGCAGCCTTTATTATATTTAGGTATGGGCATTGCATCCCTGATCTCTCCAAGACTTTTAACATGCCAGAGAGTTGGATTTGTTTTCAAAGGATTTTCATCATCTAATGAAATGAGCATGTGGGTTTTTCTTTCATTTTGTTTATGTGGTGGATTACATTAATGGATTTTTGTATGTTAAACCATCCCTGCATCTCTGGGATGAAGCCTACTTGATCATTGTGAATAATATATTTGGCGTGTTCTTGGATTTGGTTTGCAACTATTTTATTGAGTATTTTTGCATTGATATTCATAAGGTATTTTGGTCTAGAATTCTCTTTCTTTGATTGGTCTTTGTGTGGTTTAGGTATTACAGTGACTGTGGCCTCATAAAATTAATTTGGCAATGTTCCTTCTCTTTCTATTTTGTGGAATAGTTTGAGCAATATTGGTATTAGCTCTTCTTTGAAAGTCTAGTAGAATTCTACACGGAAACCATCTTGCTTTCATTAATTCTTTGTATTGTTCTCTTTGTTTCTATTTTATTGATTTTTGGCCCTAAATTTGATTATTTTCTGCTGTCTGCTCCTTTAAGGTGTGTTTGCTCCGTTTTATTCTAGAGATTTCATGTGAGCTGTTGAGTTGCTAATATGAGATCTCTCCAGTTTCTTTATGAAGATGCTTAGTACTATGAACTTTCCCCTTTAGCACTGTTTTCATCGTGTCCCACAAGTTTGGGTATGTTGTGCTTTCATTTTTATTGAAGTTTAGGAAGCCTTTAATTTCTCTACTTTTCCCTGATTTGGTGGTCATTGAGTAAAGAGTTGTTCAGTTACCATGAGTTTGCAAGCTTTCTATTGTTTCTGTTATATGGTTTGATATGATTCAATAGGTTATTTCAATTTTATCATATCTTTTAAAGCTTTCTTTGTGACTGACTATATGGTAAACACATGGTTTATCCTTTTGTGCATGGAGGAAAAACTCTGAAGATATCTGTTAAGTCCATTTGATTCATGATATGTATTAGTTTCATTATTTCTCTGCTTACTTTCTATCTTGTTGACCTGTCCTTTAGTGAGAGTAGGGTGTTAAAGTCTTCCATTATTAATGTATGTGGTTTGTTTGATTGTGATTTAAGCTTTAGTAGTATTTTTTTTACAATGTGAGTACACTTGTATTTGGGGCATAGGTGTTCAGAATTGAGACATCATCTTCGTGTATTTTTCCTTTAGTGACTATATGTTTGTTTAGAACTTTTTCCTGCCCTTTACTCTGAGATAATGTCTATCTTTATTGCTGAGGTGTGTTTCTTGTATGCAGCAGAATAATGGGTCCTGTTTACACATCCATTCCGTTAGCCCGTGTCTTTTTATTAGAGAATTGAGTCCATTGATGTTGAGAGAAATTAATGATCAATGATTGTTGGTTCCTAGGGGTTATGTTGATGGTGGTTTTGTGTGTGTGTGTGTGTGTGTGTGTGTGTGTGTGTGTGTGTGTGTGTGT
>OU015750.1:91774456-91790980 GCA_907169655.1 Acomys percivali | reverse complement strand
AATAATAATAATAATAATAATAATAATAATAATAATAATAATAATAATAATAATAATAATGATTATGATGATGATGATGATGATAATGATAATATTTCCTATGTCACAAACTTACAGGCATCATTAAGTGTGTCTCTAGAGGGTTATAACATTAGGGTTCATTACCAAAAACCTATTATACATAAACTTTAAGACATGTAGAGCTGTGGATCCTTACAGACTGTATCTTTACTATTTGACTCTGCTTACAAATGAATTTCATGTAATTCTAAATTTATCCTTAAATGTAAACTTATATAATGACATGTTCATGTAGCTCTGATGACTTAGTTTACATTCCAAACACCGTGACCGAGGCAACCTATAGAATACATATTTTACTTGGGCTTTTGATTCCGGAAGGACAAGAAGCCATCATGATGAGAAGGCATGGTAGGGAGGCATGGCATAAAGGCTGGAGATGGACACCGAGAACTGAGAACTCACATCTCAGGCACAAGCACCATGGAGAAAGAACAAACTGAAAGTGGCAGAAGGACTTTTAGCTATGAAAACTGGGTCCCAGTAACATAGTTCCGCCAGCAAGGCCACACCTCCCAAGCCTTCCCAAACAGCACCACCAGTTGGGGGCCAAATATTTAAAGCCCTAAGACTATGGGGGACATTTCTCTCTCAAATCATCATAGCTAGCATGTATTTATTTTTGGTTGGCTGTTGCTGTGTGAGACAAGTCTGCTGAAGCTATCATTATCACTAACAATATTTGCACAGGTTCCAACCCTTGCCACCTTGTTGAGAATCCCAGACTGCATCTCCTAGGAGATCAGACCACCAGCCCAAAGGACCTAGAACCACCTCAGACCTGAGTCTATACATATTGAAATTGTCTACCTGGCATGTGTTGGCCATATCTGTATTGCCATCATCTACAAGATACAAAGTCAAAGGTAACATAATTGGGAATTTTAAGTAGCCATAACAGAGTACTAACCCAAATCCAGGATCCCTCTTGAGAAAAGAGGTACTAGAGAGGTTCGATTTGCAATGTTGCAATGGTTTTCGAAACCAGAAATTTTAAACAACCCTCTAGGGTGGACGTTTTATATAGTTTACATTGGAAGTAGCTGGAAGCCTTGGGTTATGCTCATGAGGTAAGACTAGAGCTTTGTTAACCTCTTCTCTATGCCCGCCATTTCTTCTCCAGTTAAGGAAAGCACTGCAAAATATAGTGAGTGATATGGGAAATCTTCAAGGGGGGAGAAGAAGCTGGGGAAAGAAAAAAAAGGGAGGGAGGGAGGGAGGGAGGGAGGGAGGGGAGGGCAAGGAGAGAAATGATAAGGTGGTGAGTAAATATGTTATTAGTTTTATTTTAGTAGTTTCACAAGGCATATGAATGCCAAAATAAGTTATACATGTTGGATATAAACAGTTTTCTGATAATAGCTCAATAAAGCTTGAGGTAAGGACTTGAGGATAGAAGAGACACTGCAGAGGCTCGTCCTTGTCACATGGGCATGGTGGCATAATATAATATTGTATTTATATATATACATATATATGTATATATACATACACACACACACACACACACACACACACACACACACACACATGTATATATGTTCCTTTCCTTAACTCTCTCAAGCCCTGGTCTCAGTGTTGAAAATGATTCAAATAGTTCAGTTTTCTGTCTCTTTCTTCTTTTCTTTCTTCCTTTCTTTCTTTCTTTTTCTTTCTTTTCTTGCCTCCAGGGTTCCATATCTACCCCCACCCACCCTCCCAGCACCACCACCACCACCACCACAATTGCAACATGGGAATTTGCCCCAAAGTCCATGCGAAGTGTGTGCATTCTCAGGCCGCAGAGAGGTGGCCCTGACTCCATGCAGAAATAGCCCGTAGGGAGGCATGATTGAGAGAAATGAAAGATAAGGATGTAAATGAGTGAGGTGATTAGCACTCAGGCTGCCTCCAATAAATGTCAGCAGCCCGTCAGCCACAGGAGAATGAGTTCAGAAGGCTCTTCTGTTACCTACCACCGAGAAGCTGAGACTTTCCGCTGTGCACATCCTCCTGCAGGACAGCATTCCTTCTAAAACTCCCTGTGCGTTCATCGTTCAACAAAAAATGTCCTGAGCATCCACAGCAATGTCTACTCCAGCTGAATCTGTGCTTGGCATTTTAAAAAAACCTTCTACTTTCCTATCCATTTTACTTTACCATTAAGATTTTGGGAACTAGCTCTTACATTTGATCACACGTGTAAAAATTTAAAAGACTGAGACTTCTTGAATTCTTTTATCGTGTTTTTAGACAAGCTCTCCGTAGCCAATGACATGGAGTTGTTATCAACTTGAGAAAGTCAGAATTTATTTTAGGAAAGTGTCGAGGGACTGCTGTGTTTCCCACTGCACAGATACTTAAGATATTCTTTCAGGAGTAAATATTAACTATAGCCATTTTCAGATTAAAATAAAGCCTAGCTATTCAAGCTCTTGTAACTGAACTGTATCGGAGGTAAGAGTCATTCACGTTTATTGAGCAGTGGATGGCTATGGTGTGCATGCCCAGAGCCCCTTTTCATATGTGCTCTTGTTTCCATCCACAGTTTACTGCCTTCCCTTCGTTTCATAGGGGCAGAGTTCAAATTTCAGAAGACTAAAGTAAACAAACCCATGCATGCCTAACACCAGTGCAAATTTGATTTTTTTTCTGTTTGATTTCAAATAACCTCAGTACATCAAAATTCATAGCTTCTTCAGATATACACATTTGATTTGATGTCACCTAATTAAATAGAACAAAAGTTAGTACATGGGGACACCACTGCCGAAGTCCAAACACATGGCCATATGAAGATGATATCAATGCAATTTCTATTGTGACTTCTTTAACTCAGAAAACTGAATGACTCTGCATATATATGTATGGATAAATATATATATATATATGAATAAATGTTTGCTTCTTTATGTTTGAGTGAATTAAAGTTATAGATCATGGCTATAATTTTCATAACAAGCCATCAAGATGTACCAGCTTCTGCAGTACACTGGGAAATCATTGCTTTCCCCACTCATAATCCATGCAAACTGAGAAATACCAGGCATGATCTTGAGCTAGACAGTTGGCTACAGTTGTGCCCTGTATACTCTGCTTAGCAACAACTGTCTGGTCTTCTAATGATGAAAGAGCACTGGGAGCTGGGTACTGACCCCGTGGAATGTGTGGAGCGCTGGGTGTGCAGAGTTCTGTGAGGCCGGGATTAAAGGAGAGCTGGCAAGCATGTGCTGGACAGGGTGAACAGCACTGAAAGATGTGTATGTGTCCTGTGAAGGAAAGAGAGCTGGGCCACGTGAAAGACTAGAGGACGAAGGGGAGGCCAAGGGTACCTGGCTGATGTTTGAAGGAAAGACTAGCAGTTGTAGATGCTGTCCAGTCTTCTAAAGTATACCTCTAGACACATGCTTTTTATTCCCTTTTCTGGCTCTTCTTTTCTTACCAGACCCTGTTTAAAAAAAAAAACAAAAAAAAAAACAAACCTCTGCAGAGGTAGTGTTCTGGCATTTTGTATCCCACATCTCATATTGTGTCACAGTGGTGGCTGCTGGTACACTGCTGCATCCTGAAGAGTACCAGTCCTAGCCCTCCCCTTCTGCTCCTTTCCTCTTCGTCTCTCATCTGTTTCCTTCTAGTGCCCAGTAAAAGAGACAGGATCAGACTCCAGAAAGCATAGACGTACCCATGGGTGACAGGGCGTTGAGTAGCAGAGAGTGATGTTTTTATTTTAGTGCCTATTTTCTTCCAACCAGAGCCTGCAAAAATGGAGGGAAAGCCCAGTAAGACTGGAAAAATTGCCTATATTCTTATCACCAAAAAAACCTGGAAACTCCCCTCAAGCTTTTACAAAATGGGTATTACACATGTGTTTCTAAAAACTATATGCAAAATCTATAATGCATAATATATATATATTATACTATATATTCAGAACCACATCCATGGTACATACATAGTGAATATATACACATATATATTATAAAAATAGATGTAAGCAAGGTTATAGGTAGGTTGTTATACAACTATCTTCTTCAGCATTTTCAAGTGTCCATACATTTTCTTAAATTCTTAAGAATAACATGACATCTTATTCTTTTTTTTTTTTTTAGTTTATCCATTTATTTTTATTCGATACACAAAATTTTTGCTTGAGTATACTTTGCTTGAATAATCGCTCTAGACTAGTAAACAGCAATTTTGTGTTTTGATTTTTCAATAAATATAAAGACTAATAAAATAGAGCCCAATAAGAAACCACATGGATGATTATCAGACTTGTAATGAACATGAATATGGCACTATTTCCAAATGAAGCTTTCTAATTATACAATCAGATTTTTTTTTTTTTTGGTTTTATGGAAATCCTGACAACTTAAAGTTCTTTGTGGCTTTACTTGTGCTGTGAAGGCCTCCACTCCTCTTTGTTCTGTTGCACACCGAGATAGAATGTACTCATGTCGACAATCAGGTGAAAAATGTTCATTTATTAAAATCTTAATCCTAATGTACCCTACAATGACATCTTATTCTTAATACTGTTCTACTGCTATACATTTGGTTGTCCATTTTATTATCATAAAACAATATCTCAATAAATCTTTCACACATGTTTATCTGTACAAGTATATTTATTTTTCTAAAATAGTATCAGCTGGCATATACAGATTTCTTATTACTGACCTAACTCTGAGCTAAATACTATGTGCAAGCATTATATCACTAGGTCATCACAAAAACCATAAGGTGGGTTCAGCTGTTCTCCCCAGCTATAGGTATCTACTCACATGGTTTCTATGTTAGGCCATTTCATGCTGCAGCTGCAGAATATGATAGAATAGATAATCTACAAATAAGTCATCAACTCTCACAGTGTGGGTGCTTAGAAATGTAAGCTCAAGGTGCCAGCAAGTTAAGTCCCAAGATCTCTTCTTCCAAGGTGGTACCTTGAATGCTTTTAAAGGAGAAAGGCCATGTTCCCACACTGAAAGAGAGGGAGAGAGAGAGAGAGGGAGGGAGACAGACAGACAGACAGACAGACAGAAGGATGAAGAGGAAAAGGCCATCCAGTCACTGCTGGTTCATTCTTGGAGTCAGAACCCTTATGACCTACACACTTCCCATGAGACTCCACCTACCAATACTGTTACACTAAGGATTACATTTCCAGGGAAATTTCTAGAAGACATGAAAAATCACAGCAGAGCATTTTCTTACTGCACATTTATCTAATACTACTACAGCATATTCCAAAGAGCCTTTTATAGAGTAGCCTGGCCCTGCAGAAACTCCTATTTGTCTCTGAGCTCTGCACAAATTGGGCAACTTTGAACGTTAACAATAGATAGCTTGTAGTTGTATTCTTGGGCATAGAAAATGCCACCTTCAAAACCTAAAGACATCTGAGAAATAACCTTCCTTTTCAGAGTGGAAAGCAGAAAATGTAATCCTTTGTTCATTACCTTAGAAGCCCCAGCAAATCTCAGACTCTGAGTTCCTAAAGTGCTCAGTAATACAGTACGGCCCTGGATTTTCATGTTTACTGCCACTAACCCTATGGGATGTGTGTTTCTTCTGCCACTGATGTATGCCATGGCCTAAATTAACCTGATAGTACCAAATGTGGAAATCAACAATATATCTGCTGGATTTGTAGAAGACCTATGACTGTGGTAGAGAATTGAAAGTTGTTGTCCTGGGTCTGAGGCTGGACCGGTGGTCTCAACCTGTGAGTTGTGACCCCGACAAGGGTCACATATCAGTTATCTCCTGCATATCAGATATTTACATTATGATTTGTAAGAGTAGTGAAATTACAGATGTAAGTAGCAGCAAAATAATTTTATGATTACCGCTCAGCACAACATGAGGAACTGCATTAAAGAGTCGCAGTATTATGAAGGTTGAGAACAACTGAGCCGGACCATTAACTCAGACTGTTGTCCTTATCCTAGGAATGAAAGAGTTTACTCTCGATGAGTATGCTTCCATGCACCTGAGGCGGTTTGTCTCCCTAGCATTGATATAACAAGTGATACTGCTGCTGCAATCAGGACCCCTAACTGGTGGCCCATCAGGTGACTGACTCCCTGCTCTCTTACAAGGCTTCACCTGGCCTTTATAGGAACCAGACCACTTAATTAAATGAGGACATCTCAGAAATACTCCTTGATCTTTTGGATAGTTAAGAGTACATGAAAGCCTTCCCTTACCAGGAAACTGGGACCGAGGGGAGGACATCCTATTGGGACTCTAGATGAGAGAACAATGGGAGAATAGCAATGTAGAAGGATCCAGTGGGTCCTAGAAACCTACAAGTAGAACATTATGATAGGCAGATTTGGGTCATGGGGTCCCGCTCAAACTAAGGCCCTAGCCAAGGACAATACAGGCGGTAAAATTTAAACCCCTACCCTGATCTAGCCCATGGACAGGACAGTCTCCACACTTGAGTGGAGAGAGGGATTTGACTTTCTCAAGTACTCTGGTGCCTCACATTTGACTATGTCCCCTGGCGGAGGAGACCTAGTGGCACTCAGAGGAAGGACAGCAGGTCACTGAGAAGAGACTTGATACCCTATGAGCATATACAGAGGGAGGTAATCCCTCTGAGGAACAGTCATAGGGGAGGGGAATAAGGGGAAGATGGGAGGGAGGGGAGAATGGGAGGATACAAGGGATGGGATAACCATAGAGATGTAACAAGAATAAATTAATTAAAAATAAAAAAATAAAAAAAGAGTAATAATAATCTATTATTTGTATAATACTGCACAAATACCAGTTTTAATTGTCCATAAGTTTTATGTATATGTTTTTCTATAGCAGCGCTCACTCACAGATGAATACAACTTCACAATTGTTCATACAGTCCAGTTATATATTGTATAACTGAGGTTATTTCTTCATCTCCACTATGACAGGGGATTTCATAATGATGGCTTTTCTCTACAGGTATCAGGGTCACCTGGGACCCTCTAAAAAACTGCCTATTTTTCCTTCTTCGGTGTGGTCTCGTAAGTAAACGGCTATAGGACAGTGAAGCCAGGCTAAGTAAGAAACTGCGTGTTCTTGTGCTGTAGTCTTTCCTCCAGAGAACTGGCCTGTCTTTTAGGCTACTGACTCCAAAACTGAAACATTTATATACGTAAAAGAAAATAAAATCTAAACGAATGGTTTTTTTGTTTTTTCAAGATAGGGTTTCTCTGTGTAGCCTTGGTTGTTCTGACTCGCTTTGTAGCCTAGGCTGGCCTCGAACTGATAGCAATCCACCTGCATCTGGCTCCCGAGTGCTGGGATTAAAGGTATGCACCACCACTGCCCAGCCCTGAAAGAATTTTTTAAAGTTTGCAATGGTACCTCCTGTTCACATTTTGAAGGAACAGGAAACAGGGACAGTTACACTGGAATTGGGACTGAGCTACCACTTCAAAGGCACACCCCCCTCCCCCACCCCCAGCAGCTTGCCTGTACCATCTAAGCCCTATCTCCCAATGACTCCACAAAAATAGTGCCACCACCTGGGGACCAGGTACACAAAATATGAACCTAAGAAAGACATTGCAGATTCACACTGTAACAGTAGTCTATCATCCCTATTTCTGTTGGTAAGTATTATTCTAATACACCACCTTTCACCATTGACATTAGCTACAAAGGCCAGCCATCACTGGCTTCTCTATGATGCTGGCAAGACTCACAACAAATGTATGCCATATAGCTTTGGTGGCATCCTGCAACTAAAGATTGGCCAATAAAGGAATATATAAAATATAGTTCATTTTCCAAAGTTTCTGATCAACTGTGAAGGGGTATTTTAGTTTCAGATCTCTTCTTGGATTCAGTGAGTTTTTCATTACAATGGCATCCCTCATTACCCTTGCCTTTGCTGTAGTCCTTCCTACTTTCTTCACTCTCCCAAGGACGTTGAGCCCTCAAGACCACACCCTAGTAATTTCACAGATCCAAGGCTCTGCTAAGGGTCCTGCCAGCAACTGGAAAAGCAGATCTTGGAGCTGAGTCACTAAATCACTGAACACCAAAAATGGCTCCATTATTATCCTGGACCAGGTAATTTCATTTTCATTTCAGTTTAGACAAAACTTGAAAAAAAATATGATCTACTACACATATATTCTCTGGTTATTCTTCTTCCATAATAGATTTTATGGGCATTTTCTTGACTTCTCAGGGGTAATTAACGAATTGACAGATGTTGGGCAAACACTGAGAGACCACAGATGCCAGCCCAGACTACTATACTCAGCAAAACTATCAATTTTAATCAACAGAGAAAGAAAAACATTTCCCAATAAAAAACAAATTTAAGCAATGTCTGTCCACCAATCCAGCTCTGTAGACAGAAAGCTCTAGAAGAAAAATATCAATCTGAAGAGATTAAACTCACCTACAAAAACAGAAGAAATAAACAATCCCATAGCAGACAGCAGATAGTCAAAGGGCAGGGGAGTAACCACACCACAGGAACAAAATAATATCAGATGCTAAACACTGCTCATTAACAACTTTCAATATTAATAATCTAAATAATAAATATACACAAAATAATTAAAAAACACAAAGAAACAGACTGAATTAAAAAAACAGAATCCATCTTTCTGCTGCATCCATAAAACACACCTCACCAGCAAGGACACGAAAGACATCACCTCAAGGTAAAAGAAAAAAATGGGAAAAGTTATTCTAAGCAAATGGACCCAAGAAGCAAGCAAGTGTGGCTATTTCAATATCTGACAAAACATACTTCAAACTAAAATAAATCAGAAGTGATAAAGAAGGATATTATATCCTCATTAAAGGGAAAATCCTCCAAGAATATATTACAACTCTCAATATTAAAGCACTAGAAACAAAGGCACACAAGTTCATGAAGAAACACTACCACAGCTAAGATCACATATTAACCCTAACACAGTGATAATGGATGATTTCAGTACCCCACTCTGGCCAATAGGCAGGTCATCCAGACAAAAACTAAACAGGAAATGCTAGAATAACATCATAAATCAAATGGACCTAAGGGACACCTACACAATACTCCATCCAAGCACTAAAGAGTACACCTTCTTCTCAGAAGCTCATGGAACTTTCTTCAAAATTGACCACATACTTGGACACAAGCAAGTCTCAATGGATATAAGAAAGCTGAAACAACAGCCTGCATCCGATCTGACCACCTGGGATTAAAACTGGACATTGACAACATAGAAGCTCATGGAAGCTGAAAAATTCAGAACTGAATAAAAGTTGGGTCAAGACAGAGATCAAGAAGGACACACACACACACACACACACACACACACACACACAAACACACCATACTGAAACCTATAGAACTCAATAAACGTGGTTCTAAAAGGCAAGTTCATGCAACTGTTTTTTTTAAAAACTAGAGAGATATCATATTAATAACTTAACACATTTGAAACCTCTAGAAAAACTAGAAGAAATAAGACCCAGCAAGAGTAGATAGAAGAAAACAAACAGGCTGAAAATCAATAAAATGGAAACAAACAAAAAAGCAAAGACTTAATGAAATGATGAGTTCTTTCCTTGAGAAAAATCAACAAGATTTACAAACACAAGACAGAAAGAAAAGATACAAATTAATCAATTAGAGATTAAAATAGACACTGAGAGAATTCAGAGATGTATAAAGTCTTTTTTAAATCTGTATTTCTCCAAACTAGAAAGAAACTAAAAGAAACTGATGAATGTCTTGGTATATACAACCTTCCAAAGTTAAATTAAGATTAAATAAAAAGTTAAAACACACTTGCAAACTTAGGTAGATAGGACCACTTATTTAAAATCCGTCAACTGAAAGCAGCCCCAGATAAGATGCATTCAGCACAGAATTCTCTCAGATCTTCAAACAACTAGTAACAATATTTCTGGTATTATTCCACAAAATAAAAACTGAAGGAACATTTCTTGATACATTTTACAATGTCACTATTATTCTGATACCAAAACCACATAAAAATCTAACAAAACAAAAAATTATAAAGGGCTGGAGAGATGGCTCAGAGGTTAAGAGCACCAGTTGCTCTTTCAAAGGTCCTGAGTTCAATTCCCAGCAACCACATGGTGGCTCACAACCATCTATAATGAGATCTGGTGCCCTCTCCTGGTGTGCAGGTGTGCATGCAGGCAGAACATTGTATACATAATAAATAAATAAATCTTTTTTAAAAAGTTATAGACCAATATCCCTTTTGAGTGTAAGTGCACAAATTCTCAATAAAATACTTATAAATTCAAGAGCACATCAAAAGGATTAGCCATTATTATCAAGTAGGCTTCATCCCTGAGATACAGAGATGGTTCTATGTAATCCACCACACAGAGAGAATAAAAGGCAAAAACCACATGAGCATTTCATTAGATGCAGAAAGTAGCTTTGACAAAATCTAACATCCCTTTATGATAAAAGTCCTGTAGAGTCCAGTGATACAAAAAAACCATACCTCAACATAATAAAGGAACTTGTAACAAGCCCATAGCCAACACCAACCTAAATAGAGAGAAACTCAAAGTATTTACACTGAAATCAGGAGCAACTGAAGGATATCCATTCTTCCCATACCTATTCAATACACTACTTGAAATTTTAGTTGAGCTAATAAAACAACTGAAGGACATCAAGGGGGCACACATAAGGAAGGAAGAAGTCAAGATATCTTTATTTGCAGATGATATGATTTTTATACATAAAAGACCATAAAAACTCCACCAGGAAATGTCTACAGCTGATAGACATTTTCAGCAAAGTAGTAGGATACAAATTGAAGCCCCCCCAAAAAAATCAGTAGCCTTTACTGAGAAAGAAATCAAGAAAAAATATCTTACATTATAGTCTTTTAAAAAAAAAATACCTTGGGCTGGGCATGGTGGCACACACCTTTAATCCCAGCACTCTGGAGGCAGAGGCAGGTGGATCGATGTGAGTTCGAGGCTAGCCTGGTCTACAAAGTGAGTGCAGGACAGCCAAGGCTACACAGGGAAACCCTGTCTCAAAAAAAAAAAAAAAAAAAAAACCTTAGGATCACTCTAACCAAGCAAGTGAAAGATCTGTATGATACAAAATTTAAGACATTGAAGAAAACATCAGAAGATGGAAAGATTTCCCATGCTCATATATCAGTAGGACTAGTATAATAAAAATGGCCATCCTACTGAAAACAACCTACAGATTTAACACAATTGCCATCAGAATCCCAACCCAATTCTTCACAGAAATTACAAAACAAAATGGAAGAGAAACACTTAGAAAAGTCTTCAATACTTAGTCAACAGGAAAATGCAACTTAATACCACTTTGGGATTTCATTTTACTCAAATCAGAATGTCCAAAATCAATTATTAAAAAAATTTTTTTTAATTTAAAAAAATAAATAAATAAAAACCAAGTGAGACCTCATGGTCTCGAGAACGTGGAGACAGGAGCAAACTCATTTATTCCTGGTAAGACCACAAACTGTTACAACCACTGTGGATATCACTGTAGTGGTCCCCGGGAAGCTGGGAATAGATACATCTCAAGACCCAGCTGTACAACTCTTGGGCATATGCCCAAAGGACTCTTCATCTTACTGTTCATCATGCTGTTGTTCTACATCTTACTTATTCATCCATGTTCACTGTTTCTCTAATCATAATAGTCAGAAACTGGAAGCAGCCTCGATGTCCATCAGCTAATAAATGGGAAGTGAAAATGTGATACATTTGTGTTGAATATTATTCATCTCAAGACAACTGAAAGTATGGAATTTGCAGGTAAGTCCCACCCCTAAACAAGAAGCAATTTTCAGTTGATATCTACTGCAAAGGAAAAATCCATTTTCCCCTCTGGACTATCAACAAAGTATATCAACCACATCCCAAAGCAGGTCACACATGACCAGAAATAGTTGGCTGACGTAAGATGGAGTCCATGGATTTTGTTTGTTTCTTTATCTTATGTTTTTGTTTGTTTTGATTTTTGTTTGGGTTTTTTGCTTGTTTGGTTAATTGGTTGGTTGGTTGGCTTGATTTTTATTTTCAAGACAAGGTTTCTCTGCGTGGCCTTGGCTCTCCTGGACTTGCTTTGTAACCCAGGATGGCCTCAATCTCACAGATCTGTCTGTCTCTGCCTCCCCAAGAACTGGGATTACAGGTATGTGCCACTGTGCCCAGCTGGTTTGTTTTGTTTTGTTTTGTTTTGTTTTGTTTTGTTTTGTTAGAGAGACAGCATAAAGTTTCATGGGCAGAGAGGTGAGAAAGATCTGGAGGGGAAAGAATAAGATTGATCAAAATATATGGAAATTTTAAATAAAATTTTGCTGGCTTTATAAGTAAAAATGCTAGGCTATCTTTTTATTATGCTTATTTGTTGACAGAGGTATATGTATGGGCTTGAATGCGCCATGGAATGAGTAAAGAAGTCAGAGGACAGCTTACAGGGGTTTGTTCTCCCCTCTTCCCACTATGTGGGTGCCAGGGGCTCTGCCGTGCCTGCCAGGGCACACGTCATGCTAGCAGGCACGTGGGCTTCCAGGAAAGACTCCTGTCTTTGCTGCTCATCTTCATGCTCTCTGCTGTGTCTTTTTGAATAGCTTTCCAGGGATGGAACTAAGTCATCAGGATTGAGCGACTGATGTTTTTCTTCACTGAAACCTCTTAAGTTTGTTCTATTATTCACCTTTACATTTCAGAGAGGTCACTGGTTTTTAAAAAGTAAATGTTTTTATTCTTGTGCTTTTAAAAAACATTCACTCAGCCAGTTTATACTCTATTAGCAGATAAATTCATTCGTTCCATTTTTTTTAAAAGTCAGGTTTAATTCATACCATTAATGTTTCATATCTAAAATTCTCAATATTAAAACTATATTTGGGCAGCCCTGTGAGATGTGTCAGTTCACTCAAAATAATACATTAACTGTAACCCGGGCAATCATCTAATAAATTAAGAAATTACTATACAGTGCCATGCACTAAGCAGGCAAAATATTTCTGAAGCCGAAAAGCATTTGCTCTAACAAAGACTGGCTTATTCATGTGTTCCATCATGACACTGCAGAGGCTTTTCTTGCAGCCTGAGTAATGACTTCCTCATTTTCGGTTAGCAGTCAGCCCAACTCACCCACAAGCTAGCCTAACACTCTCCTCATTGGTCAAGGAGGAAGTGATGGATGACAGCAGCTGCAGCCTCTAGTCAATCCCAAAATCTACCTTCTGCCTAATAAGATTTTCACTGAAATGCACCAGACACCGCTCAGCTGCTCAGTAAAGAGCCACAGCCAGCTCTGACCTGTGTGCACTTACACAAGAACCAGATTTAGCGATATCTGAGAAGAAGCTGGATCTGGGTCCAGCTACCTAAATTCAGTGACGTTCTCAGAACCATGGCTTGTCATTGTGAGTATAGCACAGAGTTCACTGCAAACCAGTGGCTAGTAAGTAGGACAGACTTTGTTCCTCAATGAAAGTCTCTCTAGCCAGGAAAAAAAAATTAAGCAAAATCAAAAGCAAAATCCTGCAGCCCTGTAAGTGCTAGGACCAGCCATACTCAGACTGGCACTTCCAGCTCTTACCAGGCATGTGCTAAGAATAGTGCAGTAGCTAAATCTATGAAATAAGAGTTTAGCTGATGAGGTGGAAGGGACTGGGAAGGAGGCATCATCCATATCACAAACTCTGGATTAGTGAGACTCAGTGAATTTTACACAGCTGCCTTTCTGAGAGTACAGTCTTTAAGTAGTATCTTTGGCTTCGCGTTTCAATGTAATGGGCCATGAGGATACCAGCATTGTGTGCACAGGACTGAGGGGCCATTGCCCGCTGGGAGCCACTGTATTGATCCTGAGGTTCCTCTACTGAGCAGCTGACTGGCCACTAATGAGTATCAATAGTCTCTGGGGACTGAGCAATGGAGCCAGGCTGACAACAGCATCTGCTGCTCGTCCATCATCCCTTCCAACCAATAGAAACGGGCCATGACCAATGTGGCCTGGGAAGGCTCTTGCTCTTTCTCCAGTGGTGGTGCCAGATGAAGAAGTCATTACTACTTGGGGTTAGGGGGGAAAGGGTTGTCTGGAGGGAATAAAAGAATGAGAGAACAGGATACATCCAGCCAGTTGGTTACCGAGGCACATTACATCCTCTGGGCACTGTTTCCAGATGCCTTGCATTTTTCCATGTGCAGCCACTTTCTCTATCCCTTCACTGGAGGAGCTCAAGGTTTCAACATCTTTACACAACACAGTCTTTGGGGAAATAACGGGGAAACCTGGAGACAAGAAAGCCATGTGGCAGCCCAAGAAAAGAAGCTCATTCGCTGTCTTGAGGTTAATTTGAGATGCTCAGGGGTCCTCTTGGGTCCATAGGAGCCATGAAAAGTCATATAGGGAAACCTAAAATTGATCAGACAAGCAGTCATCGCATGTTTCTTCAGACATTGTCAACAAGAGTCCATTCCTTTCTTTGTTTATAATGTGTGATCTTTCAGTGTTGTCATTTATCATTATTCGTGGCTTTCAAATCTCTTATTTTTTAAAACATATAATACTGCTAATTAAAACATTCCTTGGAGCCACATATAGTATTTTATTCATGTAGATATTTTTATACATTCATAGCTGCATCTGAAAAGCGTTGAGGAATAAGAATTAAAAGCATCTTATAGTCTCCTTACATAGATGAAAATATGAGAAGTAGCAAGAGATGTTATCCCCAGGTATCTGAAGAAAGCATCCATGGCACACTTGACCTAAGATGTCACTTGTCCCTGTTCAGGAACCATTCCATACACATGGCTCACATTATATCTGCCCTGTCCACAACTCACATTAGCACTAGCCAGCTGTGATGCAGAAGTAGGGCAAGATGGAACACAAAAGGACCTGGGAAGCTTGTCTGGGGTACGCCCATCATGGCACCAGGATAATAAACTGAAGCTTGTCTGCTAATCATAGCAGTCTCTACCTGGAGGATCTCACCTCCTGGTTAACATTCTGTGTCATTTTTGCAAATGCTTCAGCTTGAAAATGGGCAACTCAGTTGACCGATGCTGAGAGTTTTAGACAGCAGTGTGACTTACTTGGCAAGAACATAAAAAATTCTTGACATTTAAGAGTAAAATTCCTATGGCAGACTATGTGCAGGGGGGTTAACTGTCCTGAAATTACTGCCAACTCCCAATGAATACCACTTGAGTGTTTTCTTCCCCCAGGGAGCTATACATCTAAATGTGCATTTCCTTATCCTTCTCTTTTCATAAAATATGAAATATGAGAATAAAACATTTCTCCACACCTTAAAAAAATACTTAAGAAACAAGCCCATTGTCAACATAAATCAGATACAGTATAGCATCTTAGCCAACCAATATTGCATTATTTTTAAGGACATTCTCTTTGTTTTGACTTTCTACTCCCATTAAGATATTATAGTTATACACAAAGATTTAACAGACTTTTGTGGGCCTCCTGTGTAACTTTTACCAAAGTAATTCATAAACCCTAAAATATGTAAAGAAAAAACCTCAAAGCACACGAATTAGTTAAGAAAAAAGACTAACAATTATTGGTCTTTTCTTTAGGTAATTATTTCAAAGATTCTGACTAGGAGACCATTAAGAATGTATGAAAATGAAAAATTCACTAAGATATTAATTTTTCTTTACATGAGAAGAGCTGTGAACTTTGACTCGTCTCCTAACTTGATCCAGGGACACAAGCTACCTCCCCATCCTCCAGGCCCCACCAACTGCAAATCCATTTTTTTCTCAAGTTGTGAAAATGGGAACAGAGAGAGAGAGAGAGAGAGAGAGAGAGAGAGAGAGAGAGAGAGAGAGAGAGAGAGAGAGAGAGAAGAGTAGTCAATGGGAAATGGGAAACTACAAATCACCCTGAAAGCCGTCATTGGCTAGGAGCACAGACTGCAGTGTGCATTGAGCTATTGCTTCATTTAGTCCCCTAAGAAGGAAGCTGGGATCGAATTGATTCCTTGGTGCATAATCAAAAGTTGTCATTTTGTTTTATTTTGTCCTGGGGTTGAGGTAGGAGTAAACAGGCAGATCTCTGTCCTTCTGCAGCCTAAGTTACAACGGGAGAGACACATAACAAGCAAGCCATGTGTGTAGATGCTCCTTTTTTTAAAACTCTACTTTATTTGGAGTACTTACTCCTCTATCTCCATTCCACCAACCCTTACCTCTGGATATGAGAGAGAAGGTTAGGGGGAAGAAGGGGTGCAGACCCCCTTTACTTCTCCCAGCTGTTTAGGGACAATTGGGTTCTTTGGGGGCAATACCAACCTGCATCAACAGCAAACACAGCAAGCAGTCTCCTCTGAGCCACTGCACTGAAACGTTCCTCTCTGTCCACCATGCCATCTCGGGTCTCTCCAAACTGCTACACGCCGCACCACGCCGCACCACGCCGCACCACGCCGCACCACGCCG
>OU015750.1:91753437-91771726 GCA_907169655.1 Acomys percivali | reverse complement strand
ACACACACACACACACACACACACACACACACACACACACACACACATTTTTTAAAACATGGCATCTATAAGACTAACTTTCATGGTACCAGAAAGTACCATGCAAATTTCTAAAGAGGAGAAGTAAGCAGGAGGGGCTACCCAGCTATGATCTATGATCCCTATGGATCACAACAGTGACCAGCATGGCACCTTAACTTAGCAGTGCAGTAGTGTCACACGTGTGCTGGCAGCAACCAACACCTCTCTAATTGGACTTGAGATTCACTCAACAAGAGGGACCTGTAGGGGAGATAAACCTGTTTTTGTTTTGATCCCAGATGTGGGATGGGGAAGAGAGCAGGATGTTTACCACTTAGATGTGAGAGGGTAGAATGTTTTTCCACCTAGAAGTGAACTACTTCATGAGAGCTTGGTGAAAAACACCCTTGAACAGACTGAGAGGAGATATATATATATCCCCCCAACAAGGGCGAGGGAGGCTAGAACCAAACCAAGAAGGGGAGCTCAGAACTAGGCCATGAAGAGGGTAGAGGGGGGCCAAAATCAGGGCAAAAGGGGGGGACAAATTAAAACCAGGGCAAGAAAGGTGAAGGGGCCCAAAACTAGCACAAGAAGAGGGAGGGGGCCCAGAACCAAGCTAGGGAGGGGGAGGGGGCCTTTTGTTAGGACTTGGTTTTTGGCTGATCATCCCTGCACTTCGAGATGCTCCTAAAAGAACTGCTGCAAGGAAGGCTTCAAGGCTTTGGACTCCGCTGAGGCTTCAGGTTCCGGTTGCTCCAGGTTCCAGCAGCAGCTTTGGTGGGACTGCTGGTCTGCTGAGGTCCTGCTGACTACGCAAGGAGAATCCTTCCTAGGAACTGACACCCAGGGTTCATTCTTGTTTTCCTTAATCTCCTTTTCCTCTTATTTAGGCTAGTTGGGTTATAAAGGAGTTCATAATAAAATAAAATTGTTAAGGTAATTGAGCCTACAGGGGACCATGCCTAGTGCTGGAAACCTAGCCAACTACCCAGGGCTAGCAAAGTTATGAGTCTTGAAGGAGAACCTACAACCATCACTTTATTAAGTCAGCATAATCTTTACCTACACTCGAAATATCCATCCTTATACCCACAGCACTGGAAAGGAACAAGCCCAGTCTTGCCATTTGGCGGATTCTCAAAAGCGTCCTCTAAATAAAAGAAGCCACACAAGTAAAGCTACATACTGTACGGTTCCACTACTGAGGGATTCAATTGATAGAAAGAGCAAACCAGCAGGGAAGAAGAACAAAAAAGGTACCATCAGCTGCTGTTGTCCGGGAAAGAGGAAGTAAGTGCTACAAATGAGGTTGAAGAGTTTAGGGGTTTGGTTTATTTTTGGTTTGGGTTTGTGTATATTCTAACTGCTCTATATATTGACTTAGAGTCCTGTATATATTTGTCAAAATGTATAACTATATTCTGCAAAAAAAATAAGCATCTGTGTATGCATGTTATACCTTAATAAAAGTTGTTTTTATTTCTAAAAAAAAATGAAGAAAGAGAAAAACATACAAAGAAATCTTACAGTGCCATAATTTGGTGGGAATTTTTTTCTCCAAGTTCCAGCATCCTCAATTGACACCCCACTTACACCCTGTAATACTTGGTTGGGGGGGTGGCAACTGCCATTAGAAATGAATAAGTGTGTGTAAGTGGTAAAGCTTCAGGCTGTTCTGGAAAAGTCCGCAGTTAGACTAGAATTACAGATGGGAGTTAGGTCACTCTTGCACGACTCACACACTTACTCTGCTCCATTTCAATTCTGAAGTGCACTTACATCTCAGATTTAACCCTGACAAGAAAAGCACCTCACTTGAAGCCTGTCTTGTTTATGCAGAGGTGGAACGTGTGAAGCAAAGCGATTTGAAAGTCCTTGTCAGAAGATGGAGAGCATACATGAGCAGTTACCACACACAGAAACCTCATCCTTTGGCAGCTGAAAAGGAGCTGAACTTTTACCACAAAGGTTCTATGGGAAAATTCCTTGGATTGGTTGGCATGCTAATCCACTGGATCAAGTTGGGATGGCCATCTATTTTAACAACTCTATTTTTTTTAGCCATATAAGAACTTTAAAAAGACCATGTTCCTGAGTAGGGTATGCTCTGTGTTCCTGGAATTTCATATTAGACTGCACTTTATTGTCTACTCTGAAGCAGATTTTCTTGATTTTTCCGTCAGCTGGGGATCATCAAATAATCGCCATTTCTCACCAAGCCACATCTCTAAAACCTGCAAAGGGATCCAGCATTTTTACAGACTTCCCTCTCCCCCCACTCTGCAAGATGCTGAATTCTAGGACCATGGGTGGATTAAGGGTAAATTCGTAATTCAATTTTTCTCCAACTCTAATTTTTTGTGAAATTCACAAATATGAAGCGCTCACAGTAAAGATGGACAACACTTCCCTCATAAAGATGAGACTAATGACAGAACCAGAAAAGGCTGCAGACTCAACTCTTATGCTCATTGTGCTGCTACAGCTTGCTAACTAACATGCTAATCTTTTGAGACCAAAAGATTTAAATGTCACTTAAGGAGAAAAATATATTATACTTCCATAAGACTCCAAGAACAGGTTCATCAGCTTTTGTGTCAGCTTCTGAAAGTAATAGTGATAGAACACTGACCACAAACAAGTAGTTTTAGGAAATAAAAAAAGAGGAGCCATCACCAGTTCTTAATGTAGGGCTTCGATAGTCTTGATAACAAGACCAGCCAAAACTTCAAGAAACAGTATTATCTCCAGAATTTCTTATTAATTTATATATTCAATTTACATCCTTGTCATAGCCCCATCCCTCTTCACCTCCCAGTCCCACTCTCCCTCTCTCTCCCTCTCTCTCCCACTCCTCTTCCTCCCCTATTTCTCAGAAAAGGGCAGCCTCACCTCCAATCCAGTCCAGTATATCAAATTGCATCAGGACTGAGCACGTTCTTCTTCCCTGTGGCCTGGAAGGGCAGTACTGCCAGGGGAAGTGATCAAAGACCTGGCAACAGAGTCCACACAAGAGAAAACCTCCTGGCCCCTCACTAGAGGACCCACATGAAGCCTGAGCTGCCCATAGGTTATATCTGTATAGGAGGCCTAGGTCTAGTTGCCTTGCATGGTCCCTTGGTGATGCTCCAATCTCAGCAAGACCCTCTGGCCCTGGTCAGCTGGCCCTGTTGGTCATCCTGTGAAGCCCCTGTCTCCTCCAGGTCCTTCTCTCCTCCCACCCTGCACCCAACTCTTTCCTGACTCTCCAGATATGATGGTGAACATGGCTGTCTCTTACGTGATTCAGATAAGGAGAAAGCCATAGTACATTACCATGCTTGGTAATGTAACCCAGCCAAAATGCCACGTCTCTGGAAGTACTAGGTCCTATGAGCAGGTGTGGGCAGAACTCACTACTGTTGTTTACTTAAAGTGGCAAAGTATAAAATCGCTTTCTAAAGACCGATACCTATACCCATAGACAAATACTACTCTCAGCCTTTATCAGAGAAGTCTCCTTTTGTAGGGAGTGACAGTGCAGGAAGAAGCAATGGAAGGATCAACCCTAAGCAAGGCATGGTTAATACTGCCCCCCTCTGAGGTTACAGGAACCTTTCAGAAAGAGCTAGAAGACAAGGGGCATGCGTGAATCTCACTGAGAAGGGAAGATCAAACAGATAAGGGGTTGGATGGAGGTAGGGAGCTGGGTGGGGAAGGGGAGGGAAAGAGGAGCAGGAGGGATCAGGTCTGGAGAAGACAGAAGGAGAGAGTACTGGGGGAGACAATTGGAATGGAGAGGTGATGGAAACCTGGGGCAACGGAAACTCCCAGGAATCTGTGAGAGTGACACTAGATAAGACCCCTAGCAATAGGGGATATGGAGCTTGAACCAGGCACCTCCTGTAACCAACCAAGGCTTCCAAGGGAGGGATTGGGAGACCCACAAAACTTTTGACCTCTAATTTGTTCTGCCTACCTACAAGATGTGCAGGAGTAATGATGAAGCCAACTTTGAGGGAATGGCCAACCAGTGACTGGTCCAGCTTGAGACCCATGCCCATCCCTCGCACTGTTAATTAAATTCTGATATACTCGCAGACAGGAGCCAAGCATAAATGTCGTCAGAGAGGCTTCACCCAGCAACTGATGTAAACATTCAGAGACCCACAGCCAAACATTAGGTGGAGCTTGGGGAACCCTGCAGAAGAGAGAGAGGAAGGATTGTAGGAGCCAGAGGAGTCAATGACACCTAATGAAAACTTACCAAATCAAGTAACCTGGCCAGAAAGAAGTCCACAGAGACTGAACTGCAACCCACAAATCATGCATGGGACTGACCTGGGCCCTCTGCATATATGTAACTGTTGTGCAGTTTAGTCTTCATGTGGGACTCCTAACAGCAAAAGCACAGGCTCTGACTCTATTGGCTGCCTTTGGAACCCTTTCCCACTAAGCTGCCTCTTCTGGCCTCAATAGGAGAAGATGAGCCTAGTTTCACTCCAACTCGATATGCCAAGGCTGGTTGATATCCATGAGAGGTCTCCTCTTGCTTTGCAAGCCATTGTCAGTTGGAGATAGCTTCTGGGTTAGGGGTAAGGGCATGTGCCCACTTTCCCTCCAGTGCTGGGACCCCATCCATTGTGGACCTGTGCTGGCCCTATGCAGCTGCCATAATTTCTGTGAGTTCCTGTGTGTGTGTTGATCCTGTTGTGTCTGGAAGGCCTTGTTTCTTTGACGTCTTCCATTCCTATTGGCTCTTACAATCTTCCTGCCTCCTCTTCCACAGAGTTCCTTGAGCCCCAATGGAGACATCTCATTTAGGGCTGACTATTACACGGTCTTTCGCTCTCGGTGCATTGCCCGGTTGCAGGTTTCCACATTTATTCCCATCTCCTGCAAGCACTGCTAAATTCAAAAGAGACATCTGCACTAACAGATGCAGAAATCACCACGAGGCTAGAAATATAACAAAGGGAAATGCCAGGCAGCGTGACTCCTCTGAAAGACCATAACTCCTCAATTACTGAATGCGAAGACACTGGTGTAGGTATTTGAGAACATGGGGCCTCTGCTTTCATAGATTTAAAACACCAATGAATAAAATAAGATATCCAATGCAGTGAGTACAACAGCAATAGACTCAACCAAGCAGAAGGAAGAATATCAAGAGTGAAGGACAAAGTTGAGGAAACATTTTATTCAAATATAACTAAGGAAGAAAAATAGTGAGAATCATACATTGTCCAGGAACTATGGGATGCAATTGAGAAAACCAAACCAAAGAATCCGTGGACAGAAGGAGCTGAGATCAACTTTCAAGCCATAAGTGACCATAAGAGTCTTCCGTGTTCAGTTTGTGGGAGTTCAGAAAGGTTGCTGTTTATTTCAAAACAAACATACCATTGACCTAATGCTCTCCAACATCCACAGAAAGGAATTATAATGAACAATTTTTTTTGCTCCCAATTACTGGGTACTAGCTATCTCGGCTCCACACAGCAGAGGCTTGGAAGACGCCAGCCTCTGTTAAATTGTACTTCCTTGGAATTCCACAGGTTCTTAGGCTAGGACTGCCAAACTTTTAAAGCAACAGCCATGTGCTTGTTATGACCACAGAATCATTCATCTGTAAGTCAAGTTCATAATGTTCTATTCTTCGAGAAAGATCTTGGGGGTAGAAGGGCTGCTTGTGATGGGCATGTTCATAAACACCACACATTACTGTCAATCAAATGAGAACTTACTCCAGTTTCAGAGACCGGTACCATAAATGTCTCTAGAGAGCAGTTAGTGCAATCTCCTCACTGTACATCACACTAATCAGAGAGCTGAAGGAGCCCCATTCCACACCAAAGCTGGGGTCTGGATCCCAATCTCCAGACTATGGCTCATGCCACACTACTCTCAGCTTCCAAGAGTAGCTAAGATCATTTCATCAGGTCAAGTCTGTCCTGCTTTCTGAGAGGAGGCTGGGCAGTGCCGCATGAAATGAGACTAGTGGGCTGTGTTCCAAAAATATGTGACCTTTAGAACTATGGACACCCAGGGATCAGATCTGACACTTCTTGTCTTTTAGGTGGCAACCAGCAGCAGGCTCTCCTCCCGCCCCTCCCTTCTGCGCCCTGGGGGCTCTGTCCAGTGTCTGGCTACTTGCCTACATAACTAGTTGACAACAAGCACTTCACCATGTCATCTTTCTGTCACCTACTATTGGGATTTTCTTTTTGCTGAAGTCAAGTTCTCTAGTCTTCATGTCTGCCACCAAGACGAATCGATCTTTACTTCTTTTTAACTTGGGTTTGTTTGGTGCCTCAATTTTGCATTTCATTTATTACTTTTAATTGACAGATGAATGTTTATGTTTTGGCATAAAGTCAAGCATGCTGTTTTGAAAGATGACATTCAATGTATACATTAGAATGACTTACATGCATCTAGTTTAAAAATGTGTACACTTGGGATTTTTGTGGTAAAAATTTTTTAAATCCATTTTCTTTGCAAATTTTGAGGAAGCTGAGGTTTAAACTGAGGACCTTTTGCATACTAGACAAGCACTCCGTCACATCCTAGTTTCTCTTGGAACTTTTTTTATGTGTACAGTTCATCGTTCTTAGCTGTAGCCACTATGATCCACAATAGATCTGTGCATGTTTCTTCCTCCAATTCAACCGAAGTATTGTGTCCCCTGGCCCACGTCTCACGAGCCTGCCTCTGTTCACTTAAGTGTGCGTGCGCAGCCTATTTGTCTAATGGTAGTTGTTTAGGAATGGAGTTATTATATTACATTACTTCAGGGTTGCTTTACCTACCTCCATTACCAAAAATAACAAAGGGCACTGCCTTGCAATGGATCTCACCCAAGGGCAACGCCAGGCACATGAGTGTAGAGTAGGGTTTCAGATTCGTTTCACCACTCAGTCCTCACAGGGAAAGCGAAGGCAACGGGCTAAGAACATGTGGTCCTCCTGAAGCATTGCAAGTTCACTGTCTTTAAATACTTCTAAGCACTCATAGGCATTACTAAGGTCATGGCCATATTCGGAGTGCACATGTTTGGAAAAAGAATTAGCTATGCCTAGAAGATACACAGTCATTATCTCAGAAGGAAAGAAGTTTCCTGGGTGAAAGCCCTACTGTGAGACCTGCACTTTTAGTTTGCTGTTTTATACAGTCATGGTTAGCTGAGTTTCTGGACAGCTGGCAATTTTGTGGGGTTTGTTTGTGTTTTTTATAAACTTCATTATTTAAAGAAACTTATAAATGAACAAAAATATCATACACCAAAATAAATAGAACTGAAGTCTATTCAACTTCATAAACTTATAAACATAATTAGTGTCAAAATGAAAGCTGTGAAACTTCACATTGAATTTTACATTTTTTCTATCAAATACATTTTATTTATCCACCACCAAAACCATAAATTCCATGACAGAATTAGAACTAGAAAGACACTTAGCTACGATCATCATTCATAACTAGTGTCCATTTTGATCGTGACGTGGAAAGACTTATAGTAAGGCTTCAAAAGTGATATGCTGCTTTCTAAAGTTTACATCTAACTTGGTTAAAATTCAGATAAAATTATGGTACTTTGTTGATCCATAGTACTCTTGAAAAAAGATGAAAATATAATGTCACTTAGTGAAGTCTGGATTTCACAGTCAATAACTGGACTTTCATTTTAAGGTAGGACACAGAAGAGAGACATTGTGAAGTTCAAAACAAAAGTGTAAAGTATAATCTGTTTTGCTTAGCCGAGACGGTATGACAAGGGTCCTGAGGCAATAAATTCATGCTGCACCATATAGTTAAGACAGAGACGAGACTAATTTATTTATGCAACCATTAAATTTATTTAAAAACCAGTCAAGTAACTAAAAGCAGACAGTACAAGTGTGGCATGTGTTGCTTGACAATCCTTCCATGCATGCCAAGAGAGAGTTCCAAGGAGCTCCTAGGATGCTGTTTGGCGACCTCTTGGGCCATGGGACAGGACATGCTATTCCAGGATGCCCTCATTTTCTGTCTCTTGGTACTGAGGCTTCCTTTTGATGTCTTCAGCATCCTGCTGAAGTGAAGTTTATAAACAGAAGTTAGGGAGTGGATCAAGAGCAATACGGTCAGGGTTCACCAGTCTGAATCCTTCAGAATCGGCAAACAGTGCTGTATCCCTGTATAGTAAGAGATGACTTTCACAGCATGGGAGATCCTGTGTGGTCTCTAGACTCTGTGTCCTTCCTCAGATGAGGAGAGAAATTAGTAACATCGGAAACCAAGGGCGATTAGAGTAAGCTTGCATGCAAAAGCAAGTACAAAAACAACTTCAATAGGCAAATGATTGACGCACACTCTCTGACTTCATTAACTCTTTGTACCCAAGCACACACTACAGAATGTAAATTTCTTCCAGGTTTTCATTTTAAAAATATGACAGTCCAAACTACTTAACTGCAACTCGTCACTTTTGAAGGCATGGGTCATATTATTAAATTTACATAATCACGCCTTATATTAAATACTTCATGGAGATTCAGTTTTACAATTTATTTATGAAAGATAATTATATTTTTAACTATTCTCAGTGGGTACACTAACTCAAGGGAACATGGAATTCAGAAAGTTGTGGCTGTCCCACCAAAGATAAAGTTGATTTATAAACTATATAAAAATAGTTTTAAAAATATGAGGCAGGTAAAATTTAACACTTCTAAAAATAATGTGTGTGTGTGTGTGTGAGAGAGAGAGAGAGAGAGAGAGAGAGAGAGAGAGAGAGAGAGAATGTGTGTGTGTGTGAGAGAGAGAGAGAGAATGTGTGTGTGTGTGTGTGTGTATGAGAGAGAGAGAGAGAGAGAGAGAATGTGTGTGTGAGAGAGAGAGAGAGAGAGAGAGAGAATGTGTGTGTGTGTGTGTGTGTGTGTGTGTGTGTGTATCCACTTATTTATCTTGTAATCACAATCATTCTTCTGGCTTGGCCATGCATCATTTTTTTTTTTTACAAACACTATTAGGATGTATTCTAAACTTGTATGAAAACAACTGAATTCTTTTTTTTTTTTTCTTGTTTTTTCTCTAAAGTATTTTAGACATATATGAATTTCTCTTTTTTCCCCCTCATTTTATTTCTCTAAAATCAAATCACCAGCTAAATGTTCCACTAGTGAGCTGCGATTTATACGTGGCACGGCACTCCTGAAAACCCAGCTTTGCAGAAATGTTTTCACTTAACATCATTAACAGCTTGAATCCACCAAATCTTGTCAGCTGTTCCCCTAAGTCCAAACGCATCTCTCTTCAGTTAAAGTGGCAAGACGGGTTTAGGGAGGGAAATCTCTGAGATTACCATTGTGTTCAGCCTTCTGGTTGGCAGAATAAGGCAGCAAATTATGCCAGCTCTTATGATCCCAACAAACCACAGGCCACTGAGGGCCTGGTCTGGCATGGTTTGCCCATCTAGTCTTAGTCATACGTCCTTTTTGAGGATGCATCTTGGGGCTGATGAGTTGTCTTGGCAATTTAGAGGCCTTCCAGCTCTTGTAGAGGATCTGGGTTTGACTCAAAGCACTGCATAGTGGCTCCTGGCCATGGAGAACTCTAGTTCTAGGGCACTCCCTCTTCTGACCTCTGTGGGCACTCAGACTTTGAGGAAGGTGGTAACTTATTGTTACAGTTTTAGATTTATCATCCTAAAGTTGCTGACTGGAAGTGGAGGCTCTTTCTTTAGTTAGTTTCTCTTCTGATGTAGGGTCCCATTCCGCAGCCCAGGCTGTCCTTGAACCCACTGCCACTCCTCTGCATCACGTACCATGCCTCGATGGATGAACTAGTGTATTAAAGGAACATTGTGGGTGTCTGGAGAGATGCTGCATGTTAAAGATAACTTGCTCTTCTTCCTGAGGACTCCAGTTAAGCTCCCAACACCCACACAGTTCTGGGGGACTTATGCCCTCTTCTGATCTCTGTAAAGACTGGATACATGCAGTACACACAGAAAGAAATGTAGGACACACACACACAAACACACACACACACAAACAAACACACACACCAGACCAAGAGTAGCAGTGAGTTCAGTGGATGTTCTTTCTCCTGAGCACTACTGCAGTGCAAAGTTCTACCCGCGCCCCCCTTGGCTAAATCCCCCCTTGAACTAGCCCCCTAAAAACTGTACAGGGAGGTTATTTGTATTTGTTTATATTACTTTGGTTTCCTGGTATTTGGGACTTCCTGTGTGAACTAGGCTTGAATCCTGGTGATCTCTTTCCTTGGTCTTCGAAGTGTTGGGTTTATAGTTTGAATGCCATCTACTGCAGTTTTTACATTTTAATTTGTAATACATTACATAGTAGTAGTTAGCTGAGGAATCCCCCAGGTTGGCTTCCCATTTATAAGGCGAATTGGAGCCCTTTCACAATAAAAAATAAATAAATAAATAATTTTTTTAAAAAAGCAATTTGATTTCAAAATGCTTACTTTGTTTTTTGTTTTGCCAGACAGGGTTTCTCTGTGTAGCCCTCACTGTCCTGGAACTCGGATTAAAGGCATGCTCCACAATCACCCACAGCCCCCCTCCCCACACACACACACATGCTCACCTTTTAGAAAGCGATACCTTCAAAAATGAATTGCTCACAGCCCGACTGAGAATCGGTGTGAGTTGAGATTATTGGATTTAAACTGACTGATAACAGTTTCCATTCACTTTCATCGATGCAAGGATGTTCTGGGTTCTCAAGGCTCATAGCCTGCATCCCCAGCCTCCAAGACTGGCCATTCACGACTTAGATAGATAGATAGATAGATAGATAGATAGATAGATAGATAGATAGATAGATAGATAGATAGATGGATGTTTTGCCACTTGACCTTGCCACAGAGGCAACCTTGTTTCCCATTCACTCTTACACTGGACTAGAAGATTGCATTGTTATATCCCCTTACCCCATGGGTTTCTGGTGGGCCTTGGTGCAGACACCAGGACCCCCACCCCGCAAGAAAAGTCCACCCCAGCCGTCATCACTGGACAAGAAAAGGAACCGGTAAGGAACATGTTTCACAACCGGAGGACACACTTTCTTAAATGAAACCCAAGCATCATCACGGCTTTTATAACTAACCAAAGAGACAGCCCAGGTACTCTGACTCCTTGCTCTAAACGCTAAAGAACTTTTAACTGACCAGATGGACACTCAGGGCTTGGGGAGCCAGGTGTAGGGGGCTGAGTAGGAGCTCATGGAAAGTAGCTCCGCGCCGGTCCATGGTCCATGTGCATCGAATTTGTTCATTGATGGATAGAATTTCTTCATTCGAAGGACAGAAAGGAAGGACCCAAGAAAGCCCAATTAAATTGGAGAGGAAATGCTGTGGACAAGAGTTAGTGGAAGTGCAGTGGGGGTGGTACAAAGAGGTTGCAGGCCTTAGCCACAGCCAGCCACTTCCCAGCAGAGCCCCCGCGCCTCCTTTCTTTTAACCCGGGGATGCCAAAGGACAGCAGCTCTGCGCTTCCCTCGCCACCACTACCACCACCAGGAACCTGGGGCAGAGGTTCTGCGACAAGAACTTTCCTGAAGTGGTCACTGTTCTTAGTCTTTCTAGCTTTGTGTCTCTGCCGTCTTTGTCACTCGTGGAAACGACGAAAGGAGGAAATCTCTGGGAAATGGCTGTTCCAAGAGGGAAGCCTGCCCCTCCACACACTCAGGATCCACAGTCCCTGGCACCTAGGGCACAAGATTCCCGCGAGGGAGTCCAGGGAAACTCTCCGACCGCTCTGCTGCTGTCCTTTGGTCCCCGCCCCCTCATAGCGTCAGCGCGCCACGGGCTGCGGGGTTTAAATGCGCACTAGCGGGAGCCCCAGCGCTTCTGCCCGGGAGCGCGGCCGGGCTGAAACCGCGGAGTGGGAGGGGAGCGAGCTGGCCGCATCCCCAGCCCAGCTTTGCTCCTCGGCCCATGACTCCGGGGCTCGGTCGCCACTGTCACCGCCGCAGCATCCTTGAGCTCTTCCGAAACAGCGTTGATGAGAAACCACTCAGCAGCCTCCGCGGCGGGGAGCCATGAGCTGTCTGGATGTTATGTACCAGGTCTACGGTCCCCCGCAGCCTTATTTCGCAGCCGCCTACACTCCCTACCACCAGGTACGAGTCTGTCCGGGTGGGGCGGGAACTGGTGAAATACCTTGGGCAACGAAAGTACTGGCTACCCCAAAGGTCGACTGAGCCTCCGAGAGCCCGGAGAGACAGACGGGCACCCAAAGACGCCCGGATGCCGGGACCGCGCGCGCTGCGGCCACTATTAGCTCATTCTCTTTAGCAGGTCCGTTTGCTGTCTTGAGACAGCTCCTAAGTAGTTCTGAGGTGCATCTAGACCTTCCCTAGAGGAGGATGGTTCCTGCTGCATTTTCTTCTTAGAGTCTGGTGCGGGTGCAAAGGGCTTCCTGCAAAGTTCCCGCAAGGAACTTTGGTCTTGACGGTAGAAATAAAAACAAAAAGGAAATCAAAACCAACCAGTGTCCTTCTAAGACGAAAAGGCTCGCGATCATCTCGGAATAATCTTCTCCACGTTAATTCTCAGGCGGTCGGGCCAACCAGCTCTAGAATTGGTGGATTCATTATCAGGAGAACCGCGCAGACGGCATTGACCTGTGATCTGTGCTTTGCAAAATTCTAGGGAGCATTATTAGGGTGTGATTGACTTACCCCAGGAGTTCGCCTTTCTGGGGCCCAAGTGGCAGAATCCTACAGCCCAAAGTCTCTTTGAAGATCACTTAACCCCGCTCCTGCAAACTGTTCCGAGTTTCGTTAGATTTTGCCTATTTCTCTTTTCCCTGGACGGTGTGCTCCCCAGCAGCGCTTCCTTTCGTGTCCCCAGCGAAGGTATCACAATCCTAGGACAATATTCCAGGGAAAGAGAACAGGCACACACCTGGGACCAAGCTAGAAAGTAAGCGCCTGGTCTACCCTTTTGAGGAACATCGAAATGTACTCTAATGTTTGAATCAATACTTTAAACAATTTTGTTTGCAAATCCCAACAATATATTAAGATGATGAAATGGATAAATTTTAAGTTTCTGCGCGCGCGCAAACCTTCCAACCTAGAATCTGTGTCTCCCTGTTAGATTTTAGAATTCAGCATAGCTTTGCATTGTAAATGAAGTGGGAACGTGGCATTCAGGTTGTGGTGATGTTTAAAAAAACTGTTACCTATTGTCCTCAGCTTCTGAGACCAGCGGCCCTTTCCCACCATGGGACCATCTACTGCAAAGAGAAGTTAGTAAGATTTTCCAGCTGCTCCCTTCTCCTCCTAGACCTCAGATCTGTCTACTACATAAAAGTTCCTCAGTCTGTGTGAGTCTGCCCTCCCCTGCAAGGCCATCTCTGACTCCAGAGTGATTTAGCTGTAGACCAGGTATACGGTTCATTTCTAAGACAATGTTCTCAGTAGCAGCATGCACCACATTTTAAAGTTTCACAGATACAGTGATTTGCACTTCTCCCACGCTCCTTTTTATAATGTCTGTCCTAAACATTTTATTTTTTTTTTGGAGATGCCGGCAGAGTGCTGGTCCTTTGCTGACTATTCCTTACTTAAATGATCTGTTTTAAAACTACAAGTACAGAGAAGATGCCTGTGGCCCCAGCAATCTGAAGGCTGAGACAGGAAGATCTTAGTTCAAGGCCAGTCTCAGATACAAGGCAAGATTCAGGCCAGCATGAACTGTATGAAATTTTGCATCAAAACAAATCAAACGAATGAAAACAACTGACACCAACTTTGTGTGTGTGTGTGTGTGTGTGTGTGTGTGTGTGTACACAAATATCTACTTGCATTTATTTAAAAGGCCATATTTCCCCAATCATGATTTTGGGATTCTTTTGCGTTTTCTGTACTGCATTCCTAATTTTGTAGTATGGGTTCTGTGTTGTTGTTGTTGCTGCTGCTGCTGCTGCTGCTGCTGCTGCTGCTGCTGCTGTTGTGTTTCATGGTGAGAATGCTTAATCTTCCATGTTGTGCTTCTGCTCTGAGAGAAAAGTCACCAACTTGACATAGGCGCCCTTCATCCCTTTAAAACTCCATAAGCCCTGAGCAAGTTCTGGTTTGGTTTTGTTGTTGTTGTTATTGTTGTTGTTTTCTTTATTTGTTTTGTTTTGTTCTCTTTGTTTGATGGTTCATTGGTTAATCAATTTATTGGCTTTTGAGATTTTCACCCCAAACATTTTAAGAGAGGTTTTCCTGCAGCTCAGTGGCAATTCTGGGGGAAAGGGGTATCAAAGAGGGTGGGGTTTTTTTTTTCTTGTTTTTATTTTATTTTATTTATCTTTGCATTGAAGGCCGACAGGCAACTCTTTTGACATCATTTTCTGGTTTTATGTGCAGGTACAACGCTTAGATAAAGATGCCAGTTACTTAATAGATACCTTAGGGATATATCATCTGAAATTGATTTTTTAAACTCTTTTTATCTCCCTCTGAACAGAAACTAGCCTACTACTCAAAAATGCAGGAAGCCCAAGAGTGCAACGCCAGCCCCAGCAGCAGCACCAGTGGGAGCTCCTCGTTTTCCAACCAAACCCCAGCCAGTGTCAAAGAAGAGGAGGGCAGCCCAGAGAAAGAGCGCCCGCCTGAAGCTGAGTACATCAACTCCAGATGTGTCCTCTTCACCTACTTTCAGGGGGACATCAGCTCTGTGGTGGATGAACACTTCAGTAGGGCCCTTAGCCAACCCAGCAGCTATACCCCAAGTTGTACCAGCAGCAAAGCCCACAGGAGCTCCGGACCCTGGAGAGGTGAGTAGGACCCCACTGAGAAGGTTGGCTGGAGGGTTGTCTGCCTTCCTGCAGTCTACCTCCAGGGCCCCCAAAGAAGTGCAGGCAAAAGAACAGTAAACTTAAGAGTGAAGGGAAAGGACCAGGGTGTGAGCTCTTCTTATTGATCCTGGAGGCAGTGAAGCCAGAACACTAGCCTTGGAACTGGAAGCCTTAGATGTATATGTTGGCTCTACCAATTCCTAGCACTATGACCTTGGGCAAGTCTCTTAACCTCTAGAAGGTCAGTATTTACTGGTCTCTAAAAATAGAATAACACTTGCCTTCCTAGCCATCCCCAGAGAAAAAGCCACAGGGGTCAAAAACTGAAATGTCTTGCGCATGCTTTTGTGGACACCTGAGATTCCCTACACCTAACTGAACAGAACCTACACCAACCACCTACAAAGCCTCTTCTGAAAATTTACCCATCAACCTCCCTGCAAGCAAAATCAACCTGAGAATATCTCCTAAAGCTAGCCAGTCTTTTGCCAGGTTCAAATGCTTGAGAATCTTAAAGCAAAAATTGTCCAGTGACATAACAAAGAAAGAAAAAAAAAAAAAAACCTTTAACAGTTTCACGAAAGAGATCAGCCTTTTTCTACATTCCCAATAGGCATCTGCTTTATTCTGCAAATAACAATCTCCCTCTATTACTAGCACAAGAAGGCTGAGGAAATCATTCAGAGCTCTCTCTGCCAGTTTAATTTTTGGTGTGTAACTAAGCTAAGAAGTGAGGACTGTGTTGTAAAACTGAAAACGAGTTTTTATTTGTCCTTTGTGCGGGATTGACAGCCATTATTCCTCCTTATTATGTCCATAATAATATCTGGCACTTTGCACAAACTTTGTCCTTAAACAAGATTTCAAAGCATCCATTTTAGATACAAAACTCCCTTCCAGTTGCCTTTTTCCCCCCTTTAAATCGAGACATTTGTTCACCACTCAGAATACAATTCCCAAGCCGGTTTAGATTTTCTCACAATCAGTGCCTATGCCTTCCCCAGAAGAGGTGTGCCATAAAAGGGTTTTGAATTGAATGCCTTTCTCTCCTTACTCTACCCAAGGCAACAAATTTGAACTAAGCCCTCCTCTTTTATCATGCTACCATATTCTATGGAGTTGACATTGATACTGATGAGTGTCGTCATCGTCATCATCATCACCATCACCATCATCATCATTATTATCACTACTACTACTACTGCTGCTGCTGCTGCTGCTACTACTACTACTACCACTACTACTACTGGCATCCTTGCTTTGCTCAGAATGTTTGATAATTAAAACTTGGTGGATGGTTTTTGTCTATGCAAATGACAGGGCTGCTCTGCTCTTTAAATATACCTACTTTACTTACCTCTTTGAATTTCTGCGGGAGGGGGAATATTTTAAAGAAGACTTCTACAAAGAACACACTAATAACTAGGTTTAGCCGTTTATCTGCGGTCTCCCAGTCCAACAGACATCTACCTGGAAGAGGAGCATTTTCTGGACCAAGGAGAGTTGAAACAGGAGAGAGGGTAGTGAGATAGATAGCCTCCAGGCAGAGGGATAAAGGTCTTTAGTGGGAGGCAGTGCTGCTGCCTGGAAAAGGAAGTCTACCCTAGTTCAAAGGGGAGAGGGAAAGTCTCTTCTTAAATCTCCTTCCTCCACCAGCAGAAATTCTGCTGCTGGTTCATCTACAAAGCTGGGTGATTCACGTGTCTTCTGGGGCTCTCAGGGAGGCCTCACTTCTCAGTTCCCTGACTTCATTGTTACCGGCTGCAGGCGGTGATCCAGAGGCGAAGTTCCGACGCCCCCCACCCCCACCCCAACCCCAACCCCGCAGCCTTTTACCTTTTGATCCCCAATCTCCCTGTCGGGTAGGGCTAGCAAGACTGCTGTGACACACTCCGCTCTTGCTTTCCTCCTGCACCTGCCAGCAGAAGGCACCTACCCGATGAGCCAGCGCAGCTTCCCCGCCTCCTTCTGGAACAGCGCGTACCAGGCGCCGGTGCCCACGCCGCTGGGCAGTCCTCTGGCCGCCCCGCACTCCGAGCTGCCCTTCGCCGCCGACCCCTACTCTCCCGCCGCTCTACACAGCCACCTGCACCAGGGCGCGGCCGATTGGCACCACGCACACCCGCACCACGCGCACCCGCACCATCCCTACGCGCTGGGCGGCGCCCTGGGAGCGCAAGCCTCTGCCTACCCACGGCCAACCGTGCACGAGGTTTACGCCCCCCACTTTGACCCACGCTATGGGCCCCTGCTCATGCCCGCAGCATCTGGCCGTCCAGGACGCCTGGCCCCTGCCTCGGCTCCCACTCCCGGCAGCCCGCCCTGTGAGCTCGCGGCCAAGGGCGAGGCAGCCGGCAGCGCGTGGGCCGCCGCCGGGGGACCCTTTGTGAGCCCCGCGGGGGACGTGGCCCAGAGCCTGGGCCTCAGCGTGGACTCAGGTAAGCGGAGGAGGGAGTGCAGTCTCCCCGCAGCTCCTCCCGCACTGTACCCAACTCTGGGCTGAGCCCCAGGGCCCCCCGCCCCCACCCCCACTACCCTTGGGAGACCACCCCTGGCCAGGACCATGTGGCTGAGAAATTGCATGCCATCATTTGTTTCTACGGGTAGAAGTCTCTAGAAAGTAGCACGCTGCCATTGGCCTGGCTGGTGGTACAGAGGACTCTTTTTGTTCTTTGAATAAAGTTCGGTGGAAAGACTCTAGTCTGCGCTGGTCAGAACTGTAGCCACTATAACCACACAACCACACGTGACTACTGAGCCTTTGCTAGTGTGGCTAGGATGAACGGAGACGTGCTGTCAGACATAATACACACTGGATTCCTAAAACTGCAAAAGAAAATAATGTAAAACCTCACCTCGTTAACGTTTTATACTGAGTTTGCATGTTCTATGTCCAGCAATTGCCTCTTGGTTATACTGGGTTAAATAAAATATACTATTAAGATGTTCAATCGTTTCTTCTTACTGTGAGTACACTTCATTGCTGCTGTACCAGTGACTCTGGGGTTTCTTACAGCGGCTTAACTGACAAGTTGAATAGGTCTTTTACACGTGTAAAAATTAGACTGGTTTTGATAGTAATGCTAAGACACTAGATGGGTGGACTAGAGCTGAACTTCAGAGACGTGCATTCATTCAGATGAGAATTGGAGTGGTCTGAGGGCTTTGCCCTGTTTTTTATTTTAGCGCAAATGATAAATGTTTAAAAATAAGCCCAATTATGTGCTCGCTTCGGCAGCACATATACTAAAATTGGAACGATACAGAGAAGATTAGCATGGCCCCTGCGCAAGGATGACACGCAAATTCATGAAGCATTCCATTAAAAAAAAAAAAAAAGCCCAATTATTGGCAAGCCCGTTGCCCTAACATGCATTTGTCTTTCTCCCCTCTCCCCACCCCCCACCCCCACTTAAATATCTGTCGTCCCTCCCCCCCCCCCCCCCCCCTCCTCTCTTTATTTATTTTCAGATTTACAGA
>OU015750.1:91734976-91752512 GCA_907169655.1 Acomys percivali | reverse complement strand
GAGGACACAGAGAGGGGCAGGGTTTGTAGGGAGAAGAAATGAACTTTACAGATGCCTATGAGCATGCTGCACTGTTTCACAAAATGAAAATAAATGTCTTCATTTTAATAGAATAAAATAATTGGTGGTATTATGATCTGATGTTAGAAATCTTGTAAGGTGTGTGTGTGTGTGTGTGTGTGTGTGTGTGTGTGTGTGTGTGTGTGAATATACTGTCTTTACAAATCACTGCTGAGTTATGAACTCTTGTTAACACCTTTGCATCTCACCCCTCACCTACAATGAGAAGTTAGGTATGGCTCTACCATCACACACACACACACACACACACACACACACACACACACACGAGGAAACCGTGCCTGAATGAAGCTAAGGGCTCATCTGTCAGTATTCAGGAAATCCCACTCAGTAGATCATTTGGTCAGCTACAAAATTATCAGTTTGCGGGAAAGAGCTACTGTAGCTCTTAAATCCTAGACTCTAGACAATGGAGCCTTTGGTTTAAGGTGGTTTTTGAGATATTGGTTATTCTATATATTAAAAGATAGGCTGTGAAACCAAATCAAAAGGAGATTTTTTTAAAAATTGGTAGTTCTTTTGTTATTTTTGTTGATGCCAGAACTATTTGTATTCTTTCACTAAAGTGCCTAGGAGAAATGTTCTGTATTAGGCTCAGGCTGCCCCCTGTGCATTGATAAAGCATAACTATTTTAGCATATATCTTGGCCTTCATTGTAATGTAAGAGGTGAGTATGGTATAGCTTGGATTGTAATCTAAGAAGCAGTGAAATCAGAGAGCAAGCCTATCGGTTTCCCACCCACTTCTGTTGTCTTTTGGAAAGCTGAGAAGCAGATTTGATCAACACAAAAATGGTGTTTAATGCCAGTAGAAAGTACTGTGTGCCCATCCCTCTGTGATAACAAAATAAATAATGGTAAATGGTTCATCATGGGCCATGAACTCCAGGGACTTTGTGGATGGATTAGCCAGCCCCGTTTAAGAGCCCAACATCTTCTATGGGCATTTCTTATTATAATATCCTTCTCACTTTGAGGAAACTTAGGTAAAGAGAAGGGAAGTCTCTTACTCAGTCATAAGGTGTCTTAAGTGGTAGAGTCAAGGTGAAAACCCACATGGGCAAGTACGGAGGCTAAATTGTCGCCTGCTGCAATCGCTGCCTCTCACAACCCTTATTTCTCTTTGCTGCTCAGCGCTGAGCTGACTTTCATCTGTTACAGTAGAGAGAGTGAAGGAAGGAAAACGAGGCAGAGATGCAATAGCACACACATAGACTCCTGGAGCTCAAAGGAGTAGTCCTCAGGCGTGGTCTGAACTCCCATCAAATGGCACTACCTTTAGCCTAACTATTCTGATGGGTGCAGGTCTCTCTTCTTCTCCAGGAAAGAGCAGCTGCTTATTAATTCATTTCAGTATTTAACAGCCTTCGCTGCTCTCAGGTTCTTCGCACCCAACATAAACAAGACTTGCAAGAGACTAAGGGCTGAACACGGAAACAATAACTAAAATTAACTTTGGACTTCTCTGTGGATTTTATTTTAATCCATGTTCCACTGGCACAGGGCACTGGTAAATTCAAGCATAAATATTATGCATGAAGTCCCTGTGTGCTTCCCGAGATATGGCATTAAAAATGCCATAGAGGAAGAAGAAGAAGGAGGCATAGCTAGCAGTCGGTTCCTGCCCAGGCGCCTCCTCTCTGTGTATGCCCCGCCTCCTCTCTGTGTATGCCCCATTGGAAGAGGCTCTTTACCTGTGCTCCATCTGCCCTAGCAGTCCTAAGGGTTGTGATCATGGCCCACGGGAGCACTTCCCCAGCCACGAGGTTTGGATTGCTGAAATCACCTAAGCTGCATCTGACCTGAATATCAGGTTGCCCGTGAGGAGACTCATTCACTGGAACTGGCCTTTGGGACAGACTGCTGAGGCAGGCCCAGGTTCCAGTGACCTGGCAGGAACGGTGTTTCATTCTGGTTTATAGCTTCCCAAAGTAGAGGTGCAAGCCGACCTAGAACTACCGTGTGATGGGAGCACTGAAGCGAACGCTGGAACTAATAACTCCAGCTGGCACACAGTTAAGGCCACCGTGTCTCAATGTAAAATAAGAACTCTCATGCTAGTCTTGTTAATGTTAATATTAACATTAATATTAATAGAGACCCCCCAAAAGTTCTAGTAGTTGCAGAAAGAAATATAAGAAAATGAATGATTACACAACTAAAGGCAAGTGTGGTACTAACATCTTATTACACCTGGCTGAGGGTCTGAGAAAGTTTAGATTTTCCAGCAATCCCATCCTTGGAATTATGTCTGGCTCACCCACAGCCTTCCCTCTGCACTTGGCCTGAGCTGAGGGAGAGGTGACGAAAAGGGGAGAGACTGCTTTCCACCACCAAGTAATCCTCTTGCCCGTTGCCCTCTGGCTGAGAATGGATTCAGCCGGCTAGGAGAACCCTATCTGCTCTATTCCTTACTTGAAAAGGGAGTTGCAATGCTGTCTCACTTCCCCCTTTTGAAGTTCTATTTCAATGTGTGGCAAAGTCTAACATGATTGCTTCCCAGCGTGGATGGGAGCTGGTGGGTGAAGGGACTTGCATTCCCCTCACTAAAGGCTGCTCTGGCCACTTGCTCAGGATAGATGCTGTATTTTCTGTGCCGTTTTGTTTCAGTGGAAGAAACTCCTTAACATTATTCTATTTTCCATTTTTCATAGATTTAGAAATTATGCAAAGACACCCAAACATATTGTGCAGTAGGAAACAGTCAAGTTCTTCCTAAGCACTCAATGAGTTAGAGGAATAGGAAGATGACAAAAAAGGCTTCCCATGTCAACGCCATTCCCAAAGAATCTGTTTTGAATACAATTCTTAGAATGTGGTCACAGCATGAGATAAAAGTGGAAAGATATTTGAAGGAGTTTAAACAAAACAAAAAAAATGAGATTAATTTATAAAATCATTTAAAAACAAGTAGTTCATATTTGATTATCAAATTGCCCATGTTCTGTTTCTCCTTGCTAGAGCTTTATATATTATTATATATTCCTAAAATCTGGAGTAATAATGACAGTGTCATTGCTACAGTGGTCGTCTGTGTGTAATGGAGACCATGATAGTCACAAGAGCAAAATGGTCGAGCAAAAGATTTTCATATTTTCTGAAACTAGACCTATCTCATCACTCATAAATAAAGTCTGGTAATACAAAAACTGTATCCCTGAATCTTCACAGAAGAATTTATTTACCCACATATCTCACACACACACACACACACACACACACACACACACACACACACACACACACACCAAAGAGAAACCAGAGACCTCTTGCCCTCAGACAGGCACAGACACAAATGATTATTCTCACTTGACACACCAACTGTACTGTTATTTCCTTGTATTTCACGCCAGCCCCAAAGGGCCGGATCAGGAAACAGACACTTGATAGCTGCTGTTTCCATGGTTGAAATATTTGTGAAGTTAGAGCATAATCTGAAAGCAGAAGCTAATAAATTATAGAGTGCTAATTGGAACTGGAGCGGAGCTGTCAATCATGTTTCCCTAAACATAGAGAGACCCTCATAGCCTAAAAAGGCAAGGCAGCCTCCCAGAAGGACACTCAGTTGTTTCCAGCCATGACCTCCCTGCGCCCAGGCAGAGCAGCACTGACTGCAGAGATGATTCTCTTGAGCCAAGCTCACTTTCCCATAGACACGCATCCCATTAGAAAAATAACCAAATGATTTTGCTGAAGAACTTGTATTAAATCTTTAGAGTTACACACATGTGCACAGATATATATATATAATTGACTAGAATATCCATTACTTTCATAAAGCATATTACTGTGCATTTGAAATTTTTCACCTAGGAAAACTAATTCAAATCAAACAAACACACACAAAAAAAAAACTCTGACATTTTCACAAGAGCATCAATTTTTCCTCAGACCATAATGTTTCTGTGAGTTTTTCCATATACTGGTTAAGCAGCAGTCTCCTTTAGCTACGGTGTCTAGACTAAAGTCTTCTCTTTGCTAGAATTTTGTTCTTTACCCCCAAACAGCAGTTGCCTGTTTCCTATTTTGTTTTGTTTTCACGATCTCGTAGAAAACTAGTTTTGATGCTTCAAAATGTGTGAAGGAGCCAGGTGTGGAGGTACATACCTTTAATCCCAGCACTCAAGGAGGCAGAGGCAGGTGAAGCTTTGCGAGTTCAGGGCCAGCCTGGTGTACAAAGTGAGTCCAGAATAGCCAAGGCTTCACATAGAAATCTTGTTTAATAAATAAATAAATAAATAAATAAATAAATAAATAAATAAATTTTAATGTGTGAAAGGATTTCTCTCAGGCCATTTTTTCTTCACTTTCCCTTGGCGGGGCTACCTTGCAAGGCCACAGGAGGAGAGGATGCTCTCAGTCCTGATGTGACTTAATATGCTGGGATGGGGCCCAGGATGACTCCCCTTCTCTGAGGAGTAGGGGAGGGGGGATAAGGGAAATAGAGAGGGGGGACCAGGCATAGAGGGGAGAGGGGGTATGAGGTGAATAATTAATAAAATAGATTTAAAAAATAAAACATTTTAAATTTTCATTTCTTTTACTTTACACATGTGTTTTGCATGTCATGCACAAATGACCATTATGTGCATGCGTGCATGACCACTATGTGCCTGCTTGGTGCCCACAGAGGCATCCAAAGAGGTATTGGATCCCCTGGAACTAGAGTCATGTGTGCTTGTGAGCCACCAGGCATGTGTTGGGAATAGATCCTGGGTCCTCTGTAAGAGCAATAAGTGCTCTTAACTGATGAGCCATGTTTCCAGCCCACTCTTTTCATGATTACTTCTACTTTCTGTCAAAAATGTGTAAATGAACATATACAGTTATCCTTACACAAAAGAAATTGGTGTTAAAAGGTACACTGAATTCAGAAAACAAAACTATTATTTGAGTCCTTGTCAATAATTGGGTTGCTCCAATAATCTATTTACTAATTGCCAGATTTTATCAACATTTGTGTTGGAGTTCGTACTTCATAGTCTCTGCATTTACTAGTAGGAAATGTTTCCATTGGCTTTATCATTTGAAAGCTTTATTAGAATACTTCAAACAAAAGTACTTTTCATTCAAAAGAGGAAAAAAGCCAAGGCTCTTAAGCTTTTAAGCTAACACTTGGTAGAAATAACACTTATGACTGAGATTGTTAACAAAGGTATCACAAACTCAGTTTTCATACGGCAGCCTTGACCTTATCTTTAAAGCCACTTCGTCGGCCCAGTGCCAAGAATGGTATTACAGAGAAGTGGGATGGAAAGCTAAACCTAATGACTTTGTGTTATTGCTCCTTATTTTGCTGGGCATAATCTCATTTCATTTCCCCTCTGCATTTCTCTCAATAAATAATCCTCTCCAGAAAGCAACAGTATATTTTTACTCCAGCATCGTACGGCTGACTTTTTTCCCCACTGTGTTTGCTATTTTATGGACCTTGGTGTCTAAGAATCGCTCTGTTGTTAGGGTAATTCTTCCTGGTTTTCTTGATGAAATCTTGTTTTACCTCTGGCAGTTTCTTCCCTACACTCAGAATGACATTTGGGTAAGAAACATAGAGGACAGAGGATATAGTTTGGTCTTCCTTGTTCAAGGATGGCTTTTAAAAACACATTTTTCTACTCAGGATTTTTTAATGAAGTAGAAAAGATCAGGAAAATGGGTCCACACCTTGAGGAGGAGGTAAGTATAGATAATCTTCTCCTAGTTTTCTGGAGGTTCCAGTAATTAAAATTGTATTCCATTTGAATTACCCAGAAGAATCATTCATGGTTTTCCACTAACAATCCCCAGCTACTTAGCAGATAAGCAAAAGTGATAACCGTTTTCTTTTTCAATTCGTTGAAACTGTGGGGTTGGTCACTGGATAGTTAATGTCATTATAAACAGGACTCACCAGCAAGTGTTGCCATCTCTCCTGTTTTTCTTGATATATAAAATGTAACGGAAGGTAAGGTGAGCACCATTTCACAGCTGTGACATTACACCTGTGCCACCAGCTAATGCCGATGTTTGGTCTCAGGAGACTGAGGCAGAACACACAGGTGCCACTAATACTACTCCTCTGCAGGACAGCAACACGAGGAAGACAGAACGCGCTTTTTAATTATCAATTTCACAGTATTTACATTTTTCAGGTCATGATGCTTCCAAATACATTTTTGTGGGTTTTGGATTTCTGACTTGAACTCAATTCTATTCAAATTATTACTGTTCTAACTAGAATAAACTCTAAAGGTGATCGTGGAACCCCTCCCCACCATAGGATCGAGGGTGTGGCTCGGTTGAGAGAATGCTTGCCTAGCGTACCCAGAGCTCTGGGTCCCATTCCCAACACATTATAAACCAGGCATGGGGGCACACATACATGCAATTTCAGCACTTGGGAGATGAGAAGATGCAAAATAGGCTCCATACATTTTTTTAAAATGCTTTGCATGTTATCTTCTGGTTTTCTGGTCTATACCTGGTGCTATCAGCTCCTTCGTGTCTGCAGGAACACTTCAGAAGCTTTGAGAAGCTATCACTTCCTTGTATTTGGTATAAATTCACCATCACATAGTATCTCGGACAATAATTCATAGCCGGAAATCACCGGGCTACCTAAATGTAATCATTACAGCTGTCTGCTGCCCTGCCTGAATGACAGCGGTCTTTCACCCCACAGAAGGGTTTTTATAAGCTTCCACCTCCCACCATATTTTTAAAAACCTCATGGCTCCCTCATCCAAAGGTTGTTCCAAAGTTAAGGCTTTCCTCTGCAGCAGAGCCTTGCCTCCACTCTAGACCACAGTGAGCAGCCACACCTTGGTAGAAACATCTGCTGTCAATCATTTGTGCTGTGTATTTGACACTTAAATAATGACATCATCTCTAATTCAGGATTAAAGAGTCTGCCACAGTGCCACAGACTTGACTCCTAACATTTTCTTTTACCCTAAACTTGATGTCACCATGTTGAGCAGGTAGCATCAGCTATTGCAGAAAAATCGAGTTGTTGCAGTAAAGTGCTTTATTTAATTACGTATGAACAAACTTTAAAATCTAGCTTGACCTAAGATCTGGAGGACAACTTGAAAGAGAAAATCTGAAAAGTCAGCTTCAGTAAAGAAAACCCTCCTATTGAAAGGAGCTGGGAAAGCCTGTCCCATTAGGAGGAGCCAAATGGTGTCGAGTATCCTTTTGTCACCCATGGACACAGACCCTCAGTCTGTGCCTTCTACTCAAAGACGTTCCTTCAGCAGTGTCTTCCCTCCTTGCATCTTTGTTCTTCTTCCTCTCAGGAATCGTTCCCATTTATGCAACACAGGCTACAATATTTCCTGTGTTTAAAAAGCCAAAATAACACACACAAGAAAACTTTATTATCTCTCACCCTGTACCGAAATCATTTCCAAATGGATAAAAGCCCCTAATAGAAGACTCAAAAACTGCCAGAGGAGGCACAGGGAAACCACTTCTAAAAAGGTCTGTAATGGTTCCGGAAATAATGCAGAGAATTGACAGATGAGAGTGCAGGAAATTAAAAGGCTTCTGCACAGCACAAGAAGCCATCACCGGAGGGAGAAGAGAGACTGCATAACGGGAGGGAATCTTTGCCAACTGCACATCTGATAGGGGGGCAAATATCTAGACTTTATAAAGAATGCCGGACACTGAACAATAAAAAAACAAATAGGCAAATGAATTGGACATCAGGTCCTCAGAGGAAGGAATGTCCAATAAAAGCTGAAAAATTACTCATCCTTACCCAGCATGTACATGGACATTTATGCACCTATAATCCCATACCTTGAAAGGTGATGGAAGGAGGTCCAGGAATTCAAGGCCAGCCTCGGCTACATGAGACCTTGCCTCTTCTTGTATTCTACGTGTGTATTCTACCTGCATGTGTGTATGCATGTGCATGCCTGGTACCCAGGGAGGTCAGAAGGAAACATCAGAGACCCAGGAACCAGAGTTACTGATAGTTGTGTGCAACTATGCATGCTAGGAACCGAACCCAGGTCCTCCGCAGGAGCCACAAGTGCTCTTAACCACCCAGTTAACCAGTCTTCTCTCCAGCCTAAGATCCTGTCTTAACAACAAAAACAATCAAAAGAGCATCTTTGTGGAGCTCCCATCTCACCACAGTCAGAATGACTATCTTCAAAAACACAAGCAACAAATGCTAGCCGAGATTGGAGAAAGATAAATGCTCACACGCTGTTAATGGGGACGTGAGTAAGCTTACAAACTTACATTAACCACTATGGAGACCTGCAGAAACTCACAGATAGAACAACCAAACAGTGGAGTTATAACTCTTAGGTGTACCTGAAGACAGCAGAAACACTTAGACATGGTAAATGTGTGTGCTTGGGACAAGTCTCTGGCTTCACATCACACACTTACTGCAGCATCCCAACTTGTTCCTTCTTCTTCTTCCTTCCTACAGGGCATAGCATTGGCTTTCATTGGCTCCGGACTTCCAAGACCACACACATGGCTCGTCTCCCTGGATCTTTATCCAGGTCATGAAATTCATGTTCAGTTCATGGAAAACCTCACCCAGTGATTGAATTTTTGCTTGTACAGTCTTACTTTCACCAGGCAGCTTTAGAACGTAATTCTGACTCCATCCCATGCCAAACCCGTGTACGTCTTGGGTCCTACACCTACCTAGGCCCCTTATTAGGGGCAACAAGAGAGTGAAGCAATGACAGACCCACAGGCACGTGGACAGAAAAGCTGGGATTGGCTGGTCTGGACTCTGCTGGAAAATCCATAGCAAGCTGGAAGCTCAGCATGTTTCTTATATAAAGTTGAATGGGGAGGTGGGGGTTACTGCATGCAGCTAACTGAGGAGGCACAGGTTTTTAAGCAGATAAACAAGGAGGCAGGGCTATTAGATACAGCAGAATGAGGACGCATCTTAGCCACCCTCAACAGGAGCAGCCGTGTGGCAGTCTTTGGGCAGTGAGAGTCTGGAGGAGAGCTGCGGTGGACATTTTCAGCACACAAGGTTAACATCCACACACAGACCAGAGGAAGGCTTTGCCTTTCCTCCAAGCTTCACCTGGGCAGATTTTGCAAGGCCCGTGGGCATAAGGCACTGGGGCCTTTGAGATGGCTATGCCCATGTCAACACTACACATTCACTCAGGACTTCACTCGCTCCCCACAGCTCCCTAGCTCCTGTCAGCATATGTTGGTTAGCCCTTAGAATTCTTTTCTTCAGATGCAACATGCTCTGCACCAAGCTCTGATGGGCTTTAATTCAAGGGTTCCCACCTGGCAGTCAGGTGAGCAGGTAGCTGGGAAGGAAGTGACAGGCTCCTTTCATAGCATCTCTAAAAAGACTGTGCTATTACTTTGAAGAGGAGTGGGGCACTTACACATTCTGAGGGTTCAGATGAGTCTGGTAAGCTAAAATTCTTTGGTGGGGGTTGGGGGGGTGATCATCCAAATATCCCACCCTTTGTTTTAGGATTTTCTCAATGGTCCTCTCTTCACTGAATGTGTGATATCTGGAGCCTGTAACACTGTGGCACGTTGGGTTTACTCCTCAGCTGTTTGTGTTCTTCTTTACTTATGGCACCTCCTCCTTTAACTAGAATGCCAAGGTATAATGTACATAGAGACAGAGACTTCCACTGGGTTACCCCACCCCCACCCACCCCCACTCCTGCCTTGAAAACACCTGCTGGACACTCAAAAATTATTCACTGAATGAGTGAACGATGCCTGAATGTATGCATCTTCAAAGGAGCAAGAAATTATAGTGTATCCATTGTGCAGAATTGTATGCAACCATTAGAAACATTTATGATGAACTTTCAATGATATGAGGGGGAAACTCTACAGTGATGCTGGGTAAATAAAGCTAGGAGGAGAGCGATCCACAACTACTCGAGATATACAAATAAGCTCACATGAAAGAACCTAGAGGACAAGTGTGTGTGTGTGCATGTATTGAAACACTACATGGTGCCAAATTACTATTATATATACAAGCCTCATTTTTATATGTGTTAAAAATGAGAATCTGGATGGACGTACCCCAAAATATATATTTACGCTCAGGTTTAGAGGGTCCGTTTTAGCTTCTTTTAACTCCTCTGGTTGAACGCAATGACACCTGGGAATGGTACCCCAGGTCATTGGGTTCAGGTACTGTATGTATCCCTGATAGACTTCAAAAAGAAAGCCGACACGGGGGGAGGGTGCCAAAGAGAAGCCGGGGCTCCTTGATACTTATCATAGACCATAAGTGTCCTTCTGAGGACCTGAAACTGGGGAAACAGGATGGAAAATAAGTTTTCCCGCATTACACGCTTACCATCACCTCAAAGTTCTTCTGGAGTGTCTCACCTCAAAGCAACCCCAAACTAACTAATGAAATCCATCTATTTCAGTCTCCAAAGACAGCTCAGATTTGAAAGGCTCTTCCTACATTCCTTTGGCTTTACACTAATTTTCTGATGTCCTTATATGATCTGAAGGCCAGGAATTGTTCTGAAATCTGCCCAGCAACATGGTAAACATGGATGCCTGCCCAACAACATGGTAAACATGGATGCCTTCCTTTGCCTTACAAAATATGCAAAGGGATTAAAAGATGACACCCTATATTCAGGAAAACTGGAATTTATTGGTGTAGGTAGAAAAAAGGATGAAAATAAACATGGTTACTGGAGCTACAAAGGCAGCAAGGACAGCAGAAATTCTGAGATGGAAGAGGTGACAGAATTGGTAGTAGGCTTTTCCAGAAAATTGGGCTATGAGGTGGTCCTGAGGAGGGGCGTTAGGAAACCGTAGGATGGCGACAAGTAAACAATCTACACAGGAGAGAAAGATGGAGGTGGGATGGCAGGCAAGCAAGTGGTTCCAGGCAAAGGAGGCTGCTTCCTAAAGAACCTTCTGAGTAAAATGTTTATTTTGTTTACATTTATTTGTAGAGGTCACAGGTCAACTCACAGGGGTTGGTTGCCTCCTTCCACCACGTGGATTCTGGGGACAGAACCCAGGTCATCAAGCTTGGTACGGCAATCACTATTACCACTAAGCCACCTACTTCACCAGCCCTTGAGTAAAGCATTTTAATTAGAATTATAACCTTATTTCAGTTTTGCTCAAGCAAACTTCTGTTCAGTTGACAAGGCTAAACTATAAGGAGTGTGAATGCATGCGTGTGTGCATGCGTGCGTGCGTGCGTGCTGCGTGCGTGCGTGCTGCGTGCGTGCGTGCGTGCTGCGTGCGTGCGTGCGTGCGTGCGTGCGTGCATGTGTGTGTATGTGTAATATGGATATGTTCACACATCCATCTAGTCCTGGATCTCTTTTGGTTGTTTTTAGTTTTCCATTTGTCTGTTTTGAGACACAGTCTCCCACTGAACCTGTAAGTCACTGTTTGAGTTAGGCTGGCTGGCCAGAAAGCTCTGAGTGTCCTCTGTCCCCGCCTCCAGGGCTGGGGTCACAGAGGCACAGGGCCACATTAAGCTTTTTGCCTGGGAGCTGCAGATCCGAACTCACATCCTCACACTTGCTTAGCCAGCACCTTTCCCATTGACTCATCTCTCCATCCCTATAAGTTGCACTTTTCATTTTTCAACATACTTAGATTTTCTTAAAGGTTATTTCTTTTCCTTACACAATTTTAAGTGAAAATTAAATTTCCCAAGCCATCTATTTCATATAAAACCTTAGCACTCATAGCTTATGCATTTGCAAGCATTTATTATTTTTTTCCATCTCTAACATTCCCATGTGATACCTTGAAAATAAAAATTTTCAAAAGTTTTTTCTGTTAAACATTAGTAGATAATACATTTTAACATGTGTAACATGTGCCATTTTTATCCTTTGCATGTTTTTCTAATTTTTCCAGAATTGATTTTCACTTGTAGAATTACAACCAATAAATCAATTTACATTTCAGCAACTATTTTTTATCTGCAACACAGTTTACAAAAGAGATCTCCTGACATTGTTTTATTTTGTGTTACATATTGTTGCCAGTGTTACCCAATATGAATTGACTGATAACATATATGTCTTAGCCAAGACAGAATTGTCCTGTCTATTTATTCTCCCTCAGAAAGCTGCAGATTCTCTACTGTCAAATTATAGTGAAAATATACTATACTACAAATCTAATTCTCTTTAGCCTCTCACATACCTTTGCATTTTCCAAAGCAGAGATCAATGGAGCTGGTAGAACAAATCCCAAGTTACAAGTAAAAGAAATAAATCTGATGTTTAAGTGTCTATTGAAAGGGTTTGGAGGTGGCAGGCAGAATCCCAGGAAGAAAGGAAGGCTATAGAGCAGGGCCCAGTGAGGACCAGCGAGCAGAACCAGTCCAGTCCGCACATCTCGACTGCCAAGGCAGGTTCCCTCTGATGTCTCTGCTATCTTCTCTGGTGCCATGAGCTCTGAGTGAGCAGCCTGAGTGCATGGGTTTGAGTGATGACGGAAGGGCTGCCTTCTTGCTGCAGGAGACTCTGAGGGAGTGAGTATGACCCAGCTCCCACTCTGAGAGTCCTATAGAGGACTTCTTCCATTCAGGGAAGGGTCTAATGACCTGAACTAGTAAAAGGGATGAAAGTTGTCCACAGAAAGCCTTCTGTGAGCAGAGAGAAAATATCCTGCCTTGGTCAAGAAAGAGTTGGTGTGTATCACAGTGAGCACAAATCCAACGCCTTAAGTCTGAGGCTGTCCACCCCCAAACTAGGTCATTTGCTTCTCTGCGTTTACCTTCAGCCAGTGTCCTGTGCAGATTCTCAGACGCCAGGCGAGTTAAAGATCAAAGACAGAAGCAGCTTTATGATCTTCCACAGTAGTTTTTAGTAAATGTCACAATCCATAGCCCATAAAGAGCAACCGACAAACCCACAGACGAGCCCATAGGTGTAGCCACGGCAGCACTTAAGGCATAAGATGCAAACGTGTAACTCTGACAGCAAACAGGTTTCTAAGCGAAGTGTTTTCCTGAGCGTTGCTTCAGCTGTTCTTATGTAGATATTTATTTTTCCATGCAGTTTGAAACTAACACTGTATGGTCACTCACATTTACTTTTAAGAATAACTTATTCTAGGTTTTGTGTATAAAAGAGGTCAGACAAAAATGGTGTGTGTGTGTGTGTGTGTGTGTGTGTGTGTGTGTGTGTGTGTTAACACATGTGTGTGGTGCTGGGAACAGATCCATTGGCTTTATTCATGTTAGTCAAGTGATCTCCCCTGACTCCTTTCTCCTGAATAATCCTTATATTAGTGTTCATGGTAGCAGAAAAATCACAGAGGGCAGAGTCAGCGATTAGGAGAGCTGACTACTCTTCCAGAGGATCCAGGTCCATTCCCATCACTCGCCATAGCAGCTCAGAGCCATCTGTAACTCCAGTTCTAGGAGCTCCAATGCCCCCTTCTCACCTCTGAGGACACTAAGCATACATGTGGTGCACATGCCTTCAGGCAAGCAAACACTCATAGACACAAAATTTAAAAATATATTAAAAATCATTTTTTAATCACAAGGTAATTTTTATGCCACCTAAAGATCACAAAATGTCAAACTGTAAGATCCAGAGATTTTCATGGTCCTGTTTCTGCTATGCCTAAAGCTGCTCATCCAAGCTTCCAAAATACAAAAGATTTAACAGTGATGATTAAAGGGAATATTTTATGGGAATAACAGCATGCCAGATGATTTCTCATGGCACAAGTGCTGCCCCCTCCTGTACGTGTTTCTAATTGTTTCCAGCATCCTCTTTAAGGTAACCTGGAGTTCAGGTGGTCCTCAGCAGATTCCCCCACACCTAACCCAAATTCAGGTCCTTGAATGGACCTATCCCTGTCACTAATTTAACAGAGGTGTTTTTACTGCATCCCAGACAACAGGGTGGGCAGTGCTCTGAAGGAAAGGGCTACAGAGGAGAGCGACAGTGATATTTTCTTCCCAGGCTTAGGATTTGTCCTATTTCCACACACATGAAGGTTCCTCTCATAATCCACTGAAGGTTAGGCCACTGGTAAAGCCGATGCTGTGGATGAAACCAAATGGCTCTCAGAACTAAGATCAGAACTTAGGAACTTCTCTGTGTCAATTCAGAGTCGTAGGCCACGCCCACCCCTTTACTCTTTTCTGCCAGTTACTTAACAGGATGCTGATCTCAGTGTTGTATTGTCTATGAGACACTATTACTCAGATGTGTCTCCATGTCCGCTGTGAGCCAGACAGGCATAGTTCAGGCCTGCAGACCCGCCAGGAGCACCGTAAGCCATGCGTGGTTCTTGACAGAAATCTTCATCTGCATGTGGTTGCTTCTCGTCTTTCTTCAGGCCACGAGACCCAGGTTCCTTAGGGCCTGGAGGACCCTCACAATTTTCGTTGTCTTGGCTACATTTTGTGGCAAGTACCATGTAGTTTAATCCCTCTTGGTTCTTGGTTCCCATCAAGGCAACTGGCATCGCATCATCTGAATTCAGGGCAGCTGTCCTATGGTCTTCACCTGTGAGTAGATACAGACGTTGTTACAGTACACATCCAACTCCTTTGGTTTGTAATAAGAACAATACACAAGCTGTATGTGAACTGGGGCAACCTCAGCTTTATACATTTGCTTGGCCAACTCCTACGTGGACAGCTAAGTGCCAGGAAGACAAACGTAAATAGCGTCTGCTCCCTGCCCTCTAGTGTATGGCACTCTAGGAGTGAAGAAGACGTGTCACCATGGGTGGTGCTGTGCGACTGCACAAGGGCTGTATAAAGAATCCACGAGAGAATATACTTCAGCAAGTAGAACAGGCCACTGCCTTTATGATAAAGGTTAGGGGGCACAGGAAGCTCTCCTTGTGTAGAACAGCCTTTGCATTGGTCGTCATATTTTACCATGTATGTACACACCTGAGTACCTGCCTATTCCTTTATTTTGTCTGTCTGTCTGTCTGTCTGTCTCTCTCTCTCTCTCTCTCTCCCTTTCTCTCTCTCTCTCAAAGTGGGGTCCTGCTACATAGACCAGACTAGCTATGAACTGGGAGTGACCCTCCTGCATCAGCCTCACAAGTGCTGGGATTTCCAGGTGTGTACCACCATGCCAGCTTACTGATTGTTCATTAAGATAATGCATGCAATATACAGCCTACCAGAAGTAAGGCATTACTGCCTATCTATAACACAGAGTCATTGCTTGTTAGAGTTTACATTCAATTCAGATGGAAAGGGATCGGGAGTAAACAAGTGGACTGTGGAGAGGACCGGACCTATGAGGGCCTGGAGAGTAACAGCATGGAAAAGAGGTACTATTTTCTTTTCTTTTTTATTTTAAATTTATTCATTTATTTATTTATTTACTCATTTTACATCCTGATCATAGCTCGCTCCCGCCTCTCTTCCTGGTCCCACCCTCCCTCCCCTTCCCCCATCCCCCTGCCTCACTCCTTAGAAAAGGAGAGCCCCAACAACAACAACCCACCCCAGCACATCAAGTCACATCAGGATTGATCTCATCCTCATCCACTGAGGCCAGGCAAGGCAGCCCCGCCAGGGGGAAGTGATCAAAAAGCAGGCAACAGAGTTCATGTCAGAGACAGTTTTCACTCCCCTTACTAGGGGACCCTTGTGAAGCCTGAACTGCCCATCGGGTACATCTGTGTGGGAGGCCTAGGTCCAGTCCATGCATGGTCCTTGGTTTGTGCTTCAGAAGCAGGTGCCACTTTAAATAGTGGTCACAAAGTACCCATGCATAGGTAAGATCGTAGCAGACATGAAGATTAAATAAGAGAGCTTTCTGTGTTTTCCATGTAGCTCTTTCATTTTGTTTTGTTTGTTTGTTCTTGTTCATGGCAGTGCAGGAGATTGAAGTTAGGGCCCCACTCATGCTATCCAAGTCATTACTACAGAGCTCCGACCCTGGCCTTCTTTAAGTTTTTCAGACAGGGTTACCCAGAGTTTCCCGGACAAGACTTGAACTCACAGCCCTTCTACCTCAGCCTCCCAAGTGTGGGCTAACAGGATAGCAGGACTGTGCCACTGAGCCTGCCTCCTCCTTTAGCCCTGTGTTGGCACAGCTGCGTGGCTATTTTCTAAGGGCATTGAAATGGGAGAACAAGGCTTCAGAGGCAGGAGTATGGCAGATGAGGTGAAAAGCAGGAAGCCAACGAAGTGGCGGGGGGGGGGCGGGATACAGGGCAGGGTAGTATCAGAACCTCCCCAAGGAGACTATCAAGGCTGGTGGATCTGGACCCGGGGTAGGGGCCTGCACAAACTGATGCACCTACCAAGAACAATGCAAGCAGAGGATCTAGACCCCATGTTCAGGTGTAGCCAATGGGCAGCTCATTCTCCACATGGGAAGCGGGGAGGGGAGCAGGGATTGCCTCTAACAAGAACTCTGGTGCCCACCATTTAACCAGTGCCCCTTGGCCCTGTGAGAATACAGAGGAAGGGGATGCAGGCTATCCAGATGAGACCTGATAGGCTGTGGTCAGGCAGTAGGGGAGAGCTCCACCTGTCAGAGGTCTAGGGGATGATTGGAAAGGAGAGGGAGGGTGGGAACAGGAAGATAAGAGCAAGGGGATTACAATCTAGATGTAATATGAATAAATTATAATAATAATCAATAATAAAATTAAATTTAAAAGAAAAACCAAAGGAAAAAATTTGCTATCTATAATAATAGCTAGCAATAGGAAGTATCAGCCAATTATATATTTAACATTAAGTTGTTCAGTAGCTCCAATGGAGTTGCTCTTCATTAAGAGGTCTTAAAAAGCTTGGAGAACTCACACAATTTATATCTATAGTTTGCACTTTCCCATTCTTGTTAGCTGCTTCACTGACATTAGTTTAATCTATTCAATCCTGTATTGGAATGCGTCCACCAAGCATAAGCTTAATTATTTTTGCTTTGATGAATTTAAGGGAATAAAAGATCATTTATATGAAACAGATACATTTTTTTTTTGCGAATTATACTTCTGTGTGCTTAAGAAAAACCATTAACTGCCTAATTCATTGGTTCAGAGTGCTGGCAGCAATATGTCGTAACTTGACCCTGACAAGCGTCTAGCAATTAATACATCTTGTTGCATAAAGAGCTCAGGAGAGAGGGTGGTGATGGGGAAGCTTGCTTTGATACGTTCATTTAAGACATGTTCACTACAAAACCTACAGATCAGAGATAAAGCAGATATTCTAAGCAATGGTGGCAGGCACTCAGCAACCTCTTTAGAAGGGAAATATTAAAATAAGAACTTCCGAGTAAAACAGGGTATTAGAGGCTAGACATGTGCCTGCTGACTGGCTATGTTTAGAACAGCACAGGAGCACTGAGATTTGTTTCCTGTAGAACTCTCTAGGCGGCTGGTGAGGTGATGTTTACACAAATGTGGGGATGAGGTCATTGGGATATTTTTACTGGGTGCCCAGATATGTTACTAATCTCTCTCCTTCTCTCTCTCTCTCTCTCTCTCTCTCTCTCTCTCT
>OU015750.1:91704854-91725023 GCA_907169655.1 Acomys percivali | reverse complement strand
ATAACAAGTAAAAACAAGAGCAAACTTAGACAACCTGACAATCAACAGTTTGCCAGCTTTCTCTGTATCCTGCCTAGCTTACCATACGTCAGACTGAGAAGTGAAGATTCCATCCATCAAGTTTTCTGGAGCCATCCACCGAACAGGAAGCAGGCCTTCCCCTCTCTTTCTATAATAATCATTTTTATAGATTTCCCTTGCCAATCCAAAGTCACCAATCTTGACAACCCGGGGACTGGTATAGTCGTTGACAGACACAAGGCAATTCCGAGCTGCCAGATCCCTGTAGTAGAAGTTACATTTGATAATGACAAACAGCAGAAGGTCTGGAAAGAAGGGAGAAGTCTGATGACTGAGACTGACTGACAGTTTGGCAGGATCCAGGGTCTTTAGGAAACAGACCTCTGGGAGTGTCTGTGAGGGAGTTTCCATATTAGGTTAGTAGAAGTGGGAGAACCCCCCTCTCCGCTGCTCATAGTGGGCAGCTACAGCATAGGGTCCCAGAAGAGTAAAAAGGAGGAAGGCAGCTAAGCAGCAGCATTCATCCCTCCCCCCTCTGCTCCCTGAGTACAGATGCACTGTGACACCTCAGCTGTTATGACAGCCCCACCATGATGGGCCGATCCCTGTCTTCCTTAAGTTACACCTGTTGGAGATGGCGTTTCTCGTAGCAACGAGAAAAGTATGGTTGTCAAGTGACCATCCGATAACCTAGTATCCAAGATATCATAGCACCTGTGAATGAAGTGCATTTGCTCCAAGTAGACGCAGCCTTTTGAAATATCTACACACAGCTCTACAAGGTCAGCCAAGGTGAGTAGAGGGCTTTGAAGCTGTAAAGAGATGAAGGGAACATTATAAGGACTTTCCACCTGGCGCAAAATACATACACATATGTATAAATACATATGAATACATATGTATATGAGTGCATACACTTGGATGTAATGCTCTAAAGGAATTTTGTTATGGTTACAAGAACTCAAGAGGAAACTATGAAAAAAAAATACATGGTAGCAAGCTATATTTGTAAATCCAAAATCTAGTTCTGCCATCTATCATGTGAATCTTCTCATTAGTTAAGCACTTTGCTTGTATGTAAAAATGGGCACGGTATCACAGACTTTTCAAGATTTAGAATAAGAAATATGATATTGCTAACATACAATAAACACTTAGTAAATAAATGGTATCAGATCTCATGGTAGCAGCAATAATCTATTAAAAATAATAAACCATGCTAGCTAGGCTAATGATTGGTTTAATGGCTTTTGGTTATGTTTGTCAGGCTTGCTCTACATTGGAGGCAGCCTCCAATGTAAATTGTTAGCAATACTATCTTTCCAGGTTACGTTTTTATCTATAAGAGCCAGCACAAATATAGATGAGCACTCATTGCAAGGAATCCTAGAGGGGGGGGAAAGCCAGTCAGATTTTTTTATTAGTAGCATATGGAGAAAATTCAAAGTTCCTGCCTGGAGGCCATAGTCATACACTGAGCCTTTCCACATCCCTGCAATTACCTTGGTCCAAGCCTTTATCGTCCCTAATCTGATGCATCCAAAGACTTCCCATGTGTCCAGTCTCTTGTCTTTTCATTAGCTCCCTTGTTTCGCCTCACTTCCTGTAGAACCCATTATCAGATGTTGGGCACAGCGTCATGGCATCCCCGGGCTGCTGCTTCAGACTCTGTGTGTGCCCATGAATTTCCCCCTTTGGTTCTCTTCCCAGAAGCTGCATTGCAGTTTTTCTGAACCATTTTCCCTCTTAAATCTGCTCTGCGTTTTTCAAGCCTCCTCTTTTTCCCATGCTCTTCTTTCCTCACTAGAATAGACCCTTACTCTTGAAATTGCCCACATCCTTCGCTGAGCATCTCAAATGACTCCCGGGCCCATCTAATCTTACAAGTGGCCAGTTACTCGTGCAAAGGTGCTGCCAAGTGCTGCCCCACTGCTCTGATCACGGCATAAAAGCGGAGGTTGTTTTCCTATTCTAGGACAGAATACCACCATGGCCATATGCATCTCAACATGGTTCATTCACTGGGCTCTGACCCACTGTTTATTAGGATTATAAAAACTTAAGAGGGAAATATACAGATACAATATCTGTAGATTTGAAACATAGTTCTGCTACTAACAATATATATCATTGTACAGTCTTCCAAGATTGAAAATAAGATATATAACATAGCTTATGTATAACAAATACTGAATAACATCCCTTCCACATCAAGTCCTCCAAATACCTATGTCATGGTCAGTGTCTAGACCCTGCCAGACATCCTGAGTGGCTGACTAGCTGCTGTCTGGACAGAACCCTACTTTGCTACGGGCAAACCCCACTTTACTTGCAAGCACTTTATGACTCTCAAACTTCACACTGGTGACTGGCACCTTTCTGATAAGACTCCCATGACGCTGCCTACCTGCCTGCCTGAATTTCTAACCATGTCTATTACGTCTTCTAACATGCTGGGGACACCCCTATCGCCCCGTATTTGGCCTCTTTAACATTAGGTGCTGCGACTGTCGCCTGCCACTTGTTGTGCCTTGCTAAACTTTCTAGTCGAATTAAAGCTTGATCAAGGTCTATCCTGAAAATGTCAATCACGCAGTGGAAAAGCACTTGTTACTGTTACATCTCCTGCCTCATTTTTGTCCCAAACAGGTAGGCTATTTTGTCCCTCAGGTAGAACAGCTGTCCCCAGCTGGAGATCTCTCTCCTTCCTACATGGCCCAGCAATGTATTCTCTAATTCACTCCGGTTGCTCTTTCTCTTTTTCCCACAATTACATGAAAGGCATAGAAAGACACAGGCAGTGTATAATTAAGGCCTACCTGCAAGAACTTTGAAATGTTCCATATGCTGTTTATTAGTAAAATGCCACATGACAAATTCCTTTAGAGGAAAAGTCACAGGCTCCCCTGTTCCACCACTACAACCATTGGAGGTGCGGCAACCATTGGAGAATGGGGGAAAGTTCTCTCCTGCATGTGATGCTGGGAGCAGTGGGAGAGGTATGTGAGGAAGTCTGTGTTAAAGTCTCTTCCACTTTAGGAATTGAATAGATTTCCCTTCAAACTGAAAAGTCAATGTGTGTCCGTATAAGCAGAGTATTCGAGAAAACAGGTCAGAACCAAAAGACATACGCAGACCCGGAAGTGCATCTGAGATAGTTCACAGACTCCTGGGTTTTGCCCTATTCACGCTGCTATAGGCTTTGCTGAGCCATTTCATTAAGAGAAGAAAACAAGTATTTTTAAATCTACTATTTTAAACTTGAGTGCTTTGCCTCTTGTCTTCTTATCTGAGGTATAAAGTAGGATCCTGCAGGAAGGTGACTTCCTGCCTTTTGTCCAGAAAGCCAGAGTATTTCCAGGATACACACACTGTGCCAGGCACTGGGAACAGAAAGATGGGTGGCCTAGAAGCACACTGGGAGGGCTGAACTGTAGAGCCGAGGCTGCAGGGGTAGATATCGGGGTGAGGCTGCACCAGATGGAGCTCCTAGAGCCGAAAGGGGAGGCAGACACATGTCCTCATCCCTAACCCAAAACGCCATCTTCAATCAATAACTGTTTGAAAACGAAACTCTACTTTGCTCCAAGGGAGACTCACTGGGGAAGCAAAGTGCTCTTAAGGGCAGGCTGCATGCGCCACAGTAGAAGGCAACCAAATAGGCATCTCCTGGGGTTAGAACAGCATCTTGGGGGGTTCCTGGTCTCATAATGCCTTCTAGGGCTTTAAAAAATTGTCTTAATTTTATTTTTATATATTTTTATCTCTTTTTACCGTGCAGATTATTTGCACATAGTATTATTATGGGATTCCTGAATGTGTAAACAAGTGGGTCTCTGATTCTTGCACCTTTTTTGTCAGAGGAGGGCTCTTTTCCTTTGGTTTGATTTGTCCAATTCTGACCTGCTAATTTTTATTTTATCATTATATTATATTTATGTTATATTCCTTTAGAAGACTGTTTGCTTTCTAATAATAGACAGGAAGGAGGTGGAATTGAGGAAAGGGAGGTCAGGAGGAGCTGGGAGAATTAGAGGGAGGGGAAACCATAATCAGGATATACTATATGAAGGGGAAAATCTACTTTCAATAGAAGAAGAAAAAAAGTTAAACATTTGTTTTAATCCGACTAGCTCTAGTCCCTGAAGAATAAGCTCAGCCTATCAAGATCAAGGTCAGCAGATCCATTCAACTGCAAAGTTTAGGAGACTTCAAGACTGGAAATAAAATTTGGGATAGACAGAGTAGATAAAAGTAAGACATACGGGTTTCTAGTTCCGCGTAATCCTTATCCTGGGTAGCGTGCGGTTTGTTTGTAAGAGCTCCATTTTATTTTCTTTTGGTTTGGTTTTTCGAGACAGGGTTTCTCTGTGTGGCCTTGGCTGTCCTGGACTCGCTTTGTGGAGCAGGCTGGCCTCGAACTCACAGCTATCCACCTGCCTCTGCCTCCTGAGTGCTGGGATTAAAGGCGTGTGCCACCACGCCCAGCCTGAGGTCCATTTTCTTATTCCGTAGTAAAACCAGGCACAAGTATTAGCTCCGGGTTCTAACTACCCCTACCCAACCTAAGGAAAGCATGCACTTTCTTTCCATAGCCACCTTCACAGCTTCTCCAACCAGCCAAACAAGGCTACTGCACAGTTGAACTTGAAGAAAACCAACAGGAAATTCTAGCGCTTTGCTTTAGAAAGCCAGCCCCGCGGACGTCACCGCCTACCGTCGTCCCCCGGGCTTTGCGCAGATAGCTTAGAAGGTCTCCTCCTTCCATCAATTCCAGAATAATGTACTGGGGCTCACTCAGCAGACAGACGCCCAGCTGCTTCAGAATGTTGGGATGATTAAACTTGCTGAAAGGTGAAAAAGACATAAGCTGGATGACGTGATAATGACCGCAGTCCCAGCTGGGGTCCCCATGGAGCAGAGTAGTGCTTTTATCGAAAGACAGAAAGAGCAGAAATAGCGATCTGTCTATCTGTCGAAGCCCTCACTGACTTCCTCTAGCAAGGGAAACTTCGTTGCTTAAGTCCTGGCTTGTGCGCTTGCCTTAAGGAGGGAACACGGCAACCCCTAGTGGCCAGTACATCTGAGTAGAACAGGAGGGGTTTTAGGAGAAATAATGTTTCTCGTTATGGGTGTTTTAAGATAGGGAAAGAAAGAAAATTTTGACTAATAGCCTTCTTCAGCAGATATTTGAAAGCAGGCCTGTGTCATCATAATTATGTCAATATCCTCTCCCTTTCAGGGAAATAACTCAGGTCTTCGGGTTCGGGCTTCATTAGTCTGTGAAGGCATCAGAGTGAATAAGCCCCAACCTAGTTAGAAGACCCAGCTTGACCTCCCATGAGCCTCTGCCTGCCGCTTCTGCTTAAGATGTCCTTGAGCAGTTCTCCTGACTGCTGCTGACCAGAACCTTGCCAACCCTTTCCTAGGCAAGAGGTAGTCTTGCTAACACCAGAACACATAAAAGAAACATTCTTCCTGGGTCTGTTTGACCAATTATCCCTCACTGAGAATAGGCACATTTTAAAAGCAAAAGAGCCTCAGAATTTGCTTGCAGAATATGCTCCTTGTTGAAGATAAGAGATGGGAAGACCTTTTGCCTAGGAACTGCTTACTCAGGCTCCCAAGAATGGCATCTATAGAATACTTAATGCTACAGATTATTTTCTTTTAACGCTTTTGTCCAAGTTTATTTTCAGGATGATCCGGCATTGTCAGGTTATTTGGGGCATTAAAAATCCAACACAGGGAAATGAAAGATTTCTATGCACACTAGTTAGAGAAAATAACTGCACAAGCTACATTACTACCTCATCAGGTGTGCCTCCTTCAGGAATTCAATCTTCTCTTGGTCCGTAGAGCCCTTTTTCAAGGTCTGTGAGAAACAGAGACAAGGCAGAAATCAGATGCTGGGAGCCCAGAGGATTAGTGGGGACAGTGTTGTGTTTTGTTTTGTTTTTGTCTTCTCTGTTGTTTTGTTTTGTTTTCTGATATCTACTCTGGTATCTGGAACTAAGTCACAGGTATAGCATGTGTGTACGATCTGTAAATTCCCCACTGGTTCTGTGTGTGCTCCTTAAAACTGCCATTATTGCTACTGTTGAATCAAGGGTCTCTCAGTCTGCCAGATAAGGAACTGAAATATGGAATGGTATTTACTTTGTGCTTTTAATCTATTGTTTATTTTATGTGAATGGTTCTCTGCCTGCATGTATGTAGGTACACCACGCGTACACAGTGCCTGTAGTGGCCAGCAGAGAGTGTTTGGATGCTCTGGGACAAGAGGTACAGATAGGTGTGGGCTGCCTTATGAGTTCTGGGTATCAAAACTCAATCTTCTGGAAGAGTGGCCAGTGCTCTTAATGGTTTAACCCTCTTTCCTTATATAAAAACATAGGAAAAAGTTTAAAAACACAGTAATTTGGGCATTCAATGGGTCGGGTTTTCTTCTCAGTATCTACTTTCCAGCTTTACTTGCAATCACTCCCCAGTTCTTCCTTTTTTTAACAGGAGTGTTGCCCATTTCTAGTCTTTAGATGTAAGTTAATCATGAAAATCTATTTTAAAACCCTCCAATGTCTTTGCCGTAAGTCACACGTCTCAGTCCCAGACAACAAACAAAATAGAGAAACAGGTGAGGTAGAGAAGTTTATAGAAAACTTTCTCCTTCTGCACAATCCATGAAACCATCCTACCTCCTCTCCCTAGTCTTAATGAGAAGGTGATGCCTACCTAATTGCTGGCACTTTACTGGCATTATGAGGCAATGAGCAAAAATAAAGTCAAAAGGATTTCAAAAATAGCAACTCTCCCTTGGCACAAGTGCACCTAGGCCACCACTCATCTCAGCATGTGAGAAAATAGGTAGGTAGGTAGATAGATAGATAGATGGATGGATAGATGGATGGATGGATAGATAGATAGATAGATAGATAGATAGATAGATAGATAGATAGATAGATAGATGGATGTTTGACAGGCTCAGACTAGAGGAAGTTAAAGGACTTTTCAAGTCTATCACTTGGAAATGAAAAGGATTTTACCAACACAGACTGGCCATTCTTAAAGCAGAAATCTCCATTAAGTAGTAACCAAGGTATTGTTTAATTTGCTCAGTCCTCTATCAAAAAGAAATGTTACAAAAGTATGAGAGTGTATGCTGTATTTCCTTAAGATGCATCAAATGCATGATGGGAACCACAGGCTTTGTGTGCATGTACAGTCTGTCACTTGTGTCTGCATCCACCTCTGTGTTCTGTCACCTATTCCATACAGCACAGAGTCTGAAACCAGCCTCTATGTTTTGAAGTGGTTGGAAAAAAATCAGAAAGAGAATACTATTTCATGACATAGGAAATTCAGATTTCAATGGTAATGAGTAAAGTTTAGTGGAAATGTTCATTTGTTTACATGTTTACTAAAGCTTTTCGAGGTACACAAGCAAAATTCAACAGTTACAACAGAGACCACATGGGTAGCGAGTTTGAGAAAGTGTTGAGACAGTATCTCACAAAGCTCAGGCAGGCCTCCACATCTGTATGTAGCCAAGCATGACTTTGAACTTCTAATTCTCCTGCTTCTTCCTACACAGTGTTGAGAACGTGAGCAGGCACAGCACAGCTTGTTTTATGCAGGCTGAGGATCAGGCCCAGGGCTTTTTAAGTACTAGGCAAGGACCCTATAAAGTGAGCTATTATCTCTAGGCCCCTCTTGGGGTATTTTCAATGGAAAATAAAACTCTGCCCACTCTTAATTAAACAGTAGCATTAGTAAGAACATAAACCCTGGCAATATTCTCCTTTTAAAAGCCTATGCAAGAAATTGGGCAAATAATGGCCGGCTTTTATAGCTAACAACTTCTATATTCTGCCAGTCTTCTTTAAATTGCATCTGATTAATTGCATCACATTAAACTTTTGTCATTTCTTTACTAACAAGTAGACTGAAATTCTCTGAATTGAGGCAGGTAATGTATCTCATTAACTGTACCAGAAGCCTTCCTTGCACCCAACAGCACTGAACGTTTTTTTTTTAATTTTTTATTATTTTATTAATTTATTCTTGTTACATCTCTATGGTTATCCCATCCCTTATATCCTCCCATTCTCCCCTCCCTCTCATTTTCCCCTTATTCCCCTCCCCTATGACTGTTCCTCAGAGGGATTACCTCCCCCTGTATATGCTCATAGGGTATCAAGTCTCTTCTCGGTGAGGTGACCTGCTGTCCTTCCTCTGAGTGCCACTAGGTCTCCCCCGCCAGGGGACATAGTCAAATGTGAGGCACCAGAGTACTTGAGAAAGTCAAATCCCTCTCTCCACTCAAGTGTGGAGACTGTCCTGTCCATGGGCTAGATCAGGGTAGGGGTTTAAATTTTACCGCCTGTATTGTCCTTGGCTAGGGCCTTAGTTTGAGCGGGACCCCATGACCCAAATCTGCCTATCATAATGTTCTACTTGTAGGTTTCTAGGACCCACTGGATCCTTCTACATTGCTATTCTCCCATTGTTCTCTCATCTAGAGTCCCAATAGGATGTCCTCCCCTCGGTCCCAGTTTCCTACTCCTTGGAATATACCCAGAAGATGTACCAGCACACAGCAAGAAAATTTGCTCAACCATGTTCATAGCAGCCTTATTCATAATAGCCAGATCATGGAAACAGCCTAAATGTCCCTCAGTAGAAGAATGGATAAAGAAACTGTGGTACATATACACTATGGAATACTACTCAGCTATTAAAAACAAGGAATTCCCAAAATTTGTGGACAAATGGATTGAGCTAGAGATGATCATAATGAATGAGTTAACCCAGAAGCAGAAAGACTCAAATGGTATATACTCACTTATATCTGCATACTAGCCCAATGGGCATGTCTCATGAAAGCCTTCCCTTACCAGCACTGAACGTTTATGTAGCCGTGTCCGCGGCAGGGCTCGGGGATGCATACTACCTTCACGGCAGGGCTCGGGGATGCACACTACCTTCACTGCCACCTTGAGTTCCCCACTTCCCACTCCTAGGATGTCCACAGCTGTGCCTTCATACACTTCTCCAAAAGCTCCACTTCCCAACAAAAGACGCAGGCTCAGTTTTTCCCGAGGGAAGGCAGGAAGTCTTTCAATCTCTTCTTGGGTTGGAAGAGTACTGTAAAACAGCAATATGTCTGTTTTTCCCTCAGTATTTTAGGCTTATTCATTTGATTTGAAAGAAATTGGGCAATCTCAGTGCTTGGCAGCAACTGTGCATTCTAATAGGGTCATGAGGAATCCTGTGTTCCTACACTTTCCTAATCCAACATCTTTTTTTTAAGATTTATTTATTTATTATGTATACATTGCTCTGCCTACTTGTACCCCTGCAGGCCAGAAGAGGGCATCAGATCATATTATAGATGTTTGTGAGCCATCATGCGGTTGCTGGGAATTGAACTCAGGACCTCTGGAAGAGCATTCAGTGCTCTTAGCCACTGAGCCATCTCTCCAGCCCTAATCCATCATCTTTTACGCAAAGCGTATCGCTTCACTTCTAGACACCATCATTTCGATTGTAATATGAAGGTGGAGGCTGCCCCAAGGCTTCTATTGCAGCTGCTCCTATCAAAACGAGGAGTTATGACATTCTCTGGGTCACAGATCCGTGTAAAAGCTACAGCAGATGAAGAAAATAGCAACAGAGGCAGCTGGACCCCGGAGCAGTCACTTCAACTGTCTCACATACCTGTTCTCAGGCCAAACAGGATTTACTATAACCAAAAGGCCCACTCCTCCACAACCACATTAGCCTTCAAAAGGCCGGTCTTCACCTAGAAATACTGTGGTGTTGGTACTTAATCTAAATTAAGTACACTTAGAGTGTTTTAGCATGAGCCTTTTTTTTTATGATTTATTTATGTTTATTTTATGTGCATTGATTGGCATTTTGCCTGCGTGTATGCAGGTGTGAGAGTGTCAAATTCCCTGGAGTTGGAGTTGCAGACAATTGTGAGCTGCCAGGTGGGTGCTGGGAGTTGAACCCGGGTCCTCTGGAAGAGCAACATTCTTAACTACTGAGCCATTGCTCCAGCCCCAACAAGAATTATAAATATCAGATACACAGTGTTTTCTAAAAGAACAAAAACATCTCTGAAGAGCTGGTTTTGTTCATGTCTGGTTCTATTTTAAATCCTGTTTTGTAAGATTTCAGCAAGCAAGACCTATGACCAGAGGATTCTTTTAAAGAGAGCATGACATAGTGTCTCATGCAAAGAAATACTTATTTTCGTTAATTACAATGATAATGAAAGTTTTAAACTCATCTGTCTTAAAGAGACACTGTAGGCGATAATGGTACAGCTTCCCCAATGGAATAATAGTCAGATACACACATGGCCTTTAGAATTACTTCCTTTTCAGTCACTATTGCCACTTCACTTAGCTACATTACCCTTCACTCTTTTCAAAGTGATATGTTTCTCCTTTTTAAGTTTGTGTTTTAATCACATGACTGAATAATGAAAGGCAATGAATCTATCTGTACTTCCCTTATAGGATAAACACAAACATCACATTTGTCCCAAGCCACGTTTGAGACTAGAAGCAGACATTACTGAAAGTGACATCCGAAGTGATGTCATTGGGATATGTCGGGGGGGGGGGATGTAGACACCCCTGATACTGGGCCCAAACTTGGAGTATGTGATCCAAGGAGGGGCCTGGGTCACGTACTGTACTGCGTAGCAGGCATTGGCCAGGCCCACTCCGGCCGCCAGTCCTCGCAGCTCAGCCAACTCTTTGTCTTCGGCGTCGTTGTTGTTGTTGTTGAGAACTGAGAGCCCTTCCTTGGAAGCTTTGCGATTTCTCAAGCTTCTATGCCAGACTAAAAGGAAAACAGACAATTTACTAAATAAACTATTGTCTCTTCTCCTTAATAAATGTTAATGTGTTTTAAATACACACGTGTGAACAATGTTGACAGAATAACAGCTTGATTTAAAAATATTCCTGTAATAATTTTTTAATTAAATCTGAGTAAAAGTCCATATTTAAAAAACCACACCAAGTCATACACTTTTAATGAAGTTTACTATATTTCTTAACTGCTACATCCAAATTTTGAAGTATCTAATTAGAGTGCACTTCTCAAAATTACCTGTAAGCTAGAACCAAACTAAGTTCACAAACTTGCAAAATATTATTAGTGAAACAAACCTGTGCACCCAGACATTTCCACCATACTGCAGCAGACCTGAGGGAACACTTCTGATACAATGGCACAGTTAAAATGTTTCCATTGATACGGTTTCTCAGCCTTTTGGCTAAGATCAAGTGGAAACAGTTTCAATGTGATGTATAAGGCACGTCAGATCTGGGACAATGACTCAGTGGGCAAAGTACTCGCCTCACACACAAGCATGAGGACCCATGTATGTAGCACATACTTATAATCCTAGTGTTGGGGGTAGAGGTCAGAGACAGGAGAGCTTGGGGACCTGATGGCCAGCCAGCCTAGCTGACCAGTGAGCTCTAGGCTTAGTGGCAGATTCTCTCAAAAATCAATAAATAAATAAAGTGGATAGGGATAGAAAAATACTTCCGACATCAGCCCCTGGCCTCCACACATATATGCACAAGCATACACACATGCACACATACCCATACATGCATGCACACACATACACACACACACATGCACACACAGCTGTACAATACTTAGATTCTGGAACTAAAGGTTAAAATCTTAGACCTCCCTTGAAATGTATAGCTTCTCCAGAGCTGAAGAAGTCCTACGCACTCCCTGGGTGGCCTCCTTGACATGCAAGTTTGGCTGTATTCAAAGTTTTCTCTAACCCCTTTCACTGCAACACAGAGACAGAACTACATACAAAAGAATATATATATATTTGTTGTTCATATACACATGTAGAAAGTTGCTGCAATAAGCAACAGCATTGGTCCTGCCTGCTTGTAGAATCATGAGTGATTTGCGTTCCCCCTTTCCCCTGTCCCCTGCCCCATCCACATCATTCACAGTTTTTATAATGATTAAACACTCTTTTAAAAGATTAAAATGCAATCATGTCAATAAGATCACCTATTTGTGATGCATATTGGTGCAGGGATCAAAATCATCAAAAATGCGTTGGAAATGATTATTGAAATGTGATCACTTGCAGGGCTGGAAAGATGGCCCAGAGGTTAAGAGCACTGTCTGTTCTTCCAAAAGTCCTGAGTTCAATTCCCAGCATCCACATGGTGGCTCATAACCATCTATAATGTAATCTGGGCCCTCTTCTGGTATGAGTACTGTATAAATAATAAATAAATCTTTTTTTTTAATGTGAACACTTGCCTGGGTCCACACCTGTCATCTGAGGACTTGGGAGGCTGAGGCAGCAGGAGCATAGAGTCCAGATCAGCCTGTTCTACTACACATTAGTCAGCTCTGTCTGTCTCAAAAAAAAAAAAACCCCAAAACAAAAAACAAACAAAAAAGATTAACCTTATTTCACAGTCCCTTACATACTTAAGACATTAGAGTTTTACTCAAGTGACATTCCAACTGAAGGACTGCAAAGTCTCCAGGACCTTTGCCAAGCACTCCCCTGTATCCTCAGTAACAGACACCCCCTCATTCCTCTGAACACTCTGCATGTCTCTCACCAAGGACCCCAAAAGGCCAGCTGTAGCTGTCAGTGTTTTCCATGTTCCCATCACCCACATTTCATGTCACAACATCCTGATGCCTCTTCTCACACAGGCATGTCTTACCTTCACTATCAAAGGACAGTCTCCTGAGGTCACTGATCATCGTCTACAATGTCTTTCCCTGACGTGAGGTCCATTTTGCATTTCAGATATGGCCTCTCACGAACCCAAAGGCTGCCAACACTTGCATTTAAGCCTTTGCTTCAATTTTACTGATCCCTCAGCACCATGCAATTTCTAAAAGAATGGCTACTCTTCATTCTTTTAGAAACTAAGTCTTTTCTCTCACACTCACGCATTGCCCTACTAACAAAAGCAAAAACTGAATTAACTTAGCTCCACCCTCAAAGTCCACAAATTCCAAACACAATAAAGACCTGTACATCCAGACACAGTCAGATATCTGCAGGGTGTCCCGACAGCACACAAGACATTGAAATGAGCCCATTTTCATCCCCTAGAGTCATGGAGAAAGTAAGCAAGCAAATGCGAGGTGAAGGGTTCCTCATGTAGCGTGTCTCCCAGCAGGAAGCAGACAAGCAGCCAGCCAAGCCTATATGCCAACTGCCAAATATACCACAGTCAGACTGGCTTAGTGGCACAAACATCATCAGCTGTGCCATATGCAGACTCCCTGGAACCACAGGTCAAAATCCTAGCAGGCTCCATAAAAAAGATAGCTGTCTCCCTTAGCTGAAGGGGTCGTATGTGTTATCTGGGTGAGGATTTTTTTTCCAGATTTGAAGCAAGCTTTAATTAAGTACTGGCCAGGCTGATGGACTTCCTAGCTAGGTCCATGTCTGGGTTTGCAGAAAATGGCTAGGCGGACTGTCTCCTCAACTGAAACCTCAGTTCAAGTTCAAAGTGTTGCCTGAAACATTTTACCTCCAGTCACTCTGGAGAAAGAATAATGTTTGCGAAATTTAATGAAGTATTAGCTTTATTTTTCCAGAGAGAATCTGACCTTGTGTTTGTAGCTCCTCCTTTGCCTTTCCCTTGTAACTGTCTCTTACTCATAAACACAATCAGCCGTAGCTTCCGGAATATGTTCTAGAATCTCGTTTCTGGTATTATTCCCTTCTTATGATCCTGCAGGGAGGGAGGCACTCTTGGTAGCAGGAGAGGATGAAAAGCTCTCATATCTCATAACCCAAACCTAGACATACAGGGAGCTGAACGAATGTGAAGTTAACACTTATTGTACGCCAGGAATGGAATAAACCAGGATGCACGGTCATAATGACATCTCTCCAAGCCCAACTTCCTACCATCTATTTTGGGTTTTCTTTGTTTCTATCATAATTAAAATAAACAGTAAACAGGGGTGGCTCTTTAAGGGATAACATATTAACATAAAATAAATGATGGGAAATAGCTACCTGACCTAATTCTGCTGCTTTTCGACCCTTTGTAAATGAGCAGGGGTGTAAAGTAAGCTTGTCAGTTGTCAGAAAGCGAGAGTGAGTCCCACAAGGCAGAAATGGGTCTCCTGTGAGAGGCCCCATTCATTCTAAACTGAGCTGTCTGCTTGGGAACCAAAGCTATCCCAACCAGTGACTCTCACTTGCCTCCCATTAATCCTACACTGTTTTTGTATCTATAGTCACCTCTCTTTTATTTATATTCTAACTTACAAGCCACAGAACATTCACAATAGCCAATCAGAAACAAATGCTGTTTTACAGAAAATTAAAATAGAATGGCTTTGCAAACATTTGCATCTCAAGTGTACTATCTAATATATATATTGCTGTCTTTGTCCATAAGATTGTTGCACTATGATGTGGTTTGTATCCAGAATATTCTTCAAAGGTGCATGTGTTAAAGCCTTAGTTCCCAGTTTGACATCTTTGGAATATAAAGGTTAGGCATAACAGAAAGTCTTCCTGTCTCTGGGAACATGCTCTTGAAAATGATGGTGGGGCCCTAGCTCCATTCTTTTTCTCTTCTGTTCCTAGCTGTGGGATGTGGACATTGCTGTATCACACACTCCTGCCATGAAGGGCTGCCATACACCCAAAGCAACTGGGCCACTCGATCATGAACTAACACTTTCAAAACTGCAAGCTAAAATGAACCTCTATGTGAAGGAAAAAAAAAGCTAACACATCCCTTGATCAAAATAATAAAGATCATAGAAGTTAGTTAGTGGCTATAAAAAGACAGCCAAGAACGATGTTGTGAGCTTTACTAACGTATTGATCAGGCTATGTTTTATGTAGTAAATTAGATAAACTGAGAGACAAATCAGTCAGTGTGACCTAATAAACAATTTATTACCAGCTTGTAAAATCTATGGTACTCACCAAAGGTCAGTGGGACTGTAGTAATCAGAAATATCCCAACGATGATAGTAAGTATAAAACTTGTTTCTGTTATCCAAAAACCATCTAAAGATATAAATTGGAAGAGATTAGCTCACACAAAAAACTAAATTGTCCCATTTCTTCCCAAGCATACACACACTAGCTAGCAGGAGTCTGCTGCTCTGAGGTTTTATAAGCCAGTTTTTTAGCAGTTGGCAGTTTGAAATCAGCCATGTTGAAAGTGTGTATACCCAGCAGAAATCAAATCCAAAGTTGCTGCTTTCCCTTTCGTTATTTCACCATCATCACACAGAAGCACACCCGCTCACTCTATTTTAAGATGACTAAAAAATGGCTGGAGATATGGCTCAGAAGTTAAGAGCACTGGCTGTTCTTCCAGAGGTCCTGAGTTCAATTCCCAGCATCCACATGGTGGCTCGCAACCATCTACAACAAGGTCTGGTGCTCTCTTCTGGCATACAGTTGTACATGCAGAGACAACACTGTATACATAATAAATAAATCTTTTTTTTAAAGATAACTAAAATAAAACAAAAACAAGGTATGATTCCTTTTAAGGAATTTGGGACGAAGACCCAAACCACTGACTTCTTGGTTCTTTTCAGAAAATACCTAGCTAAGCACTAGCTAGCTGACTCTAATAGAAATAAGAATGATGGCAGTTTTGTCTTTTAATTTTGTGTGTATGAGTGGTTTTGCACTCGTGGATTTCTGTGTGCCGTGCACATGAATTTTCAGTGGAGGCCAGAAGAGGACATCAAATTCCTGGGAGAGGGGCAGAGTCTGGAGATAAAAGATGACTGTGAGCCACCACGTGGGTCCTGGGAACCAAGCCCAGGCCCTCTGCAAGAGCAAGTGCTTTCAACTGCTGAGCCAGCTCTTCTAAACCTTTTTTTTCAAATTGCATTTGTTTGTACGTGTTGCATGTATGTACGTGTGTGCATGTGCTTGCTTACAGGGCACAGATCTGGGGGCCAGTGAATAGGTTGTGGGAAATGGTTTTCCTTCTTCTATTGTAGATTCCAGGGAACAGTCTCTCAAGCACCAAGTGGTCTTACCCACTGAGCCATCTTGATGACCCAGAATGGTTGAAGTTTTATGTAAAATGTATGTATAAAGTGCAAATAACTGACATTTGCATAAAGCATATCAATTATGCATGACAGTGGGTTCATTAAGTTAGGCAAAAAGGGAGCCCCAGGTGAGGGATAAATGGCAGGTGGTGCAGGCTGCTCTTCGAGGCTGAAGGAAATACAGGGCCAAAGACCTAAAGACAAAAGCTACGTCACAGGGACAGATGCCAGGAGGAGGGAGCACTTGTGGGGGGTAGGGAGCAGGCCCCCAGAGGCTCCACATGCCACACTGGCATCAGTAAGTGGAGTCATTTCATATCATTCAAAAATGAGCTAAAGATCCATCTTCTGCATCGGCTAAATTGTCAGCAGTGCGGTTAAGCTAAGAGCATGGGCAAGAAAAAAATATCTTAAGTCAAGAAAGCCGGTGTGGAAAAAGAAATGTGGGGATTTACCAGAGAGAAATTAAGACAGTGAGCCAGCAAGGAAGTCCATCGGGTAAAGGGGCTGGCTACCAAGGCTGGCAGTTTGAGTTTGACCCCTGGGACCCATGTAGTAGAAGAGCATCAACTCTTAAAAGTTGGTCTCTACCTGTACACATGCCTATGGCAGGCAAATGTCCACACACACATACAAATAAATAAATGGTTTTTTTTTTTAAAGAGGAACTGATACATTTCTCTTCAAAATCAGCTGAAGTTGTTGACTATAGGGAGAGACAGATCAAATGTGTCACTGAAGTTTCCAGCCCAACTCCTGGCTAGTTCGGGTGTCTACTTGACACATCTGAGAAGAAGGACACCCACCCACCTACCCTCCCAGTTGAAGAATTGTCTATAGGTATGTCTGTGGGAGCGTTTCTTTATTTCTGATTAATGTAGGATGGCCAAGCCCATTGTGTTACCAACCCCAGGCAGCTGGGCCCAGGATGATGAGCAACGTAGCTGGATGTGAGCCAAATAGGAAAGCCAGCAAGCTGCTTTTCTCTGTGGTTCCTGCTGTAGCTCCTACCTCTGGGTTCCCATCATGAGTTCCTGCCTTGGCTTCCCATGATGGTGGACTCTAATCTGTAAGTCAGATAAACCTTTACATCCCTAAGTTGACTCTGGTCAGTGTTGTTTGTTTGTTTGTTTTTTCACTATAATAGGTATTTAGGTGCCCAGAGCTGTACAATTATGTTCTTGATTTCTTTCCTGGTTGGAATTAACCAGTTCCCTGAGTAGAAATGCTGCCCATGACAAAAAAAAATAGGTATTTAGAAAGATAATTCATAAACTAAACTAGGGTACAATGGAACAGATAGGTAAGAAGGAAGACAAAGAATAGTTCCAAGTCTCTCATGTAAGAGAGAATAGTAAAAAGCAGATACTATGTATGACTAAATAAATGGACTGTGTTGGGAGTCTGTGAAAGAGCATGGGATTGGGGTGGTAGACATTCAGAGTAGCCGCTTATTACTGAGATACAAATGATACTTTAAAGCCAGGAGTAGTGGCACACTCCTTTAATTCCAGCTCTCCAGAGTTCAAGGGCAGGCTGGTCTACAAAGCAAGTTCCAGGACAGCCAGAGCTGTTACACAGAAAAACCTTGTCTCAAAGACTACACCAGACCAAACAAACAAAGAGTACACCAGATCACCTGAACCATTCAATAGTTTGTATGATAAATTATTCAGCCGCCATATTTGTTCATATCTGTTGCTAATACTAAGAATGTATGGATCTTTGGCACTAACTATTTATGTAATAAACTAATGTGCAGACATATATGTTAACATACCTTCCACTAGTGTAATATCCTCACTGGTTCCACTATATTCTCCAAGCCCAATATTATTGGCAGCTACTACTCTGAACTGAAATATTCCCTTCAGGTTTTTTGGCTTCCACGTGCAAATGCTACCGCAGGACCCATTAAACGCCATCTTCCATCTTGAACTCTGGTTCTGTGACTCATTTGAAATACCCTTTCTGCAAAAGAAATGGTAGATTAATAGAAACCCACAGCATAAAGACAATGCAGTGTTATTTCTAGTCACCCATCACATATCACACACTTGACCCTTGATCACATCGTCTGCTGCAGAAGACAGTTTATTCACTGAAGTCGTCGTGATTCATAAGCAAACCAACTCATAAAGTACAAGAGCTGAGTTCAAAAGATGAAACTGGAACAGCACTATGTACCAAAGGCAAGTTCCAGGTCTTCTAATTGTGTCTTTTCTGGCAATTCTTCTCAGGCACTGTGGGTCTGAAACTTATCAGATCACAGCAGGTTTACTGGTACAGAGTAAAAGCTAGCTATGCTCCCACTAAGTGGCTACTGTCCTGGAGAAACAAGCAAGTAACAAGAGCTGAAGCCCAGGAGGCCAGGGAATGGGAAACAAAAGAGCTGAGGGTCAACAGGGTTGGTCACAACTGTTCCCAGGAGCATGATATCTTCAGGAGCACCTTCTGCATTTATAATTTGAAAAGCCTTAGGGCAAGTGTTGGTGACTTCGTTGTTTAATCAAAGCTTTGATTTTAAACCAGAAAGGCTCCTAGGAATGAGGTGGCTTTCCCGAGCTACTGAAGGACAGTGGGCACGTTGGACAGTAGTTGAGCACCTTCCATTTCTAATGCAACATAGTGGAGTTCACCATGTTCTTTCATTCCATTGACTGTTCACAACAACCCAGTGAGAGAGAGATCATCACGCCCATTTCACAGGTAAGGAAACCTAAGTTTCAGGAAAAGCAAACCAGTGAGGATCTGAACATGGTCAGTTACTGGAATGAGTAACATTCCTGGACACTTGCAATCTGTACCTGCTTGACCTGTGCATGTGACCTTGATCGAAAATAAAGTCATGGCATCTGTCATGTTAAGATGAAAACATACTAGATGAGGGTGTGTCCTAGTCCAATGCCTTTTAGAAAGGAGAAAGGTGAGTCCAGGTCCACAAAAGAGTGTGTGATGCTAGAGATGAGATGCGTATAGAAGTCAAGCAACACCAGTGATATCAGGCCCAGTACAAGAAGCTAAGACAAGGTGAAAAAGGAGTCTTCCCTAGGAAGTTAAAAGGAAGGATGGTCTTCCTGACATCAGTGTGTGTGTGTGTGTGTGTGTGTGTGTGTGTGTGTGTGTGTGTGTGTGTTGAGACAGGGTTTCTCTGTATAGCTCTGGCTTTCCTGGGACTCTGTAGACCAGGCTGGCCTCAAACTCAGAGATCCACCATCCCCTGTCTCCCCAGTGCTGAGATTAGAGGTGTGCACCAGCACCATCCAGCAAGATGTCAGATTTCTAGCCAGTCAAACTGTGGCTTTAAATCACCAAATTGGCGTACTTTGCTCCACGACTCTAAGAGCCAAGGCAAGAACATCACAAGTTCACATCCCAACCAGGCTATTGAGCAAGTCCCAGGGCAGTTGGGTAGCCTGGACAGCTAAGTGAGCACTGATGTCAGGAAGTTAGTGTGGCTCATCATATAACTCAGTGGTAGAGCCGTTGATTAGCAGGTCCTCAGCTTAGTCCCCAATACTGGGTGGGGGATGGACATAAAAAGAGTAGAGTCCAACTAGAGTATTCTTTCTCAAGAGATGACTAAGAGGCAAGCATGTGACACCTCCTCCTGTCCTACAGTGCTGATATTATAGTACTAAAGTGGAGTCTCAGGGCGAAGGTATGCAAATTGTTGAAGTGGAGTTACACATTTAAGGTCTTGCTGATGGGAACACACTAAGGTGGACAGCACTGTGGCCCGGATGATACACACCATTATAGTCATGCCCCACCACCACCATAGTTCAACAAAGAACACATTTTATTTTGTATGGAAACGAGTGGCAAAATATTTCATGAAGGTTTCAAGTGAAAAATGTAGCCAGGAGAATGTTCTGATATAAGTGGGAAATGTTCTGAGGTTCTGGGGATGCCAGACTCAAGATGAAGCGAAAATAGATCTAAAGCTCAAGTTGCCGGGACTGTAATTATGGAAGTGACTTTTGTCCTTGGAGCCTCTTAAAAGATGGTTCCGTAGTCCCGTGAGGGGAATTTGGATTTCTCCCCTTGAGCTGGCGTGAGGTC
>OU015750.1:91673808-91704844 GCA_907169655.1 Acomys percivali | reverse complement strand
GAGGGCACATGTGCTTCTCAGCTGCTGGGTTTAGGTGACATCATACTCTCAGCCTCTGGAAGCACACACACATCGGTTAACCTCAGAAGATAGAAAGCCCATCCACCTACGTGACTTCACATCACTTCATCCCTCTCCCTTGATTCAGATTCTGAAAAGAAGAAATTGAGTTTTCTACCACTTCTTCTCACCTGAGAGAATTCAACTTTGCTTTAAAAAAAAAAAAAACAAATTATCAGAAGTTTACATGCATTCATTGTCTGACGCCAAGCATTAGCTCAGCTCCTTAAGCAGAATGGACATCAAGTAAATATCAGTTGCCTGAACTCTGAGGGAGGCTTTCTGTGACATATGAATGAGCAGTTGCAGATTTCTGAGAGTGATGTGGTGTGTTTTATAATTAGAAGGTCAAGTATGATGTTGGGAGCATAGCAAAGAACATAGTGAAGCACGCAAACGCCCTTAAAGATTCATCTTTCTCTATGAACGTCCTTTGACAAAATTATTACTCTTGACTACCTTGTAATTAACTGTAATTAGCTCTCTGTGGTACAGAAAGCATTGGTTGACACATACCTGATTTCAAGGACATAGTACGTCAGTCTGCCTCCATTATCTTCCGCTTTTTCCCACTGGATTGAATTTTTACTCCCTTCTAGTAATTTCGGAATGCCTGGTTTGCTTGGGACTCCAGCTTTGTGGGTGGGAAAGAGAGAAATGACTGATATGTTAGAAGTATAAAATACTTGCATTGGTTATCTTTCCCTGGGATATGTGGAAGAAAATAAACGTATTAAAGAAATATTCTGGTAGAAAGGCAGCATCCAGCACACGGTGTGTCTTAGCAACAGGACCACAGTCACACAAGTGACAGCACATGCTGGTGATGTTGTGGAGAAAGGGGAACACTCCTCCATTGCTGGTGGGAGTGCAAACATGTACAACCACTTTGGAAATCAATCTGGCTCTTTATCAGAAAATTGGAACTAGTACTACCTCAAGACTCAACTGTACCACTACTGGGCATAAACCCAAAAGATGCTCTACTATACAAGCTCAAACCATGTTCACAGAGGCTTTACTTATCATAGCCAGGAACTAGAAACAACCTAGATGTTCCTCAACTGAAAAAAAAAATGAGTAAGGAAACTGTGGTTTTACACAATAGAATAGTACTCAGCTATTTAAAACAAGGGCATCATGAAATTCACAGGCTAGAACTAGAAAAGAGCATCCTGAGTGAGGTAACCCAGACTCAGAAAGACACACATGGTATGTACTCACTTATAAGTGGATTTTAGCCATATAGTACAGGATAACCACACTACAACACAGAGGCCCAAAGAAACAAACAAGGAGGGTCTCACTCAGATGGGGAACTAGAATAGACAGTGGAAATAGATGTAAAGAGGGAAGTGGGTTAAGACAAGGTGTGGGGAGGGAAACGAGGGGGGATCAGATGTAGGGAGAGTGGGGAGGGAAGGTGAGAGATCTTGGAGAGAAAAGGGAACCGGAGCACAAGGGCATCACTGAGAAAAGCTGAAGACTTATGACAGGGTAGACTTCAGGGAGGACATGGGGATGTCTCTAGCTGAGCCTCCTAGTAGCAGGGGACATGGAGACTGCAGAGGCCACCTTCTAGCCAGGCGGGACTTATCTTGGTGGGAGGAGAACATCAACTCACCTAGAAAACCTTCCACTCAAAAATTACCCTGCCTACAAGATGTGCAGAGATAAAGATAGAGTAGAGATCTGAGACCCACCCCATGGGGAAGAGGTGACCACTGACACCATCAGTGGTACCCTGCTATGTTTACAGACAGAAGCATAGCACAACTGTCCTCTGAGAGGCCCCACCCAGTAGCTGATTAAATCAGATGCTGAAACTCACAACCAAGCATTAGGAGGAGCCTGGAGAGCCCAATGGGAGTGTGGGAGCTGAGGGAATAGAAGGATCCAGAAAGAAGAAGAACACCACAAGAAGACCAACAGTTATCTAACCTACACTCAAGGGGGCTTACAGAGAAGAAAGCACCAACCAAAGAGCATGCATGGACTGGACCTATGCCTCCTACACATATGTAACTGGTGGGCAGATGGGCAGTTTGATCTTCATGTGGATCCCTTGCTAAGCTGTCTATGGCATGGACTCCATAGCCTGTTTTTTATCACTTCCCCATAACGGGGCTGCTTTGCCTAGGCTCAGTGGATGAGGATGAGCTCAGTCCTGATGCAACTTGTTGTGCTGGGATGGGCTGGTGGGGGGAACTCCCTTTTTCTGAGGAGAAGGGGAGGGAGGATGGGAGGAAGAGGAAGGGAGGAAAGGACCAGGAGGAAGTTTCAGTCTTCAGGCACCACCCACGTTACTTTTTTTGAGTCTCTCATTGGTCTGGTGCTAGGCTGGCTAAGCAGTCACCTGTCTCCACCTGCATAGCACTGGGGTTACAAATGCTCTGTCACATCCAGATTCTTGGTGTGGGTTCTGGGGACTGAACTCAGGTCCTCATACTTACATAGCAAGCACTTTTCTGCCCAAGCTGTCTCCCCAGACCTGAAGCACAATTTTTCAAGTGAATATCCAAAGCTTTCATTAATGGCAGGCTGGCTAGTTAATGGGAAGATTAATCATGTATCTTATATTGACACAAAATAAGTGATAGATCCAAACTTAAAAAGCAGTCACACCCTTGCATCATTTTGCCCTCCACTCTTCCAGGACTCAACCTGGAATTATGGTGTTCAGAATTATAATTGAATAGACTTGCAAGGTTTGGTTCCACTTGGTTTTTCCTTGGACTATAAAAGTTATTTTGTAAGTATTTCTTGGACATTCAGTTACCCTCTTTTATATAGTTCTTGCTGCAAAACAGAATATAGCTAGAGAGGATATCAGAAAACTGGAAGAAGAAATAGCTTTACCCATCTCAGGATCCTACAAACCCAAGCCAATATGTTCCTGCTTTTTCTTGTAATGACTCCTGACTCTTCGATTTATTCATCTATGCTACAGACTTAGTAATGACTTTCGAGAAAACATTCGAGAGCCTATACAGATGACTCAGAGGTTAAGAGCACTTGCTGGTCATGCAGAGGCCCCAGGCTTTGTTCCCAGCACCCACAAAGTGACTCATAGCCATCTGTAACCCCAGTTCCAGGAGATCCAACACCATCTTCTGTCTAACTTTGGAACCTGGTAACTGCAGCAGGTACACAGGCAGTGCACATCTATACACGCAGACAAAACACTAACATACATACACTAAGAATAGAAACAAATTTAAGACAACACCTGTGCCTCTAGAATTAGATTGGTGGAACTGAGAGGCGAGAAAAGAGCAGAGATATCTGCGTTGCTTGAGGTGAGGATGCTAACACCCACCTTTTGTCTTGAAGCTCTCTGGAATTGAGGAGCTGTTTTCTCCTGTCACATAGGACACCACCACCCGGATGTTATAGGGAGTGTAAGGCTGTAGATCTGTGATGTTGCAGACATAAACTGGACCTTGGCTGCACGAAGCTTCAACATGGTAAAAGTCATTGTATTTCCACTAGAAAAAGAAGTATAACTAAGATTTGTATTCTTTTCAGAAACTCTTGGACAGAGTACTTGATTAAAATTTAAATGCATTTATGCTGAAAGAAAGAACTTCGTTATGGTGTTTAGTCCTAAACCTTACCCTCAACACACACACATAGCCCCCTTGTTTTTATGTCAGGTTATAATTAGATGAATGACCCCCTGTAGCCTAAGTGCAAGTGGAGCATACCTAACTGGGTACAGTGGGGGGATTCTAAGCTGAGACATGCTATTCTCCCTAAGGCAAGATGGCTAAGAATGGAAGTGACAGTGTAAGGACAAGGACGGACTAAAACAAAGAGAGCCTCAACTCCAGGCATTGGTTCATTTTTTTAAATTATAATTTTATATGTTTTGATTCTTTGTTGAAGTCCATAGACAAAGCAGAACATTTTGGATTTTCCTCTAATGCTGTCTTCAGGTATATGGCAGCCATGCTTCACGTACATTCTTAGGGACCATAAGTCCTCCAAGAAAGGAAGCTCTGGCCCACCATCCACAGACAGGCTGCAGTGAGGATAGACGTTAAATACAGGAGGCCTTGTTTCTGTTCCACTCTAGACATCTACAAGTCTTTAAGTAGAGCTATGTGAAGCTTCTTTCTCTGTATGGTATTACATTTTTAAATTTGTTCTATTTAGGTCATTAAAAAATCATTACTTGAAAATATGTGTGTGTGTGTGTGTGTGTGTATGACAAAGGATGTGGCATTTTGTCAGGAGTTCTTGGTGTCTTTTCCTTGGTGGCGTTTCCTAAGAAGGTCAGTTTCCATAAATAAACGTTCCTCTGACTCTCCTTTTTCCTTCGGCTCTCATGAGGTCGCACCGTGTCATCAGAGAGGCATCTTTACGTTAGTTTCAATTACTAATTACATTAGTTACCAAAAATGGGGGACGAAGAGGAGAGTGGGAATGAAACAGTCAGCAGCAGAAATATTATTCAAGACACTGCTTGCTCTAAATTCATCAATGTGTCAATCTCAGATGTAATGAAGCAGGCCGTTCTATGGGCAATAGTGTGTGTGTGTGTGTGTGTGTGTGTATGTTTGTGTGTGTGTGTTTGTGTGTGTGTGTGTGTGTAAGGAGGAGGGGAGAGGGAGAGAAGGAGAGAGAAAGAGAGAGAGAGAACGAGAGAGAGAGAGAGAGAGAGAGAGAGAGAGAGAGAGAGAGAGATTATTTCCCACTTAAAAACTTCAACTACCTTAGGTCCTGCCTTCTTGATGATACGGTATATAAATTACCTTTAGTGGCTGCCCTACGGCCTACTCAACATTCTACAGCATCAAGAAGTCAGCAGAGCTCCTAAAATGCAGAAGAGATGTTTACCAGGAGTGCTTGCTGGAAAACTGGCAGAGGATCGGCCTCACTGCAGCAGTGAATGTTCTGGGCAGACCACCAACTTGGCAGCTACAGTGGGCTATCCCTGAAAAAATCACAGGGAGTTGGAACCTTCCACTTGTCAGAAGCTAACAAGGGCAGGGGTGAAGGCTACCCCAGAGTGACTGAGTGGCTAGTGTGAAGTTTTGGAGGGTGTCTAGCCTAGAGTATCTTATAGATCAGAACCTCAGAAATACATAGCTCTAGTAAAGCACAAAAATGAAGGGGGGAAACACAATTTAGTGGACTTCTATGAAAACAAGACAAAGTAAAATTAGTTTCCTCTAATTTTAAGTTGGATATGTTCTGCTTATTATATATTATATATATTATATATATTATATATATTTATATTTATATATTTATATTTATATTTTATATATATAATTATATTATATATAATTATATTATATTTATAATATATTATAAATATATTATATATATTTACATATTTTTAAAACCTACATGATTCAAAAGATAGATTTTTTAAAACATATCTCAAGGGCTGGGAAGGTAGCTAAGTTGGTAAAGTGCCAACCTATTATACACAAAGCCCTAGGTTTTCTTCCCAATGTCAGAATCCAGGTGTGGTGATGCACACTTTACTGCTGGCGTGCGGAAGGTGAGACAGAAAGAAGAAGAATCAGAAGCTCAGAGTCATAGGTTATCTTCAGCTATATACAAAATTCAAGACTAGCCGAGACTATATCACACCTTGTCTCAAAACAAACAAATAAATCCTTAGCTTGTGTTCTGAAGCCTTTATTTTCCAGGCATGGAAATTGTGTCAGAATGACAAAGTTTGCCATGCTGTTCTTCCACTTATAAAGAAAAATGTAATTAAAAGGCATATCTATCTCTCCTCACTGATCACCCTCTAAGCATCTCAGTGTGGATTTATGCGATCATTGCCAGCAATCTTGCCACTAAGAGACAAGTTCAAGTTGCTGAAAAAAGATGGAGAGCCCAGCTGGAGCATCCATCCACTGTTCAGAGTCAGAGCCTTCCACTGTTTTCATGCACCTGCGCTACAGATTGCCCCCTGCGCAGAAAGGATTGCTCTCAGCGTCAGTGTCATGGCATACTCTTGAAAAAGCAGGCTTTTGCTGTGTACAGTCCAGGATGCTCTCAAACTCACAATCCTCCTCCCTCCTCTCCCAACACGGTGAAATTAAACATGTGTACTACCACACACCCAGAGGCCTCGTGTCTTTCTACAACATTGCCCATGACAGACCTGTACTGAAAAAAGTGGGGAGACAGAGGGAGTACAGCAATGGGAGCACCTCCTGAAGTCATGAGGACTGGACCAGGAGGGCCCCATCTGGGGTCCTTCTCAGACTTTGAGGAATAGGACGGCTGACTTAATGACTCATGTTCCTTCTGTGGAAAACACTCACGTAGGACTGTTCTAGGGATGTGTCCCCCCTGGAGCTCTTCCGTGCCCAACTGGTGACATAAAACTCATTATAGTATCTATCTCAGTCTTTGTCTTCTTATCAAGAAAGTGAGGTACCAGCGCATTATTATCCCTCACATCTTTCCCAATCTGGGAAGTGATGCTAGCATCCGCTCCCCTTGACTTTACACTGAACTACAACCAATTTCTCCAATTTAACCTTTCTTTTTTTCAAATAAAGTCACCATTTCAAAATAGGTAAATCTTTTTTTTAATAAAAGCTATACACTCAATATTTAATACTTGGTGCTCCGTTTTCTCAGTCTGATCCAAAAAAAACAAAGTCACAAAAATATTATCTTAAAAAAAAATATATATATATTATCTTACATGGTGAACTTTAAAAATCTACAAAGAGAAAAGGGACTGTGGGAAGGGATGGAGAGACTTTTAGGAAACAGTGGTACGCATGCGACAGGAAAGCAGAAGGGGTTACTGTTGGGAATGGGAAGGAGACAAGAGAAGGACACAGAGAAAGGGCAGTAGAAGGAGGTGAATAAGAGCAAGGTCATACAGTCAGCATTTCAGCACAGATGGGAAGGGACACAGGAGGCCCCTCCCGTGGCTGATGAGCTGTGGACAGTCACTGGCTGCTGAGGGAAAGGGGTCTTTTCCTTCAAGGGTGGAGGCACGGGTAAGTTGACCATGATCCCATCACTAAGTCCACACTGTGTATAAGAAAGCAGCTCAGGTTAAACTCAGTGGGTCACTGAGATAAACACAAAAGGAGAAGGAAGACGTGTTGGGAATGGTGTTTCCAGAGGGAGGGAGGGTGAGAGAGAGAGAGGATCGGCAGAGAGGTGAGAGCAAAATACAAAATATCCACGTATGAAACTGTCAAGAGGAGGTGAGAGGAGGTGAGAGAGCAGAATCGGGTGAATGTGAGCAAAATTCATAATATTCATGTATGAAACTGTCAAGGAATAAACTTAAAAATTACTCTGTAAAAACAAATGTGGAAAAAAAAAACTACCTGAGAACAATTTCACTTTTAAAGAAATAGTGAGATCTTGACAGTACTAATTTGATTTAAATAACTATAAAACAAGATTTTTGTTGTTGTTTTTAGTTTTTTGAGACAGGGTCTCTCTGTGTAGCCTTGACTGTCTTGGATTCACTTTGTAGACCAGACTGGCCTCGAACTCACAGTGATCTGCCTGCCTCTGCCTCCCAAGTGCTGGGATTAAAGGCATGTGCCACCACATCCGGCTAAAACAAGATAATTTTAAACTATCTTTACAAATGAGTAAACCTAAGCAGGCGTGTGTGTGTGTGTGTGTGTGTGTGTGTGTGTGTGTGTGTGTGTGTGTGTGTGTGTGTGTACATATGCAGACATGCACACAACTAGGTAACAGTAAAATAACAAATAGTACTTACAGAGTCTTAATCATACATTGTATTGGTTGGTTGGTTGGTTGGTTGGTTTGGTTTGGTTTTTTTGAGACAGGGTTTCTCTGTGTAGCCTTTTGTACCACTGTGAAAGTCAGCATAACTTTCCTGAACAGTATCCAATTACCTGACATCTTAAAGGTCAGTTTGGGTATCTATTTAATAACGCATGAAGAATTTTGAATAAAGAGACTTTTTAAACTTTATGAATTGGCAGCAAACTAGTTTGGGGATAAAGCAGCTCTATGCTTTCATTTCTCTTTGGTTGCTGCACCCTACTTAAATATTGAAAGCACACTTCTAAATAAGTCTTTGGCTTTTTGTTTGTCCGTTTATTATATTTTTCATAGAAAACACCAAATTGTTAAAGACTTTAAACCTGACAACATATAGTCCAGGTTTACTTTATTGATAACTAATGTTTATATAAAATGTGTATATAAAATTAGTAAGCTAACTTACACAGTTTTACACAGGTTCTTAAGGGTACAGGCGCTATGCCTGTATCTATGTCCATGCGCTAAGTGTGTCCCTGCTGCTCTTTGGATGCTAGAAGATGGAGTCAGATCTCCTGAGACAGTTGTGAGGAGCCATGTGGGTACTGGGAATTGAACCTGGGTCTTCTGAAATAACAGTGCTTTTAACACCTGAGCTAGCTCGCTAGCCCCATACACGAGTCTTCCTAAAGTCAATTTTTATTACTTTATTAGTCCAGGGAGGCGGTGGGAAGCCAAAACTTGTGCCTAAAGATCAGAGGAAATTTTGTGGGGACAGGTTCTCTCCTACTTTGTGGGTATCATGGATCAAACTCAAGTCCTCAGGCCTGACAATAAACACCTTTACCCTTGAACCTCTTTGCCATCCCTTAAGAGCAAATTGAACTTGGGACACTATTTTGGACAGAACTTAACCTCTGGATAATTCACTGCTTCTCCTGCCAAACTGAGCCAATGAAATGTTGGCAAGCACTGTTGATTTATACAAGAGACCATTCTAGTCATGCGACCAAAAAAAAAAAAAATCTTTCCAGCTTATTGCACATCATAAAGTAAGGATTTGCATCAAAAGGTCTACCTTCTGCAGTTCAAACCAAAATCTGGTGAGGTTAACATTAGACGGAGTCTTCCAATCTAACTGCAGACTAGTGTTCTCTGGAACCAAGGCAGAAGGTTTCTCTGGTGTATCAAACATGCTGACAGTGACAGGATGACTCTCAGTACACCACATTTCCTCTGAGTGGCAGGCCAGGACCTTTTTGTTTAGAAAGAAAGAAAGAAAGAAAGAAAGAAAGAAAGAAAGAAAGAAAGAAAGAAAGAAAGAAAGAGAGAAAAAAAAAAAGTCCCTTAGTCGTCACAGAACATAAGCTTGAATATGGCAGTGAGAAGTGCCCAGGACACTCAGTACCTTCAACACATAGAACTGTCCACCAGATAGTTTAGTGACAAGGAGAGCAAGCCTGGCACTTGGAAATTCACCCTGTCTTAGAGGAGCCGTGGGAATCGGAGCCAGGTGCGACATAACCAGCTGATAGCGGACTGACTCTTTGGGTCCGTTCGGCCTCTGCGATTCTGTCCAGAGGATGTGGAGACTGGTGTCTGACAGCACAGTTGCGTTAATATGACAAACTGCCCCGGGCACTGAAAATAAATAACATCGAAGGCTAAGGGACATTACAACAGCCCTGGGTGGTGGAAAGAAGCGAGAGCATCAGTTGAGGAACAGCGCTGTCACGTGAGTGGAATGAGCTAGAGAGGTCCAAGGGAAAGTTGGCCTCCTCACGGGAAGTGAGCGGGCTGCCTGAAGAGCTGTTCTCTATTTTTGCTTAATGACCAAATCATTCTCTGACCCCAGCTCAAGTCTACAGCCAGTGAGGAACTACAGAATTTGCGAGGGCTTTGTGGCCATCATTGAAAACAGCTGAAAGAAACGAGTTCCACTCTGGATTCTCTACCCACTTTTTTTTTTTTTTTTTTTTAAGACTGTGAAGCTCTATACACAGGGGGAGGTAATCCCCCTCAGGAACAGTCATAGGGGAGGGGAATAAGGGGAAAATGGGAGGGAGGGAAGAATGGGAGGATACAAGGGATAGGATAACCATTGAGATGTAACAAGAATAAATTAATTTTAAATTTTTTTTAAAAAAAGACTGTGAAGCTCCATGGCTGAAAGCCTCAGGGCGCTGAACACACTGCACATTACACCTTGCTTTTCTTTCCTGTCCTGCTGCATGTGCAGAGACCTGTGACACATGGGAAGAGAGTGACACTGTGTGGCAAGACCAAAGAATGTGTTTCTTGGCCAAACTACATTTTGATGTTTTATCTTCTAGTTGCTTTGTGCTTTGCCGGGACATTACTCAGTCCTGACAAGGATTAGAGCCAGGGTCAGGTCGCTAAAGTGTTTTCCCCAAGTTCACAGTCCTTACTGAATTTTAAGCACTCCCACAATGATGATTACTTAGCAATCAGATGTAATAAAATAAAATAAAATAAACAGACACGAGCATCACACATACCATAGAGTTCCAAGACAGAAACCCTCATCAGAACATAACTTACCTCCACTTTTAGTTTTTCCCTGAATCTCTTTTCCAAGAGGCAAATATTCTAAAGGATCTGAATAGTAATTCTTCACAGCGATCTGAATCACATATGTTGAAAATGGCTGCAAACCTTCAATGCGGACTACATTCTCCTGTGACTCCTATAATTGAATTTTTAAGTTAGTATTTGATTCTTGTATCTCATACAAATTACTGAAAACAGCTATTCTTGATATTTCCTGATACCACTGTCTTGATCTAACAGACTTGGCTTGTTTAATATCTCCATGAGTAATTGACAAATGATTGGTGGGCAACTCTGGACCAATGTGAAATGACTCACTTCACAGGGCACACACAGAGAGAGATCCACAAGAGGGCAGTATTTCATTCTCACTGTATCGCAATGTAGGGTTCTAAAGTTTGCAAACTTAACAATAAAAGATCAAAGAAAGGCAGTTAAGCATTCTCAGAAATAAGATCTGATGGGGTGAAGGACATCCCTGAGGGTCTGGTTCTCAATGCTGGCCATGCTCTGGAACCATCCAAGAAGATTTCTGAATGCGCTATGTTTTTGTTCCACCCTCAGCAAATCTGACTGAGGTGTCTTGGGTGAAGCTTAGGTTGAGAGTTACTGACTCGGACCCATCTTAATCAATTTACAGACAGGAAACTATAGTAGATCTAATAATGTAAATATCCAGGGTCACAGCATAGCCTGTTCAACCAAAGAATAATGCATACTTTATAGCAACACACAGAATCTAAAACCTAGAGCTGATGATCAATTAAGCAAATTTGATTTGCTTAAGTAAAGCAAGGCTCAAAGCAAAACATTGGACAGATATTATTCTGTTAGTCTAATGACCAAACACCAACCAACACCAACTTGGGATGAGTAGTGATAGTTCATTCATCAAGAAATAGCTAGACCCAGGCACAGTGATATATGCCTGTAATGCTGTAACTCCAGGGGCAAGGCATTCTGCAGTCAGTTCAAGGCCAACCTGGGCTACAGGGCTAGTTTCTTGCCAGCTAGTACTATACAGTAAGATGGTGTCTTGGAGAGACAGAGAGAAAGAGGGATGGTGAGCACATTGTCTAGTGCCTGTCGACTATTCCACACAACTAGAGAAACAATGACAGATAAGAAGCAGATGAAGTTCCTAGAGTACAAATCACAACTCACAAAACAAGTAGAAAAAATACAATGTATACTTTATATTAAATAAATGTTATAAAAGGACACATAGCCAAGGACAATACAGGTGGTAAAATTTAAACCCCTACCCAGATTTAGCCCATGGACAGGACAGTCTCCACACTTGAGTGGAGAGAGGGATATAACTTTCTCATGTATTCTGGTGCCTCACATTTGACTATGTCCCCTGGAGGGGGAGACCTAGTGGCACTCAGAGGAAGGACAGCAGGTCACCGAGAAGAGACTTGATACCCTATGAGCATATACAGGGAGAGGTAATCCCTCTCAGGAACAGTCATAGGGGAGGGGAATAAGGGGAAAATGGGAGGGAGGGGAGAATGGGAGGATACAAGGGATGGGATAACCATAGAGATGTAACAAGACTAAATTAATAAAAATAAAAAAATAATAAAAAAAATTTCCTCTGTCTCATTCACTCCTTGGCTCTTCCATTTAATGGCTAGGGGGTAGGAACAAGGCTCTATCGCTCTTGGGGACAATCAGGGAGGGGAAGAAACTTTGTTCTCTCAGGACTCAAAAGAAACAGTTACCATGGCAACCCATAGCTAGTGTTACTAAGTTTCTCTAATGTTTAGCTTACTCCCAGGCAAGAAGGCTAGAGATCAATATGCTATGATCAGTGATTGGCTGGAAAGAATTTTAAAGCAAAGAAGCTTAAAAATGTCTTTATCAGAATGCGTGGTCAAAAGGTGTACATCAAAAAAGAGCATCTTATAAAGACAAAAGCAACCAGCTCCAGGCTTACCAGCACTCCATGTTTCCTGTCTGAGCTGTTTGCCCTATCAGCTTCCGTATAGTAGACCATGTATGTTGGTGTGGGGCTGGTAATGCCAGGCCATGTGAGGTTTCTCTTGACTGGAGGTAATTTGAGTGTGAGGCTGGTATTGGTGGTATTCAACACAGTTGCTTCTACCATATCTGAAGTTAGAGATAGATATGCTTTATCTAAAATAAGAAGAAAAAAAGACAAATATGTAGAGAAAGAATAATAAAATAATATCTAGCAAAGGTAATAGCAAATGTTAGAAACAAATTTGTAAAGTATACATGACATTTACTTGAAATGAAAAATATGAAATATGCCTGATATTGTATGCACTTTGATAGAAACAAAAATGGCTTGCCTCCTGATCCTGCCTGTGGCAAACTATCCTGGATCCTCCCCAGTGTCCTCTTTCTTTTCTCCACATTCAAACATGTCTGATGTTTAAGACAGCATACCCAGAGGAAACTCATTTTCTGAACTATAGTTGCAGCTGGGACAGTCACAAGGCACCATCTTGGCAGGTGTCTTCTCTGTGAGCCTTCCAGAGTGGCATTTGTCTCAGTGATAAGAAGGAGAAATTGTTGTAAGACTCCCTGCCTAAGATGCAACCTGAGATGTCACTAGGAGCATGAGCAATCCTGTAAGAACTTACTAGAAGACATGTTGCAAAGTTTGAGGCTAGCATAGTGGCACATGCTTGCAGTGCTAGCAGTTGGGAAGCAGATACACCGAGGGTCAAAGGTTTGATGCTGTCTTCTGTGTATGGCATGCTATTGAGACCCATGCATAAGATCACCACAAAATTTGACATGTCATCAAAATGGGTCCCTGTAAAGATTTATATGCAAATACTGGTTGACAAGAAAGAGACATTTTCTTTAGTGATAAGTACACATGCTCCTATAAACAAACTCTGATGCACACAACTGTGAATATCACTAATGAAATCCATTACATTACAAAAAAATTTTTTAAAAGGGGGCGCTTGCTACAAACTTGAAAACCTGAGTTGGAACCCACAGCAGAAGAGAAAGGACTTCTGAAATTGACCTCTGACCTCTGTATACTCATCATGGCAAGCATGCATTTGCATTCATATTCTCTATCTCTGTCTGTCTCTGTCTCTGTCTCTCTATGTGTCTCTCTCTTTCACACACACATACACATACACACTAGTAGAAAATAAGCTTTCTAAAATTATATTAAATAGTAGAAAGGGGATAGGTGGAAGAGGAAGGATATTAGCAAGAGTGAAAGACTGAAAGAAGGAAATGGGTGGTATGATTGGCATGATCAAAATATGCTATTACACATATGAAAATGCCATCAGGCAACCCATTGCTATATACAAATAATATATGCTAATAAAAACATTAAAATAAAAAAAGAGCTTGAGGCCAGCTTGGACTACATAATAAATTCAAGACTAAATTAAACTACCTAGACAGATCATAAGTCAAAAACAACAAAAATGTAGTCAAGACAGAAGTTAAGGTGCTAATGGCATGATAGTGTACCTGCGGATAATACTCAACCAGCCATGGCATACCCTGGACAAACTAAGGGAGCAGTAGCCACATAGACTACACTAGGAATAAAGTTATGTGATCTAGCCCATGCAATGGCACACCACACTGAAGGCTTCACTTCCTCCAGTTTGTGGCTATCACTGTGAGAAAAGTGACCAAAAGCAACTTGTGTGGTGAGAGGGGGTTATTTCAGTTTACAGTTCATAGTCCATCATCAATGGAAGCCACTACAGAAACCCAGAAACAAAAGCTGAAAACAAACTCCATGTAGGAAAGCTGCTTAATGGCTTAGGCCTTGTGCCTAGCTCAGTCCTGTATAGCCCAGGCCCACATGCCTTGGGGCAGCATGTCTCACAATAGGCTAAGCCTTTCCACACCAGTGATTAATCAGGAAAGTGCCTCACACACATGCTCCCAGTTCAGTCTTAGGGAGGCAGCTGCTCACCTGAGGTTCCTTGTTCTCAAGTGAGTCTGTGTTAAGTTGGCATAAACTAACCAGCAGAATTGACCCCTTGTCAACTTGACACACAAAGACATCATTATTAAATCATAACTGTTCCTTTCTTGCTTCTTCCCAAGATCTCATGATAATATCACAGCATGAAGCACAGTCTACATTTTAAAAGTTCCACAGCCTTTTAAAAGTCCAGTGATTTAAAAGTCCAAGTTCTCTTTTAAAAAAAAAAAAAAGAAGAAGAAGTCTAAAGTCCCTTAACTGTGGTCTTTCATAAGAATGAAAAACAAAGTGTTGGTCCAAAGTGTAAGAACCAGGATATAAAAGCCATTATATCAAGACAAACCCAGTATCCAGCACCAAACCAACTCCTATAGCTCAAAATCTAGCATCTAGGACTCACTCATGATCTTCTGGATCCAAAAGGCTTAAGCAGCCACACCTCTCTGGCTTTACCACCCCTGGCACACACACAGGCTCAGGCCAGCTCCATTCTACATCTGATGCCATCTTTGGTGGTTGTCCCAACCCTGGTATCTCCAATATGCTGAAATCTCCACTGTAACTGAGGCGGCACCTCCAACAGTAGCCTCTCTGGGTCAATGGCCTTTTCTAAGCCAAAGTCCCAAAATACCCCCACCGTCCTCTCCACACACACACACACACACACACACAAAAAAAAAAAAAACATGATCAAGTCCATCAAGTCACACCTGACTCTGTTTCCAATTTCTGTATTGGTTTGCTGCTCTGCTGCTGCTGATAAAACACTTATCAAAACCAATTTGGAGGAAAATTGGTTGATTTCTGCTTTCACTTTATAGTCTGTCACTGAGGGAAGGCAGGGTGGAAACTGAGAACAGGAACCCTGGAAGCAGGAACAGGAGCTGAGGCCATGGAAGAACTGGTTTTTCTCCTCATGACTTGCTGAGCCTGCTTCTTCTTCTTCTTTTTTTTTTTTTTAATACACTCCAGGACTACCTATCCAGGGAAGGCATCACCCATAGTGGGCTGGGCCCGCCCACATCAATCAAGAAAATACCCCATAGGCAGGTCCACAAGCCAATCTGATAGAGGCAGTTTCTCAAAGTTGAAGTTTCCTCTTCCCAGATGACTCTTATATGCATCAAGTTGATATAAATTAACCAGCACATCAGTGATGCCCCTACAATGATCTTTCTGTCACATGCAGCTGACTGTAATTTCTGACCCATTCACCTGACAAGCACCATGTAAATTGTCTTCTAAAATACATCATCATTATGTAAAGTGCCAGGCACTACAAATGTGATTTTATCTGAAAGATACATAACCTACACCAACTCCTTGGCCCATTGTCTACTGGAGTTTACAACATGTCTCCTATCTAATGTTCTGTCTTGTTTCCTGCCTCTGCAAAGTTACACTCCACCCTGGTCACACTGCACCCTGGTCTGCCAGCTCTGGTAGGTTACCATCTGTCTGTCCCCTGGTGCAGGCTCCCTCCACAGTCTGGAATGACCTTCCTCATCCACCATATCTCCCGGGAAGCCCTGGTCATGCCCTCATGCTCATGCAGGTGAGAGCATTACTTTGTATCCCCATCACATACCTTGTTTCTTCTACTGTGGACCTTAGACACATTTGTTTTTAGTTTGACGCTTTATTTCTTATCCACCATTAGGACATGGAGCTTCGGAATCTGAGACTGGGCTTGCCCCAGATTTCCAGATGAGAGAATGACACACGTTAGCTGCGATCTTTATAATTGGTGCTTGCTAACTCTAAGTGCATCCATTGCATCTAACCAGAAGCTTAGGAGAGAAATGTCTAATCACCAAATATTTGATCATGCCCCCTCCTTGACTTCCTTGAGAAGGTGACTCCACTTTTCCTGCAGAGACAATTTCTAGCTCACAGATGTTCACATATTATTCTACCTCCGAGGGCTCCACATTTAAAATGAGTGTGATCTGTCATCATCAACTGTAAGGTGTTGTAAAGTGACGCTAATGTTAGAGATTCCAGGTACAAATCCAAATCAAAGCAAAGCGTGCTCAGCTAGACCGACAACTTTGATTGCTGAGAAGAGGGAGTGCACTACGAGCCTGTGAGTCTAACTTTGAGGACACTGGGAAGTCCTAAGAATTTGAGAAAGATAATTTAACTAATGCACAGAATGGGCCGCTCTCCAGTCCCATGATGCTATTCATTTGTACTGACCTCTGGTCTAAATAAACAATGAGATGCCCATATTAGGGGAAATGGAGCCAAAAAAAAAATCACTCAAAGATTAATGTTATTTGTTTTTATTTAACTAGTATGGTAGGTATATTGAAGTGTTGGAAATGTCATTTGGTACAGAAGGAAAGTTTTTCCCTCCATCTTTCCCTTCCTCCTGCCTCATACCTCCCTTCCATTCTTCTTTTTTTTATTTTTTATTAATTTATTCATATTATATCTTGATTGTTAGCCCTTCCCCTGTTTCCCCCCTTCTCCCCTCCCCTATGTCTGTGATTGAGGGAGACCTCCTCCCCCTATATATGCTCTTAGAATATCGAGTCTCTTCTTGGTAACTTGCTATCCTTCCTCTGAGTGCCGCCGGCCTCCCCATCCAGGGGATGTGGTCAGAAAAGGGACACCAGAGTTCATGTGAGAGTCAGATCTCACTCTCCATTCAACGGTGGAGAATATCATGTTCGTTGGCTAGGTCTTGGTAGGGGTTCGAAGTTTACTGCCTATATTCTCCTTGGCTGGTGCCTTAGTTTGAGGAGGACCCCAGGACCCAGATCTGCCTGTCATAAAGTTCTTCTTGTAGGTTTCCAGGACCCTGTGGGTCCTTCTATTTCCCCATTCTTCCATGCTACTCTCGCCTAAAGTCTCAATAGAATGTCCTCTCCTCTGACCCACTTTCTTGGTAAGTAAAGTTTTTCATGGGACGTATCCCTTGGACTAGCAGCCTAAGTGTCCCTCAGTAGAAGAATGGACTAAGAAACTGTGGTACATTTACACAATGGAATACTACTCAGCTATTAAAAACAAGGAATTCCTGAAATTTGTGGACAAATGGATTGATCTAGAAATTATCATAATGAGTGAGTTCACCCAGAAGCAAAAAGAGACAAACGGTATATACTCGTTCTTCTATTTTTCAAATCCCATAGTTTGAAGATGCTGAATGCCTCAGGAGCAAAGAAACTGGTAATTTCCTAAAATCTCCAGCAGATGGAGATAAAGTGCCCTTCCCAAATGGACCTACACCGCTGTAAAGGAAAAGCTTCTATCCATGCTAATGATAGTGTCTTAGACTAGTGAATTTCTCTAATAAAAATCATGCAACCCTTAGAGCTTCTGCTGCTAGGTATGTGTTGGTGCTGGTTTTTTCTTAATCAACATTATTTTATAGTGCAGCTTTGAATTCAAAGTAAAAATTATATAAAATTGGAGAGCTCGCTCATATATCACAATAAATACATAGACTCCCTCATTAACAATAATCCTCATCAAAGCACCACATGATTCACAATCAATGAGCCTACTGAGAGATATTATTACCTAAAGGCTATAGTTTGCATCAGGCTTCTCTGCTGTGCTGTGCATTATATATATATATCCTCTGTTACAGTATCATACAGAGGCATTTCACTACCTTAAGCACACTCTGTGCTCCACCTACTTATCCCTTTTCCCATCATCCCTAGCGACCACTGAGTTCATTACTGCCGCCTGTCCTAGTTTGCTTCTTAGTTGCTGTGAAAAATGCTTACCATAACCAGCTTGAGAAAGAAAGGGTTGATTTGGCATCAAGGCTGTACAGTCCGTTATTTGTGGGGAAGCCAAGGCAGAGATTGAAGTATGAGACTGAAAAGGAGCATTGGCCATGGCTCTGCTGCCTCTGGCTTGCTCCAGCTTGCTCCAGACACACCTGCCTAGGGATGGCACCACCCACAGAGCGCTGGGTCCTCCTGCATCAACTAGCTGCTAAGAAAATACTGAGACAGAAAGGCATGGGAAACAAGAGGGAAGGGGCAGGGAGAGGGGAGCGCAGGGGGGGGGGCAGAAGGAGTGAATCAGAATATATTATGTCGGGGGGGGGGGAACTATCTTCAATAAAAGAAGAAAAATATGACCCACAGGCCAGTCTGCTGGGAATAATTCCTTAACAGAGGGTTTCTCTTCCCAGGAGACTCTAGCTTGTATCAAGTTGACAAAAACTAACCAACACGCCATGATGGTGGTTTCTGCATTTGCAGAATGCCCCACACTTGGAATCGTGTACTAGGTGACCTTTTCAGTTTAGTTTCTTTTATTGCCTTCTATGTGTGTGTTTTTCCCTCCAAAGCTTTTCACAGCTTCATTGCTCCCCCCCCCTTTTTTTTTCCTCCAAATATTTTACCTTTAGGTTTCTAGTCCATTCTTAGCTCATTTTTGTGATAATTAAAAAGTTCTTTCCAACTTAATTTGTTAGAAATATTCTCCTTAGCTGGGCACTGTGATACATGCCTGTAATCCCAGCACTCCGGCAGGCAGGTCTCTGCGAGTTCAAGGCCAGCTTGGTGTACAAAGCAAGTTAAAAGCACTCGGAAGGCAGAGGCAGGCAGAGCACTGTGAGTTCGAGGCCAGCCTGGTTTACAAGGGAGTCCAGGACAGCCAAGGCTACACAGAGAAAACTTGACAAAGTTTCGAAAAAACAACAAAAACAAACAAACAAACAAACAGGAGATTGGGATAGATGTGAGGACCTCCTATTGGGACTCTAGGTGAGAGAAGCGTGGGAGAATGGGGAAATAGAAGAATCCAGAGGGTCCTAGAAACCTACAAGAAGAACATCATGACAGGCAGATCTGGACCCGGGGGGTCTGCTCAATCTACTGCACCGACCAAAGACAATACATGCAGTAAACATCGAACCCCTACTCAGATCTAGCCAATGGACAGGACATTACAGTTGTGTATAGAGGGGGAGCTGACTCTAACATGAACTTTGGTGCCCCATATATGACCACTTCCACTTGGTGGAGAGGCCTGGTGGCACTCACAGAAAAGATAAACAGGCTACCAAGATGAGACTTGATAGCCTATGACCAATGGTGGGGGAGGAGGTCCCCTTCGGTCACAAACCTAGGGGACGGGAATAAGGTGAAAGCGGGAGGGAAAGAGGAACGGGAGGATACAAGTGAGGGGAAAACAACTGAGATATAATCTGAATAAATAAATTAATTAAATTTTAAAAGTGAGAATCTGAACATGAAAAAAGAAAGAAAAAGAAAAAAAAGCTAACAAAAAAATGAAAGAAAAAATATTCTCCTTTCACCATTATGTCAATTTTATTCCCCCTGTCAAAGACTTCTTTGACTATATTTATAGTTATATTACTGTTTACCTGGTTGTTTTTACTGTCTTTCTTTCAATGCCATGGGGCCTTGATAATTATAGCTTTGTAGGCCAAGGTCAGCTCATACTTCTCAACTTTATTCTTTTCCTTTGTTATTACATCTTTTGATCTTCACATAAACATTATAACCTGTTTATCAATGTCCACAAGATCATTTCCTGTACGCTGAGGGGGCTGATTTACATCTAGGGATGGAATTGGGGAGAAGTGGCATCCTGACTTCATATCCATGAATGTAAACTCTCTGGGTGTTTGTTTCACTTCCCTTTGAGTACCCCTGGTAGAATCTTGTGGAACTGATCATATAGGTTTTGTGCATGCATATTTTGTTAGACTTATGTACAAATATTTCTTTTGGGGAGATGGTAATATAAGCAGTCTTAGTGACTGTACATTTGACTTTGTTGCTGAGAAAAATTAACTTTGCAGCATCCTACAGATTTGCCAGAGCACTTACTAGTTTGGGGAGATTTGCTTGTTTGTTTTGTTTTGTTTTGTTTTTTGTTTTGTTTTGTTTGACAGCTCTTTCAGATCTTCTGTGTAAATGACTGTGTCATCTGTAGGTAAATATGATGTTACTCTCCCTCTTCAATGTATGTGTTCTTTATTTTCCTTATCTATCTATCTATCTATCTATCTATCTTCTGCATTGCCCAACACATCAGTCTCTAGCCACACACAGCTATGAGCACTGGAAAAGCAACCAGTGCCTGTGAGCAGTTCACCAGTCCCTGAGGTCAGAGTGAGCTGGTTGTCAAACCAATCTATGCTGCTTTTCCGCCTGCACTGCATGCCCTCATGCAGATCTGCCTCTAACCTCAAGCCTACAGCAGGCTCCAGCTGCCTCTCTGGGTCTCATCACACTCAAATACTCTCCACAGCCAACAAGGACAGCATTTTAGGGCTGAATCTTACAAAATGTGCTGTTTTAAACCTGTAAATTCCTGAGCCTGCCAAGACATCCTTATCCACAGCTTGACTCCTGTGGCCCTGGCAGCTAGTTAGCCCTTTACCTCTCTATTCTCAGAGAGAGAGGGACCTTATCTGTGGTTTCCCGATCTAAACTGGCTGCAACACCTTAATCTTCTGTGAGCTTCTAAAAAATCTTTTAAAAGAAAGTGTGCCCCAACTATCAGAAACAGGGCTGACTCCTGCCCACACATGGCACAGGGCAGGTGGGGACAGCAGACAGGAAGCATCACACGATGCCAGCACTGAAAGGAACTCATCTTGGACCCACGGTCCATCACAATAAAGACAAATCACCTTGGAGTCCCATGTCCCAAGCCCAGATAGAAAACACAAAGCAAAGGAGGAGAAATGGGGACCCCATTGGCTTGATGCACCTCCCTGCAAGGGGTCTCAATTCTCCTCTGCTATGAATGAGAAATAATCCTCCTCCCAATTCTCACTGGGAGCCAAGCTCACCATCTATAAATAATTGGAGTTAGAAATGCCCGAGTTGTCAAAGGTCAACCCATTATAGACCACAGCATCCTTCCTTGCGAGGTTGGCTTGTTATAGCATGGATTCCCTCAAAAAAAAGCATCTCACTAGAGTAGTGTTACTTCTTACAGCTCCACATGTAAACACTGAGGTTTCGGCTCTGGGGGGGGCATGATCTTTATTTTCTATACAAGTTGAAAGACAAGTGAAGTATCTATAAACACACACACAACTATTGTGAACAACCTTACATTTAGAACAACTAAGAGAAATAATCATCCTAGTTTCCCCTTGGCTACTGGCTTCTCTGACACCCCTCTTTCATTACATAGATCTGAGTTTCTGACCCAAGCCATTTTCCTTATTTCTAAAGAACTTCTTTTAACATTGCCTCACAAGGCAGGTCTACCTAATCTGTGCAATACATAATACACGATAGTTTGGCCGACACAGCACTTGACCTTGAAAGGGAGCAGAAGCTTCGCACGGTGCTTTTGACACCCACTAGAAGGCGTAAAGAAGACAGGAGAGAGCGAGGACAGGCAGAAAGGACAGGTCATGGGCTCCCGCCTCTAATGTTGCCTTTTGCAGTCCAAGCTGTGTGCATTTGTGAGTCAGGGAAAACAGCTGGCAGGCCTGACAGCAAATGGGGTGACAGAGACTGGAGGGACAGACGGCCGTGGAAGGAAACAAGTGTGTTGGGTGCACAACCCCCTTACCTGGTAAAGGCTGCAGAGCTAAACTGTAAGCCAAGATACGCTTACTCCCGGGGGTCTTCACCTGGGAGAGGATGGCCCCGTTTCCCTTCTGCATTTGATAAATCAGTGTGTTGGCCTCTGTCGTGATGAGCCAATATATAGACTCCCCATCCACTGTTAAGCTAACGATTCTTTGCCCTGCTGATTCCAAACATGAAGAAAAAAAAATTTAAAGGACAAAGAAATGAAATAACATAAAATAAGACATCAGAGTTTTCTCCTCTAAATAATATATAAAGTTATTCTTCTGCTAGGAAAAGTGCTAAGTTTTAAATCTTTCCATATAAAAACTTGTTTTATGCTATTTGGCTCAACAATGTTTTCTCACTTTGTTTCTTGGCCCAGTGAAGTCACAGCAGACACTGTCACCACCAGCTCCACTGGTCTGGGCTGTGACCAAATAGCTAACCCTAGCTGACTAGTGAGCTCCCATTGGTTCACCTGCCTCTGCCTCCTATCATATCTCAGGATTACAGAGATGTGTGTCACTATGCACAGGAAACCCAAGCTCAGGTACTCACACTTTCCAGGAAAGCAGTTCACAGGTTGATCAGCCTATCCAAACCTGCAATAATCCTCCTTTTTTGCCTTTATGTATGTGTCTTATGGTATATGCATATGTTCATGCTTGTGTGTGTATGCATGTGTATGTGCACACATGCAGGCATGCACTTGGGTGCATATATGGAGGCCAGGGTCAATATGCTATGAGTTGCCTCCTAGTAACTAGCCTATCTTAAATTAGTCAAATTCAATAAGGATTAAGATTATAGTTTGGCTGTCTTAGGCTCACTTTGTAGAAACCCTGTCTCAAAAACAAAACAAAACAAAAAACAAAAACAAAAGGAAAAAAAAGATTATAATTTGGTTTGTTTGTTTTTGTTTGTTTGTTTGTTGTTTGGTTGGTTGGTTTGTTGTTTTTAGACATGGACTTTCTACATCACCCTGGCTATCCTGAAACTCACTATGTAGGCCAAGCTATCAAACTCAAAGAAATCTGCCTGCTTCTGCCTCCCAAGTACTGGCATTAAAAGTGTGTGCCACAACATCAGGCTGAGGTTATAATTTTAATTAGTGCTTATGTGACCAAAATGTATAAGCCCAGCGTTCACCAATTCTGCTAGACATCAGTTCAAGCCAGCAATTCCCAGGGATCTCCCAACTTCACCTTCCTACTGCTTAGATTACAGGTGAGTGTCGCCATCTGCTTCTTATGTGGGTGCTAGTGATTCAAACTCAGGCCCTCATTTTTGTACAACAAGTGCTTTACTAACCAAGTCATCTCCCCCATCCCCTGCAAGCTCTTTTTAATGGATAGGAGAGACTGCTGTTAAAAATGAGCATATGCATTCTGAGGATATAGCTCAGTTGAGATTGCCTAGCACATACCACTGGATTTGATGACCAGCACTTCATAAAACTAAACCTGGTGATCTGCATCTGTAATTCAAGCGCCTGGGAGGTAGAGTGAGGAAGTCAGAAGTTCAAAGGCATCCTTGACTACAGAGTGAATTTGTGTCCACCCTGGCTTACCTAAAACCTATCAGAAAGAGGAAGACAAGATAGGCACACATCAGCACATTACCAAGGACGGAAGGCACCGTGATGACTTTCCAACACTGACATCCTTCCAGATCCATGGCCCAGATCTCTTGCCCTTTGCTAAAGTATATCCATGGTCTGTCTGGGTCAGAGGTATCGACAGTCATTGCCCCACTTAACTCGGATTCCGTCACATTGCAAGAACATTGACTTCTTCCATGCTGGCTTGAGGCCTTGGGTTGTAGAATGTGGTGCAATGTGTGATTGGTAATACTGCAGTAGAACAGCCGATGGCCCAGGTCTGAAACTTCTGTCCAATACAAGCGACTATAAGGAAGATGGGGAAACCCTTCTAATTAAAAGGGAAAATGTGCCACTTCAAATATTAGTTTTGAATGAAGATCAACTGTATATGATAATGAGAGGACAAATACACTGTTGGGAATAAGCATGTCCAAATATCAAATAATTTACTTCTGAAATGGAGGAAGTCACAGGAAGTCCAACTCAGTGTAGTCCAATGTTCTTTTTTTTAATTAATTTTTAAATTAACTACAGCCAAAGCCCTGGGCTCTGGTGACCTTGGACTCCTAGTCAGAGAACCTTTAGTGGCCATCAATGACTGTAAGTTCTAAGCATATTTTCATATTTTTCAGTATGCCTTTCTTTTCTCTCTGTTTCTGTTTCTTAATGCCAATAAACAACTTAGTTTCAAAATGGTCTGTCTGTGCTTGTGGAGCAATTAAAAATCTCCTTTTGGGCCTGGAAAAATGATACTCAGTTGCTAAATGGAGGGGTTAAGATTCTATTATGTTAATCCCAGCACTAGGGAGGCAGAGGCAGGCGGATTGCTGTGAGTTTGAGGCCAGCCTGGCCTACAAAGGGAGTCTAGGACAGCCAAGGGTACACAGAAAAACCTTGCCTCAAAAAAACAAAAACAAAAATCAAAAACAAAAAACACTCAAAAAAAGATTCTATTATGAAGATATGAGTTTTATAAAGATGTGTAGACCCAGAGGAGCTTTTGTTGTGCCACAGCTGCTGGCCATCTGTGCTGCCCATGCTGTCCTTGCCTCATCTACTTCCTGTCTTTACCACCTGGGGCAGTTATAAAATTCACAGATTAAAAAAATGTTCTGGGGGGGGGGCTCAGAGGTTAAGAGAACTCTTACTCTTCCAGGGGTCCTGAGTTCAATTCCCAGCAACCACATGGTGGCTCACAACCATCTATAATGAGATCTGGCGCCCTCTTCTGCCCTCTTCTGACGGTCAGGCACACACAGGCAGAATTGTATACATAATACATAATTTTTTTTTTAATTTTGTTATGGCTTTCCTTCTTGTAATTAGCCTACCTGTGGGTTAGCCAATTTTTCAACATACATTAAGATTATAATCTGAATTGTTGGCTGTGGGAGTAAAGTTTATATGGTAGGAATTCCAACCTGCTGACTAGATGAGACTGCTACCTCTGAGGCTTACGTCTTAGTCTTTCATTTTCTACATTTTGAGTTGGGTGTCTAACTAAATCACTGTGGTTGGTCTTGACCCCACAGTGCCCCTGCCTCTGACTTCTGAGTAATTGGGATGATGTATACAGAGCACCAGTCTTGGATCAGAATCATTCATTGCAATGTAATACAGCTCCCAACCATTATGATCCCAGCTCCTGGGAACTAAGAGAAGAAGATTAGAAGGAAGCTCAGGTCATCAGTGGCTACGTAGCCAGCTTATTGTCAGCATGAGCTTTGTAACGCCCTCTACACAGCAGAAAATAAAGTTACCCATGAGCCGTTAGCATCTTATTTCACCATTATCAGTTTCTAATATTAAGCAAAGATATTACATTAAAATCTGTATCTACTCCATCGCAATAAAGATGATCATACCTTAAAAGGGGATACACAGAGAAAGAAACTATTGTTGAGTGCCTTTTGCAAATCTTCATCTCCCTAAGGGATTTCACCTTGTGCTCAAGATCAACGTCGAAAATCTGTGTTCCCTCTTGGGATGCTTCCAGAGCAAGGTAGAGGTGCCTGGCAATCCAGTCCACTGCGATAACCGCAGCATCAGAAACCAGCGCGTCCTGGAAAAGCTTAGCACAGGGTAGAGAGCACAGCCAAGAAGAGTGCTCATTCTTTTTCATTTGAAGACTTCTATTACTATTCATATCATTATCCATTGAACCTCTCTGGGACCCCCCCAAGCCTCGTTCATTCTGTGCTGTGACAACTGTAACATGAGCCTTTTTCTCACCCCGTAGATTCCTCCTAGATTATTTTAGTCACTTGGCTTCATCTCTGATCTACAGACCAGGCTTAAAACTCCTCTTCTTCACACAAGATGTTTCATTCAGCCAGGAACTCAAATATCAAACAGCCTAGTGAACATCTCAAATGGGTTTTATTCCAAAGCCAAGAACCAGTTGCCCTACCCTAAACCTCTTTTTGTCTTGCACTTTGTATTGTTAAAGATGCTTAATGTTAACTGTATATATATGTGTGGTTCTGCCTTCATTTTCTTCTCATATCACTACATGGGGAGTTAATTTCTATGGAAATCCCTGCCCAGGCTTCTGTGACCTCACTGCTGAAAGACAGTACATTCTAAAACATACTTTAAAGCTGGAAGCAGTGGTGTGCATCTGTGAGGCCAGCACTGAACAGGTGGGAGATCCAAGAGTTCACTGTCAGCCTCAACCACATAGTTAATGTGAGGCCAGCCTGTGCTAGGTAAGACTCTATCTCAAAACCAAGAAAATACAATAAAATAAAAAAATTTTTAAAGATTTTAAATTAAACAGACAAAAATTTGACCCGTATATGACTCACTAAATTTCTCTAACAGCTTACTCTTAGCTTCTGGACTGACCTGTTATCCCAACCACCTCCCCAGCTTTTTCAGCCTTACTCACACTTACCTCCCCTCCAGATTCCCTCTCCTTACTGGGAAGCGCGTTGTGGCTCCTTTGTTTCCCAGACTTTTTAACCCTCGAGCGCCCCCTGCTGCTTTTCTCCCCCCACCTTCACCTGGCTCATCTAGGCAGAACAGATTTCTGCTTTGTACAGAGCACCACCTTAGCCCAGGCTGGTATTCTACCATACCCAGCTCTCTGCATAGCAGTTACGCTACTCTATCTTTGATATTAATTTATATTTAGTGAATGGCTACCACAGACCAGGCGTTTGTGCTGCGTGTGTTAATCGATCACCTTACTTGATCTCCATGGGAAGCCGAAGATCAGATGCCACTTGGAGAGTCAATACTTTCTGGTCTCGGCTCTTGCAGCAGCAGAGGCAGAAATAAGTCCCATGAGATCAGACACTGACGCTCACCACCTTAGTCATTATGCAGTACTGCCCTCCAAGTGTCAGTAGACCAGCTTTATGAGGAGCAAGGCCTGTAACGTTTCCCCCGCCCCCCCCAAAAACCCATGTGCTAAAGACATGCTCCAAACCTTGTGGCTACCGGGAAGAGGTGAGCCTTTAGAGGGGGTACCCTGTGAGGAGTCGCTGGGTAAACTGGGTGTGAGGCTGTGGAACCCAAGTCTCTTTCTGGCTGTCCCCTGGCGCGTAAGAGACAAGCACCTGAGCTGCTCGATGCACTACCTACCATGAAGCGGACCCTCGCCACAGGCTCAAAAGCACCAAGGCCAAATGACTACGGGCGAAGCTTCTAAAACTGTGAGTAAAAAAAGCAACCTTTCTCTTCTCTCCTTAGATTAATTCTGTCAGATACCTGTTCTGAGAGAAGTCACCATCCCTCAATAACCCCAGGAACAAAAACCCAACAAGCAGTCTTGACTGACCCACGCACAAAACCCTTTCTCTATTTATGTATGTGTGGCTAAATGACAGCATATTTAGTTACTGTTTCAATCGTTCAAATCTTGAAGGGTCATTCACTGGCAAATCATCTTAACTACATCCTTCACTTGGAAAGAATCTCAAAGAGAAAATAATACCTTGGAGCTGGACCGATTGCGCAAATTCAAAAGGAAGAGCGAGTCTCCTTGAGCAAAGTACCCCATTTCATCATCTGCCGTGTACCCCACGGTGCTGACGTCTCCCTCTGTAGAAAACGTCCACACAACTTGGTTTTGGTCCATATCTAGAAACATGATCTTATTGCCAAGTAGAGATATGAGATATGGAAGTGGCTTGATTTCTGCAAGTGAAAATTAAGTAGATAGTATACATTTAAAAAAAAAAAAAAAAGCTTTAAATTAGAAACCACCAACGGGGCTGACATCCATGAGCCACTTCAGACTCAAAGAAAAGTTTTAGGCCCTCTGATCCTGAGTTTCTTCAAACTACTTTGATTTGGGAAAAAAGTACTTTATCTGACTGTAACTTTTAATCCAGAGCTGCCATTCCTACTCCTAAACTAGCAACAAAAATGTATACTTTCAAATCACCATTTAAGGATTTTTAGGTAACAAATACCTGAAGTGTTAGCGATCACTATATCAGAAAATGGCCCTGACCCTTTGGATGTGAAGACTCGAACCTAAAGAATAAAAACGAAAGAAAATTTTTAAAATATATTCATAGATGCTCCCATTAGCAGAAAATTCAAAGACTGGTAAATTGTGCAATATTCATTGTATACACCCAATATGCAGTATAAATAGTTTGAAATAATTGTTTACATTTAAGTATATTGAAATAAATAGCTGAGGGGGAAATATTGACCTGTACCCACAGTTGGTTTTCTGGTCTAGAAAAGTGTTAAGAATGGTAAATATCTCCATTGTGTGGGAAAGATCTGGGGATTTGTTATGTAACAGATGTGAAACTGTACCTGCTAATTTGATCGTGTCAATCCTTACCCAATAAGTGCACAGATTAACACTACTCATCATACCTGGGACATATCCAGTCTTTACTCGTCAATTAGATCTCTTTAAATAAATAAAAGGTCTTGAACTTTTTCCAAGATCAGGTTGTATAAAATAGTTAACAGACATAAGACCATACAAATTAGGGTAAGCTAAATGGACCATGCTTCCTAAAAGGAGGTATCTAAGGAGGAAATAACCAAGCCTCCTCCCTGAGAGCAAGTGTCCATTTCACACACATTCTCTTTGGTGCCTCAAAGCAACATAGAAGTAGAGACTGCGTCAGGGTCTGTCTAAGCTCATCGGTGACACACAGGTGGAGACTACGGAGGAACCATAGCTTCTGAGACTTGCATATCTTCTTTTTCACTGTGCCATGCTACATGCCAACAGGAACGTTTTTATTTTAACTTTTAAGTATATTTTATCATGTAATAAATCATTTCCATTTCCAAACCTTGGATATGTAAAGTAGCCTACAAGAAAAAATGGCGTGTATGATGATGGCCTCAAAGTACAGGGTCTGAACCAAGAAAGCACCAGACTGATGTAGTATACTTCTAGCATTAAATGTGTTTTGCCATATGATGAACTAATGTCTGTGCGTGCATTTGTCAATTCAAGCAGTCTTCAACTCTGAATAAGACTGTGTTAGGTGTACCCAGACCTATCGCTTGGTGTGGCTCTCTACTGAGTGAAACTTGAAGCTACATACAAACATAGACTGACACAATTAGATTACAGACCTAACTGGAGCACTTGCTGGTCTTAATGAATAGAAATTAGTATTATTTTTAATTTCTATCTATGACTCTTGATTAGCACATATATATACCCAATAAATTATTAATATAATTATTAAATTTGAATGTTACCCAAAAAAAGATTCATAGGAAACTAACACCTCCAAAATAATATGCAAAACACTTCTGCCCAGGAGATGTAGAAAATAAATGTAAATATGTATTGCTGTCAACAATATAGTAATTGAGGGGCTGGAGAGATGGCTTAGTAGTTAGAAGCATGGTCTGCTCTTCCAGAGGACCTGAGTTCAGTTCTCAGCACCCACATGGCAGCTTTCAACTGTCTGAAACTCCAACCCAGGGGATCCAGCACACTCACGCAGACATGCAGGCAAAACACCAGGGCACATGAGATTTTCAAAAAAAAGAATATAGTAATCGATGAGGAAATGAAAATCATCAAGCTATCTATTTTAAGTAAAAACTTATCTCATAAATTTAAAGTATTAGAGTTCAAGGACAATAGATTGTCTTCCTCACTCCTCATCCCTTTCTGCACTTAATGGACAGATGGTTACTGTGAAATATCAGCTATGTGGGTCCTCAACTTCTCTTTCTGTATGAAGTTCCAAGTCTGGGCATTCAGGTCACTCACAGAGATACTGCCCAATGTTGCAAAGGACCACAGAAGTTGCATGTGGCACATCACTGCCCCATCATGCAGCCTTGGGAGTTAGCTGACAGATCCAGGGACCAACTGTGATAATGAGTATAAAATAACCAGCCGTGGTAGGTAGCCTATGTACACAAGCACACAATGCCTTACTCTAAATGTGAACAATGCTTTGAATGCAAGACTGTTTTCAAAACATCCTTCACCCAGGCTGTGCTGTCTGCCCTATGTACTTCTTCTGATCACTTGGTTCCTCTGCTCACAGTAGAATTAAATTACTAACAATGTAAGAATCCTTTTTTTTTTTCAAGACAGTGTTTCTCTCTGTTAGCCTTCCTGAACCTTGCTTTGTAAACCAAGCTTGCCTCAAAATCACAGAGATCTGTCCACCTCTGCCTCCTGAGTGCTGATTTTAAAGGCGTGTGCGACCACCATGAGGACAAAGTAGAACTTCTTAACCCAGTCTTTTAATGAACCACCATTATTACACTATTAAAATTCATATCATGGGGCTGGAATGATGCCTCAGCCATTGAATGTTAGACTCTCAACCAAAATACCAAGATTCATAGCCCAGGATCTGGAGAGACAGTCAAGAGATCCAATGTCTCTAGCCCCCATGCACATACATGTACATGCTCAAATGCAGAAATGCAAGAACATAGATTAAAATAATAAATTCCAAAAGCAAAAATATGTGAATCCCCGTTTTCTCTCTCATACCTGGAAGGCAACAATATACCCAGGACTCATGGCCTCAAGCTGAAAAGACATCACTAGGGCTGAGACATTGACAGAAATCCAGTCTTTGGCTGTTTCGTTGGTGCCACTTTGTTTAGATATATGATAGACAATTTCAAATTTGGTTAGCACTCCATTTTCATGTTTAGGTTTATTCCACCTAAACTCTACCACAACTTCATTCTTTTTGGTGTATCTTCCAGTTGACAATATAAATATTCTGGGGCTCTCTGGTGCTGATGGAACTGAAAAGTAGACACATAGACAGGACAGGATGCAATATAAGGCTGAGTTTGATACCCGTGATCATGGTATGGACATCTTAGCAGAAGTATTTCTCATGCCAGATGACTGAAGCTCATTGCTGTCATTCCTAGGGCTCTGCTTAGAGGCATAATCAACAAGTTTCTTCAGAAGCCCATCCTGATATTTCAGCAAATCTTCCTGACATCCTTACGTCCTACCCAATGATGTCCTTACATCCTACCCAATGACGTCCTTACATCCTACCCAATGATGTCCTTACATCCTACCCAGTGATGTCCTTACATCCTACCCAATGATGTCCTTACATCCTACCCAATGATGTCCTTACATCCTACCCA
>OU015750.1:91643901-91673798 GCA_907169655.1 Acomys percivali | reverse complement strand
AATGATGTCCTTACATCCTACCCAATGATGTCCTTACATCCTACCCAGTGTCCTCTTATTTACTATTGAAGCTCATCTTTCTCATCTGTACCCCAGAGAGTTAAAAAAGGTGATTGGTTATCCCCCCCAAAAAAGTATAACATTCACATTTGTCCTGATAGAGTGGTTTTGCTAATGTTAGTTATTAGGAGGGGAGGCGGTGACTATAACTGCTCTTCACTCAGTTCAGGAGTAGAAAGTTCAGGAGTTCAGCATGTAGGGATTCTGGCCCTCTTGATGCTAACCCTCCAGAAGGCAAAAAGTGATGGAAATTGACTGACAGGTATCCCAAGAGTGTGGCTTGGGCATCCCAGCCCCAGCTATGCTGGAGTTGGCTTAAGCCATGTATTCCTGAGTCATTCTATTCCACAGTCCTTCTTCTTCTGTCCTCTGCGAGGTCCCACGCCTTCCCCATTTCAAGTCTCACTGCTTCCCACTGTTCCTGACTCTCGCCTCTATGTAATCTCCAGGCATTTTTACACTCTATGTCCCTCATGGTGTAATCGCTGTGGTAGTTTGAATAAGAATAGCCTCCCCCCATAGGCTCATATACTTGAATGTTTAGTGGATTTAGAAGGTGTGGCCTTATTGAAGGAAGTGTGTCAGTTGGGGTAATGGCCTATGAGGGTTCAAGAGCCCATGCCAGGCCCAGTGTCTTTTTTCTGTCCCTGCTGCCTGTGTATCAGGATACAAAGCTCTCAGCTTCAGGGCCATGCCTGCCTGTATGCCACCATGCTCCCTGCTCTGATGATAATGAACTAACAGTGATTAAGACTTGTACTACTCAGCTATTAAAAACAAGGAATTTCCGAAATTTGTGGACAAATGGATTAAACTAGAAATTATCATAATGAGTGAGTTCACCCAGAAGCAAAAAGAGTCAAATGGTATATACTCACTTATATCGAAACACTAGGCCAAGGGGTATGCCCCCATGAAAAACTTTACCTACCAAGAAAGTGGATCAGAGGGGAGAAAATCCTATTGGGACTTTAGGGGTAAGAAGCCTGGGAGAATGAGGAAATAGAAGGATCCAGAGGGTCCTGGAAAACTACAGGCGGGTCTGGGCCCTGGAGTCCTCCTCAAACTATGGCACCAGCCAAGGAAAATATAGGCAGTAAACTTCGAACCCCTACCCAGTCTAGCCGATGGACAGGACATTCTCCACCGTTAAGTGGAGAAGGGGATCTGACTTTCACACAAACTCTGGTGCCCCATATCGGACCATGTCCCTTGGATGGGGAGGCCTGGTGGCACTCAGAGGAAAGATAATCATTCACCAAGAAGAGACTTGATACCCTAGGAGCATAAACAGGGGGAGGAGGTCCCCCTTAGTCACAGATATAGGGGAAGGGAGTAGAGGGGGAAGCGGGAGGGAGGAAAGAAAGGGAGGATACAAGGGATGGGCTAACAATTGAGATGTAATATGAATAAAGTAATAAAAAAATAAAAAAATTTAAAAAAAGAGAAAAAATTAAAAAAACAAAATAAACATGTTCAGTAGCAAGAAAAAAAAAAAGACTTGTCTCTTCTTACACCATCTCTCACAATCCAGCTGAAGTGTCTGCACTGAGAGGGCTTCTGTCACCATATAAATCCATGTGTATCTTCCTCTTTTAGGAATACTTGAGGTATCTTTACAAAGTTGAAGATTTCATAGCATTATCTGACTGTGTAGGTCATCGCTCTCAGTTCGGTCATCATGTCCTCATTTCTATTATACTAGAAGCAAATGTGCTCATTTTCACACTGTTTTTATGGACTCCATAAAAAAATTATTTGGCTTTCTTATTTGACCTCCCCAAATCTAGTATTGAAGTGGTATATAATAAGTACTTAATAAAAATCTGTATTTGCTATGCTGCAAATATTCTGAGGTATGGGAAAATTCCATTATTCTTTCTTACCACTCCCAAGATCTGTCAGATGTTTGCCATAGGCCCCTAGGGGAATCCCCTGAAGGATACAGTCAAGTTCCTTTCCACAGAACTGTGCTACCAAAGCCAGAAGCCCAAGACGGTCTTAAAGCGTATCTGGACCCAAATGCTACCTGGAGCAGAGCATGCCCATATTCTACTATGTTCCTGTTGTGAGACTCCTTGATAAATATTATTGAATAAATCATACCATAAAAAATGCACTGCCAAGTGGATCTTTCTGTTTACTGAGCTCTTACTACCTGCTGGGTCCTCTATTATAAGTTTATAGAAGTTTAAAAAAAAAGAAGTCTATAGAACTTAAATTAATATGATACTATCATTAACCCAAATTTGCAAAAAAATGACTTCAATGAACTCAGTGAGACTCTGTGAAAACTCTGGATTAGGGTCTTGCCACTGGGCAGCTATTTCACACGCGCTTCTAGTGGACTTCCCTTCTCACTTCCATAGATTATAACACCTATCCTGTGTACCACAGAGCTGTGTGGGGATCAAGCATAGAACGATAGTAAATGTTTAATAAAAGTGTGACACCCGTAAGCATGCCTGCTACACTTCAAAGAGATAGACACCTGTGAGGATAAGGCTGGTGTTCTTTCTTCAAATATATTTCCAGGAAACATAAAATCTAGACACCGGTTACTTCTGCTCAGTACACTGAGTTGCCAGCATTGTTAATGCCTGCTGCTCTTCAGATCCTATCCATCTGATGAGATGTTTCACAGACTTCCTGAAACATTTTTTGCTTCTTAAATACCCCCACAGTACAGCAAAAATAATTCTTAATCTTTCAAATATTCATCTTTGGGAATGTATTTACAGGCTATTTTGGTGATATGATTCTAATCTCTAAGTAGTTATGAGGCAGAGGCAGCAGATCTCTTTCTGTGAGTTCAAGGCCAACCTGGTCTACAAATCGAGTCCAGAACAGTAGGACTTGTTACACAGAGGAACCCTGACTGAAAAACAAATAAACAAAAGGTTATTGAACCTATATACTTCTTTAAAACTAAAGGTAACTTTGACTAGTATTGACTATCCATTCCAGACCAGGTAAAGAAAAAAAAAATCTGTGTCTTACTATTGTTTGAAAAGGCAGAATTTATTTTACCTGATTCAGGTGCACGAAGTGATAAAGATGTTTTTTGCCCCTTTCCCCAGTAGGTATAAGGAGTGACAGAGAGATTAAATAAGGCATAGGGCTCCAGCCCTTCCACAGTGAAAACAGGTAAAAGCTGTTGTTCAATAGCCAGGAACTAAAACATAAGCACAAAATATTTTAGAGGGGAAATTATTAACTCTTTCCACTCACAACTAACTAAAACGTCTAACTTGTGGTTTACTTTCAAAATCAAGACTTGAAAGCTTGGAAATGCACATTTTGATCCTTGCTATGGCTTTGAGATGAACCAATTAAACTGGAGCCAGTGCCACAATTGGCACAGAACAGAGGTAGCAGCAAAAGTGCTCACAGGGATACGCCTAGTAACCAAACGCTACGGAAGCACAGCCAAAGAGAGACGCGTGGCTAAGTGTACAGATCACATGTGCACAGCCGGCATGATGAGAAGGCGCCTGTGGGAAACAGCACTGAACCAGCAGCATACCTTAGAATGAGAGCTGAATTCCACACTGTAGAACACTATGCCCCAGTCCACCACAGGGGGCTCATTCCACAGGATTTGGAAATTTGAACTGTGTCCTTCAATCCAAAATGAAGACTCCTGGACAGAATCTGGGATAACTTTGGGAGTAGAGGAAAAGTTTCCTATGAAATGAAACAGAGAGAGAGAGAGAGAGAGAGAGAGAGAGAGAGAGAGAGAGAGAGAGAGAGAGAGAGAGAGGTGGGGGGCATAGAATCACAGAAATTCAGCAGAATTTATTGTTAGAATTAAAACCAGGTGTGGTGGTGCATACCCATAAACCCACCAGAAGGTGGAGGCAGAGGGATTTAAGCTGAAATCAGAACTTGAAGAACAGTCACAGCTACAAAATGACTCCTATGTCAATCTTGGCTCCAGGAGACCTTGTCTCTAAACAAACAAATAAGTGTCCATTTTTTTTCCATTCCTTTAAAAATATCTTTAAAATTGTATTTTAACATTTGCAGGCTGTAAATTTGGCTTAAGATCAGATTTGCTATATACAAATAAAAAGAACACTAGTATTGTTTTCTTAAGAATTATGCTGGAAGAGGGAAAATATATATCAAAATATCCATACAAGACACATGAATAGGACTGGATAAAATACTGTACCTGGCAGAGGCTTGAGGGATGTCTGTATGATCGTGAACTGGTTGAATTTTGCTGGTTCCGAAACAGACACGCTGGTTCTCTGACCTATTTCCTGTGCTGTAATGATCCTAAAGCCATTGATCCAGAAGAGTCGACCGCTGTAGTACACCAGTGCATTCTGGGAAATTTCCGAAGTACTCCAGGCTGCAAACTCTGTGATAGTAGCATCCCCAGCACTGCGAAAACATAATGCAAAATGAATGTGCATCTAGTGGGGGAGGGAGGAGGGAGAATACAAGCTTTCAGGAAATTATGTGCTTCTAAATGAATACATGCGTGTGTGGGGGCACAACAAGAAAGAAGTTGCAAGAATTTTCAATATTTTTGTTTCCATATTAATCTAAGTTTTTATTTTTCTAATATTGCCAAACTTAAACCAGTTTTTCTTATTCACATGATAGCTATATAGATGATGGATAGATAGATAAAGAGATGATAGAGAACAAGAGAAAGTGCAGTTGCAAGAATATACATAAGTTTCGGGCTTGAGCAAATCCTTGTGGTTTGGGTAACACTAGCATTACAACTTGAACTCTCACTTCTTCACTAGGGTTCTCACATCTAGTTGTTTTTTGTTTGGTTGGTTTGGTTTTTTTTTTTTTTTTTTTTTTTTCCTGCTTCCATAACACTTGCTGTTGGAGAAGCAACAGTGCTAGATTTTTCTACGCCTTAGGAAAAAGTTGCCATCCAGAAAGAAGGCCACAAAAAAATGGTACAAACTAGCCATCTGTTCAAAAGGCTCAACAACATTATATGAATGGAGCCAGAAGGGCTTGGAGTGGCCAAGGACACACAGTAACCCAACACTGGAGACAGTGTAAGTTAGGGTTCTAGCACAATTATAACTTAAAAAAAAAAAAAAGAAAGAAAGAAAAACCCTATTTGAGAAGAATTGAAAAGGAGGTAGCAAGAAACGAAAGAATTTGTGGGCATTTACTCAGGGTGGAAGGTCTACTTTTGTGCCCACAAACACCCTAATCCACATAGACACAAACTAATCCGTCACTGGCCTGGGAGAGCATCCTTCTGGTCTACCTAATAACTTCACTCAGTCATCTCACTTGAAATGCCACTCACATAAAACCCACAAAAAGAGGCAGCATACCCACCTGATTAGCCCCGTGCCCCTCTGTGAATGAATGAATTTGGCATCACTATAGGTTGATGCTTAAGCAGTAGGTAGGTCAACACATAAACAATTGAACCTCTTGTTTAACCATCTATAAAGTATGAGCATAATAATACCAAAAAGTCTGTGTATAGGTGAAGCCTACTCCCCTTCACTGAGGCTTTCTCAGGAAATAAAAAGACATTGAGAAAGACAAGGCACTGTCCTCAAGACTTCCGGGGATTATCTCACCTCCATCCTCGGAGAACAGCTGTGTACAGATGAATACACTGATTGTCCTGCACCAGCCAGTACAGGAGCCCATCACTGAGGTCTAGTGTTAGAGCAATAACCTAAGCAGAAAATAAGGTAAGAAAATGAGCCAGACCTGAGGACATAGCTCAGTTATAGAGTACTTGCCTAGCATGCTTGCAACACCTGTTCAATCCCCCATGCTGAAAAAAAAAGTGAATCAAACACAGATTATCACCTTTGTGATCAGGTCAGACTTCAACTATAGATTTCTCAACATCTTTTGAATAATGAACTATCAAGATAATATAAATATAATTTATAGAAATGTGCATAAATTTCCTAAAATTCTTCAAAGGCAAGACTAGCAGGTATTCAATTTTATGCACTTAGTTCTGGTAATTACCAAAGTGGGGTTCTTAGCTGAGCAGTACCCCAAAACTTTTGAAGAATACAATTTGCAAACCACTCCAGAGCTGCTCCATTTGAAATGGAGTTGGCATCAACCCTTGTCTAAAACTAGATGTAACTTTAGAATCTTTAGCCAGACAGGAGAATGACTTGTTGTTTAAAGCAGTTGTTCTCCAAGAATGCAGGCAATAGAGTTTTAATCTCAATTACTAAGCTGCACCCTATTGTAGTAGAAGTTTTGATTTCTTTAAAAACTCAGTTATGTTATGTAAACATGTTTTTGTTTTAATCCCAAGTGTGGGATATGAAACTGCCTTAGTTTATCCACAGCTGATAACAACCTCTTACAGGGCATGGTCTATGCCAGCCGGTGTTAGAGGAATCTGAGGACTCTGGGAGAGTATAAATACCAGAGCCCAGAGAGAGAAAGGGGCTTCAGGGAGATGTACAGAGGAGGAACAAGGCTGCTTGTTTGTCCTGTTGTGTTTACAGTTTGCTGTTGCTGGACTGCTAGGTATCCTGACGACTGGTATTTTCCCAAAGAACCTGATGACCCCAGCCAGCTGGAACTAAGTCTACAGAGGTCTTCATCCCCTTTCTCTCCTAACTTTCTTTCGTTCCTATCTAAGGTTGGGGGGAACTGGAAGGGAGGTAGAGGATTAAGACCCCAAATAAAACAGAGTTTTAAAACTAGCACATACACCATAACTTCAAAAGAATTCAATAAGATGTCCAAGAACTAAAAAGTACTTACTGACAGTCTACCTTACTACAAAGGAACCATCAGAAAGTGCTTGACTACAAAACCACATTTGAACCCCAGTAACTACAAGACCAACCTGCGGAGCAAGATGTGGCCAAAATAGTGCAATAGTAACACAACTGTTAAAGGGCATGGGGTAACCAACTTTATGACTACATTTGAGGCTCACATCACAGGAGGGAATCCATGCCCAGTAATGAAAACCTAGTTAAAACCCATGTCAAGGGACTTAATAGGCCCTAGAGAATGAAATAAAAAGTGTTGTTTAGCTTAATTGACATAACACAAATTGCCTTGTAAATATTTATGTTTATATCTATAAACAGAGGCAAATTTTAGCCTTAACCACAGAAGCCTCTTTTTAGTTAACAATGGCAAATGTTCCCAGGTATAGTGGCATACACCTTTGATCCCAGCACTCAAGAGGCAAAGGGAGGTAGATCTCTGTGAGTTCAAGGCCAGCCTGGTCTACAAAGTGAGTCTAGGACAGCCAGGGCTGTTACACAAAGAAACCCTGTCTTGGGAAAAACAAAACAATGGCAAATGTAGAGACTTGTGGCTGCCAAGGAGCTAAGAATAAGTTAGAGATGAGTGCTCAGCTGTTTACTAAGCATATATTTGGTCTACTCTCAGGCTCAGGTAATATTGCAGGATACAGGGGGAAAGAATGCAAGAGACAGAATATAGAGTGAAAGGCTACGGAATGACATCATCTGGGTGAGGCACAGTCATTGGACTCATGAACTCACAGCAGTTAAGGATGGCTGTACTCAGTCACAGCAACAGTACGGCCCATCAACAGTCAGGTCACATCCGAACTATATGCTACTATAGATTCAGAAAGAGGAGGAGCATTGCCTTCTGTTGTGTGTCCACTGATGACCCCACTTAGTTCCAGTGGGTGGTTGAATCCAGTGCTCGTGCAGATGGCCCCTGGTCAAACCAAACCAGTCACAGAACAAAACCTAAAGCCATGAATCTAAGAAAGAGACTGGTAGGAACAAGTGGAGATCGATAGAGATGGGAGGAAAATGAGAGTAAGGGAGTGACCAGAGTGCATTATATACATGTATTATTAATTAAAAGCTGCCAAACTACAAAAATCTCCATATTATACTTGAACTTAGTAACTAACCAGTTCTGACTACCAAATAAGGTCTGGGGAAATTTTGGTCATAAAGTGATCACACTCTTAACAGTATTTTCTCAACTAAAATAAATGGGGGAAGTATTGTCAATTTTCCAGGTTGATGCCCTTCAGTACCACTAAATAACTACATCCCAATTTTTAGTTCATCACCTGCTTTCCAGACAGCCAGGGCTGAGCCTGCAGTACAAGGGAACTTTCTCCATTTAGTCTGCTGCTTTCAACGGAGTAGAGTGTAGTCCAATACAGATAGCCGCCGACGGAATCCACAGCCATGTCATTCACCAACAACTTCACATGAGTCACAATGTCTGTTTGTCCCGTCAACACAGACTGCCTTTGGATCTGCAAGACAGTGTTGCCAGGTAATCACTTTCAAATGGCATCATTATTTCTGACTGGTGTGATGCAACTGTTAGTAAGTCCTCTCCTTCAATTATATGTTCATCTACTCATTCAACCACAGATATTTATTTATCCGCGCTCTGTGGTTGCCGGGTCATGGGCTAAGCCTTGGGAAATGATAACAGATATGGCAACTGTCTCCATAGAACCGCCTTCTTTTCACATCTAAGAGGAGTGAATTGAGTTAAAGCACTCAGTACTCCTAATTATATATTCAATCCGAGTGCCTTCTTATTTTTTTTTCAGGGCCTCACTAGGTAGCCATGGTTGGCCTAGATCTCTTGTCAGACTGGCCTTGAACTTGGAAATCCATCTAGCTCTGGGATGGCAACTGGGATGGGATGAAAGGCACGTACCGCCATGCTCGGTGACATTCTTAGTGTTTGACTAAGGGCTGGGAATGTAGCTCAAGGGAAGAGCATTGCCTAGCATGTGCAAGACTCTCTTCATCCCCATGACCACCAAAAAGAAGAGAATTGTCTTAGACTGAAAGGGATATGCAAGTCTTTATAGAAGATGAGCCTTCTCCTTGCTCCTTTTTCACTACATATTGTCCTAATTTTAATTTTTACAATTATTGAGTACCTGCTTTATGACAGGCACTGTATTTTTTATTAATTTATTCATATTACATCTTGATTGCTAGCCCTTCCCCTGTTTCTTCCCATTCTTCCCTCCCTCCCACTTCCCCCCTTCTCCCCTCCCCTATGTCTGTAGGCACTGCATTTTTTTATTATTATTATTATTTAGATATCAGTTCCATGGCTGGAGAAATAGCTCTATGCCGTGCAAGTCACTGCTGTGGGCAAGCATTGGTTTGGAGCACCCAGATGCCAGGCTCTGACTTACCACGTATGTCTTCCCAGCCCAGTAGAGAAAGTGGCCCAGCCACTCAAAGGCCAAAGCACCAGCTCCTGCAATGCTGGGTATGTGAAAATTCTCTGAGATATCCATCCCATTCAGTGGCCGCACATAGACGTTGCCTTTTGTGTCACTGTAGTACAGGCTGTTGTTATACCAATCCATATCTCAAAACAAAGACAGACAAACAGCATTCATCATCATGTGTGCTAATAGAAGTGGGATGAATCAATCACACTGATGCCCATGACGTGTAGTGTGGACATAGCTCTTCATAAGAACTTAAGGGTCTGCGGGCACATTTCAGAATGCTTGTGTTGTTGCAGGCCTTTAATTCCCGTCCTTGGGAGACAGAGACTGTTGGATGTGTGGATATTTGAGGCCAGCCTGGTCTATATAGTAAGCCCCAAGCCAACTAGGCCTTTAGAAAACCTGTCTCTCACACACTACAAAGAATATTTCAGGAAAAATAAGCTCCAAATCTTGCTGGGGATGGGGGGGGGGGTGGCACACACCTATAATCCCAGCATTCTGGGGGGGGGGGGTGGCACACACCTATAATCCCAGCATTCCGGGAGGCAGAGGCACATGGATCTCTCTGTGAGTTCCAGGCCAGCTTGGTTTGAAAAATGAGTCCAGGACAGCCAGGGCTACACAGAGAAACCCAGTCTCAGAAAATAAATAAATAAACAAACAAACAAACAAGCCCCAAATCTCAACCCTTAGAACAGGGAAAAGGAACAAATCCACAGAGGATCTGCCTGACATTGTCCAAGGTGTTTAGTTCCTGAAACAGCAATGGCAAATACAATTACCATTTTCTTAGATTCCATGAGACTATCTAGTCTGTCTGAGGCCTCAAAGATCAAAGAAAGGGAGTCACGTTTCCAAACAGCTCCAAGTCACGCTCTTTCCACTAGCGTCACACTGACCTTCCCAGCCCAGCTCCCCTGTTGGGAGCAAAGGCTGTTGTAGGCTTACGGGCCAAGTCACAATATAACCTCAGACTCTCTCCTGGTCAACCATTCTTCCCAGTACTGTCTAAAATGCTACACAGCAGTTCTCCTTATGTCAAAGGCACAGTAAATCATCTAAGAAAAGCTGCCATAGCAGAACAAGACGGGCTGCTATTTTGAGGCAATACTGATAAATTAAAACTCAGGGGCACTCATCAAGCCCTTCTGCAGTGGACACAATAAATAATCTCCAGTTTTTGGGTAATAAAACCGTTCCTACCTAAGAGCTGACACTTTCACAGCAGTGCTGGCAAATCTTTCCCTTTGTGATTGCCCTGGCAGGCAGAACTCGGGGTTGTCCCTTTGCTGAGTCACCTGGCAAGACACCCAGGCAGGAACCTACACCTGGGTCAGAGAGAGTATCTACCTGACACGTTTCCTATGTCAGAGGATAGGAACTCTCCTGGGCCAAAACTACCGAGTGGTTTGCTCCAAAGCCTGTCTTCTTTCACGGCCATGATGAATGGTGGCTCAGTAGCTATATGGTAAAATAAAAAGAAAGTAACAAGAAACATCACACAAAGCATACTTTTTTAAAAGTCAGGGTCTCACTATGAAGCCCTAGATGGCCTAAAACAGTCTATGTAGACCGGCCTGGTGTCAAACTCATAGAGATCTGCTTGCCTCTGCTTCCCAAGTGCTATGACTAAAGCCATGTGCCAACAGCACCCAATTATAGCATGCTTTCATTAAAGTCAAATATCTACATTTTGAAGAATATTATCGACTAATGTAAGTAATTGTGTCTGCTTAGTAGAATCATCTATCCTGTTAAAAGTTATTCTGATTTTTACATAAATATTTCATTGTGAATGTGAAGAGGGAAGCGTACGCATGCTGTCTCTGTAGCTGTGTCCAGCAGTGCCTTGCCAGACACTCATGGTCATGCCCCTGTCTGTCACCAGAGCCACACTCACTACCCACAGCTGCCTTTTTCTGTGAACCCGTTCAAAGAATCCAGCAGCAGTTGTGATAATGACTGTGTAAGGGATGGTACTGTCCTTCCATTTCTGTCAACCAAGATGGCAAAACTCAGTGTAACCCACAGGCCCGTCAGCTTCTCCAAGACCGTCCAAGACCTTCATAGGTAAGGAATACTGTGATATAATAAACCAAGAAAACCAAGAAGATCTATTCTTCAAGTGGATCTTGAGGTGCAAAGGTATCAGGTACGAAACACAAATATCCGTGGTGATTTATTTGATTCCCTGATCCTAGATTAAAACCACCCTCGGTAGGTCAGCACAGCACTTTCTTATCTCTTTAGAACATTTGAAGCAGGAAATTATAAAGGACACTGGGGCTAAACCCCTTCTTGTTAGCATCACTCCCTAGAGCATAGCCTATTCTCACCTGGTACAAGGGTGGTACCCACTGAGGGCTCCGACCAGGGGCCTGGGCCTTTAGGAGAACTTGCTCTCACAGAAACCGTATACTTTGTAGCACTCTGCAGCTCCGGTACGCTGAGCATGGTCCCGCTTATGTTAGAGAAAACTTGAGTGACTTCAGGAAGGTCTTGGGAGGACACTCTTACCTCATAAGTCCAGTTTTGCCAGGCAGAAGGACCTAAAGAATCAGATAATGTCATTGACTGAGAAGACACCCCAAGGACAAACCAAGGAAATCCTCAAAAACTTGATCATCTCAACTGAAGAGTAGTTACTAGTCATGTGTATCCTACTCCCAGGGTTGGTGTGACAGTAAGGTGAGGGCAGTACCCATTCCTCTCCTGCCACTCACTTAGCTCTATTAAAGGGGACAGTATTTCCAACAAGTAAGGCTGTTAGAGTGTACTTTTTTTTTTTTTTTTTTTGGTGGGTTGGTTTTTTTTTGTTGTTGTTGTTACTGTTTGTTTGTTTTTTGTTTTGTTTTATTTTTTGGGTTTTTTGGTTTTTTTGTTTTTGTTTTTGTTTTTTGTTTTTGTTTTTGTTGGGGGGGGGGGTTCAAGACAGAGACTCTCTGTGTAGCATTAGCTGTCCTGGACTCACTTTGTAGACCAGGCTGGCCTTGAACTCAATAGCAATCTGCCTGCCTCTGCCTCCCGGGTGCTGGGATTAAAGGTGTGTGCCACCATGCCTGGCGTGAGTGTACTTTTTAAATTTTATTTTATTTATTGCATATGAGTGTTTTGTCTGCAGAAGAGGGCACCAGATCTCATTATAGGTGGTGTGAGCCACCATGTACTTGCGACAAGCAGGCAGTGCTCTTAAGCACTGTGTCACCTCTCCAGCCCCCGGAGTGTAATTTTTTTGTTTTTGTTTTTGGGTTTTGGTTTTGGTTTTTCAACACAGAGTCTCGCTGTGTTAGCCTTGGCTGTCCTGGACTCGCTTTGTAGATCAGACTGGCCTTGAACTCACAGCAATCCACCTGTCTCTGCCTCCCGAGTGCTGGGATTAAAGGCATGTGGCACCGCGCCCAGCAAGTGTACTTTTAAAAAAAAAAGTAACTTATTTATTTTTATTTTATGTGCATTGTATGTCTGTGGATGTCAGGTTTTGGAGTTACAGACAGTTGTGAGCTGCCATGCGGGTGCTGGGAATTGAACCCAGGTGTTGGGGACGATAGGCCATATGGCCAATGTGCAGCCATCTTGTCCAAATCTGCACCTTTAAGTCTCTGTCTTTCCCAGAGCTTGCCTTTCACCAGAAACTAGCTGACCCTGTTGTGAGTCAGCAGCTAAAGACAGATAGGGATGGAGCGACCCTATTGTGAGTCAGTAGCCAAAGACAGATAGGGATGGAGCGACCCTGTTGTGAGTCAGCGGTTAGACTAAAGCTAGATGAAGACAGAGCAAGATACCCTGTGTGGCAGGACATTATGACCCTGCCTGGAATTCCCTGTGTTTTGAGAAAGGCCTGCAGTTCAGTTGCTATAGCAATATGCTTCCCTGCCTTCTGACTTATAAAAGCTGCTGCCTGACTAATAAAGTTTGAGAGTTTGATCAATCAGATTTGCTCTCCTTCTTTGTGTCTTACATTTTCAACAGGTGAACTTCCTTCTGAGTTTTAGTCTAACCCCACAGGCCGGGGCACCCGGGTCCTCCAGAACAGTCAGTGCTCCCAACCACTGAGCCATCTCTCCAGCCTCCTAAAGTGTACTTTTAAAAGCATCTTTGAGTTGGAATTTCACCATGTATCCCTGGATAGCCTCAAATTTAAACTCTCCTGGCTTCAACCTCTCAAGTGCTAAGATTATAAGTATGTGCCACCACGCCCACCTAGAAGCATCATTCGTTCTATACGGTAGACTCTTATCCATTAGAAGGGTTTTCTATAACACTACCCCACATAACCACACCCTTAATACAAAAGAAAAAAAATGGCCCTTTCTGTCTCTGGCCACCATAGGGAGAGGAGCCACAAGCATGTCTGTACATCTGCAGTGGATAGTCATTCAGACCTGTTCTAGTTTCCTAATCATGAGGAACAAGTAAGCCGGGTGTGGTGGGCCACTCCTTTAATCCAAGCACTCGGGAGGCAGAGGCGGGTGGGGGGGGTGGACAGGTGAATCTCTGTTCAAAGCCAGCCTGGTCTACAAAGGGAGTCCAGAACATCCAGGGCTGTTGTACAGAGAAACCCTTCCTCAAAGACAAACAAACAAAAAGAGAAGATCAAGCATGGAGCCCAATAACCCTCCGCTACAATGGGCTTGAGTCACCACAAGACTGTGGGAGTGGAGCTAGCGGCCAATGGAAAAGGGGGGTTGTGGTAGTCAGCACGCGTAGATGTGTCAGCAAAAAAAAAAAAAAAACCCACCACTTCTTATGTGAGGACCACCATCAACAAGAATGCTCAGGCCACCCTCCATAGCATCAGTCACATGATCCAAAAGAAAAAGCACCACCCTGGTCTGAGGATGGTGGCCACCTGCAAGGCCAGTGAAGCCAGAAGCCTGTGGTTCTGAAGTCCCACCAAGAGCTCCTAAGTCCCACATCCCAGAAGCAATAAAGAGCTGACTTTTTCAACCACTTCCAAAAAGGAGAGAAAACAAAAGAAAGGAAAAAACTTGAATCTCCAATGTAATTACCAGAAGAAAAATCAACTTGCGGGGCAGGGGGTGAGGGTGGGGGCAGTGGAAGCAGGGAAACTGCCACACTTCATTCTCAATGTGTGTGTGAAAGACAGAGAAGGGGGTGTCTCCTCGTGTAGCCCAGGCTATCCCCAAACTTCCTACATAGCAGAGGATGACCTTGAACTTGTAATCTTCCTACCTCTACCTCCTGAGTGCTGCGATTGCAGGTGTGCACCACCATGTCCAGTTTATGCATTGCTGGGGATTGAACTCAAGGCTTGGTGCATGCTAGGAAAGCCCTTGATCAACCGAGCTACATCTCCAGCCCTCATTTCCCAGCCCATTTGTGTGTGGGGGGGGGGGTGGTTCTATGTAGCAAATAGGCATAATAAGTTTGTCATAAAGTAGAAAAGTATCAAACTGTACAAAACAGTTCTGCCTGATGGATCAGAGGCTGGCAAACGGTCCACAGGGCGAAGCTGCCCAGTGCCTGGTTCTGTCAGGAAAGTTATATTCAGACACAGCTTCAGTGATCCATTTATGGATGGTCCATAGCTGCTTCCAGCAACACTGTTAAGTGGTAGCGACAGCGACCATCTGTCCACAAAGCTGAAATTGTTTACCCTTTATGGTGATCTGAATGAAAACAGTCCCATAGGCTCACAGGGAGGTGTGGCCTTGTTGGGGAGAGTGTGTCACTAGTGGGGGGCTGGAGCTTTGAGGTCTCAGGAGCTCAAGCAAGGCCTAGTGGCTCATTGTCTCTTCCTGCTGGCTGCCAACACAGATATAGAACTCTCAGCTCCTTCTCCAGCACCATGTCCACCTGCATGCTGCCACACTTCCCGCCATGATGATAATGGACTAAACCTCTGAACTATGAGGCAGGCCCATCTAAATGTCACTCATCATGGCCATGGTGTCTAATCACAGGAAGAAACCCCTAACAAAGACATCCTTCTTTTACAAAAAAAAAAAAAAAAAAAAAAAAAAAAAAAGCTCTAGTGACCAATTGCTTCCTACTACATGCATTCTATCTACCCACAGATGGAAAGCCAAGTTCAGAAAGCTTCAGGGAATGGCTGAAATTCATGCAAGCCCCGAGCCCAAGTGTGTTATACTCCTGGCTAGTCACCATTCAGACTAGAAAGTCAGTATATCTCATAATATATGTCCAAAAAATAGCTGGGCTATTCAGTTGGGGTCTGCTCCTACCACTACTACAAGACAAGGCTAGTTGTAATAAATGCAAGGTAAGAGTCCAGACCTATTTGAGCTAAGTGTGTACAAGCTCTGACTAAAGAATAGACTCGGGCTCTCCAAAGCTGAATCCCTATGCTGAGCCATTGAAGCCTCTCTCCCTTCCAGCTGGCCAGTAGTCACCCTGAGGACAGCACACTCACTGGCTCCTATGGCGAGAGCAGGAGGCTTCCACTGAATAAGCGCCTCCCGGGAGCCAAAGAGCACTGAGAGCTCCTGTGGATGGCCTGGCAGAGGGTACGACTGGCTGGATGAGCCAAAGATGACCAAGTTACCAAACCCAAATTCTTCTATGTGACTCAGGTCACATCCCACGATGAACTCATTGAAGGACTGGGAGTCCTGCCGGAAAATGGCCTTGCCATCAGTGATGAGAAAGTCATTGTTCTCACAAGCAAAGCTCTTCACGTCCCCGAGGGGGACCCAAGGCAGGACCTGATGGAAAGCCGAGCCGTCCAGAAATGTTGACATGAAGACTTGTGTGGTGGCATTGAAGTAAATGATTCGCTTAGACTGCGGCTTTACCGCAAAGGCCTCCAGTGTGCCGCTCTCTACAATACGCACAGCCTTGGTGTCCCTGCCAGATGGTAAAGGGAGATTGGCTCTGTAAATACCATCTCTCAGGAGATAAAAGACGTACCTGACAGAGAGACAAAAGAAGTCTGATGTAATTCAGCACAAGGGCGGCTGTGTAACCTCCCGGGTTAATTGCTTTAGCCCGTTACACAATATCCCAAGACTTCCCAAGGTGCACGGCGATAAAGATCAAAGCTGGAAATAGGCCTCACTGATTACAGGTAGAAAGTAGAAGGCTAGAAACTCCATCCTGTATTGTGACACTTGGTCTTTTAACGTTTAAAGGGAACTTTTTGAGGAATCAGAGTTAAGACTAAAACATGTTTTAAGGATTTCAGAGTAAGCATACTATATGAAAATCAAGTCGTTAGGGCTGGTGAGATGGCCAAGTGAGTGAAGTACTTGCCAGGTAAGCAGAAAGATCTGAGTGTGGACCCCTGAGCCCACGTGAAGCCAACCACAGCTGCGCACATCTGTAACTCTAGTGGGAGTGGGGATGCAAATCCTGGAGGCCGGTTGGCAAGCAAGTCTATCAGAAAATGCTAAACTGTGGGTTCAGTGAGAGACTCTGTCTCAATAAACAGAGTGTGATAGAGAAGGACACCCAGCTTGTCCTCTAGTCACCATGTGTGCACAAACAGATGAGTGTGCACACACACACACAAACACACACACACACACACAAGTTTCTAAATGTGTTTCCTCTATAATATCCAAATTCTTTTTTTTTTCTTAAGACAAGGTTTCTCTGTGTAGCCTTGGCTGTTCTGGACTCACTCTGTAGACTAGGTTGGTCTCAAACTCAAACTCACAGTGATCCTCCTGCCTCTGCCTCCCAGAGTGCTGTGATTACAGGCATGCACCACCACGCCCAGCTTCGAAATTCTTAAGTCAAATTATGTCAATAAGTTTTTCTCGTACATTGAGAATGATAAACAGAAGAAGTAAACTGTTTAAGCCACTTGTATTTTGCTACAATTAACAGAACTACTTTGTATCTGGCATCATCTAAACTTTTAAAAAATATCTGTCTATAAGTAAAACAGGCAAATACAAATGCTTCATTTTGTAAACCAGGAAGAAACAGCCATCAGGTGACCAAAAATGTTGAGCAGGACCACCTAACTATCAGGGAAAGGAAGCCAATAGAATAATTAAAGGTGCATGTCCAAGGGGCTGAAAAGGTGTCTCAGTGGGTAAGAGCACTTTTGCTCTTCCAGAGGACAGGAATTCTCTTCCCAGCACCTCTATCAGACAACTCAACAGCCTGTAACTCCAAGAGATTTCAGGCCTCTGACCTCTGAAGGCACCTGTACTCAAATGCAAACACACGTACACACATAAAAATAAAACATGTTTTGAAGATGTATGTATAGCCTATGTAGAGTCTAGCCTTATAGCAATCAGCAGGTAATATTTTAACACTGAAAAAAGAAAACACACGGTTCAATATTTTACCAACAATCAAACATCAAAGTAAAAATATAACTGGAGAGATGGCTCAGCAGTTAAGAACAACTTACTGCTGTTCCAGAGGACCTGAGTTCGATTCCTAGCACCGACATGGTAGCTCACAATCCAGGGGACCTGATACTTTCTTCTGGCCACCTCAGAAGCCAGGCATATAATTGATGCACAGACATATAGGTGAACAAAAAACTCATACATAGAAAATAAATAAATTTTTTTTAAAGATTTAGCTAGGCGTGGTGGCACACACCTGCAATCCCAGCGCTTGTCTCAAAAAATAAAATAAAACAAACAAATAAATAAATTTAATTGGTATAAAAAAGCATTAATTATCTGGACATGGCGGTACATGCCTTTAATCCCAGCACTCAGGGAGGCAGAAGCAGGCAGATCTCTGTGAGTTCGAAGCCAGCCTGGTCTACAAAGTGAGTCCAGGACAGCCAAGGCAGAGGAAACTTGGGGGGTGGGCAGTGCATTAACTTATAGCTGATTTCGAATTTGTGATAATGAAAATAGATGCTGGTGAGCAGTATTACATTCCAACTTGCATCACCACTGTTAGGCCATTTTTTTCTTGTCATTACTCTGTCCACTCTCATGCCTCTTGAGCTGCCCAAATCTTTATAACTGTGCCCACATTCCAGCCTAAGGTAAAAACCCCGAGACACAAACTCACTTTGAGATAGGAATCTGTGCTGTTTGCCTCGAGGGAGAGTGGCAACGCGCAACAGGAAGGGCGCTCGATTGTCTAGTCTACCAAGTCCAACATCACTAAAAGCCCTTGGAATATGTAAAAGAAAAACTGTCGGATAGCAGGCTACCAAGAAGAGACTTGATACCCTATGAGCATATAAAGGGGGAGGAAGTCCCCCTCAGTCACAGTCATAGGGGAGGGGAGTAAGGGGAAAATGGGAGGGAGGGAGGAATGGGAGGATACAAGGGATGGGATAACCACAGAGATGTAATATGAATAAATTAATAAAAATAAATAAATAAAAGAAAGAAAAACTATCTGGGTTAATGAAGCATAATCCTCGAATTGTAGCACGGAGGAAAACAGAGCTTCAACCCTGATACTAGGTGAAAAGGAAAGAGGAGAAAGGAGAGTGAAACGAAGAACATGGACAGAAGCAGGAAGGGGAACGCGAGGGATGGGATGAAGGGAAGGATCAAGAGTCATATCAAGTTGAAACTTCTGGAGGGCATGACACAATGGGGCAAAAACAGCCACAAGAAGGAAAACACCATGAACTCCAGGACAGCCGCAAGCTTCTGAGCACATCAAGTGCCCTATAAGGGCACAAACTTGCTGAGAGGTGTATTATTTTACAGAAATATTCCTGTCAAGGCAAAGGTGGTCAGGAGGCAGGGCCTGACACAGAGGGTCCTATCCTGGTTCATTGCTAAGCAGCTTGGATGATCAGTGGATCAACTTGTCTTCCAACTTCCCCCCAGGTGGGGGCAGATATCCATGAGCTTGAGACCAGCCTTGTCTATAGAGTGATACCAGCCCAGCCAGGGCTATATTGAGAATCCGTCTCAGAAATATACGTATTAGAAAGCATCTACAAGCCAGGTGTGGTGGGTGCACGCCTTTAATCCCAGCACTCGCAGACAGATTGCTGTGAGTTCGAGGCCAGCCTGGTCTACAAAGAGCATATATAGGACAGCCAAAGCCACACAGAGAAACCCCGTCTCGAAAAACCAAAAAGAAAAAATAATAAATAAATAAATAAATAAATAAATAAAAAGATCTGTAAAGTCCACAGGACTTATGCTATATTACAGGGTTTAGGGTTGTTTGGTCATTTGTTTTACTTTATAAACCTATAACTTGAGTTAGGGATGTGCCTCACTTAGTAAGTTGCTTGCCTAGCATGCATGATATAAAACTAGGCATTATGGCACACATCTGTAATCCCAGAACTTGGGAGATACAGGCAGAAGAATCAGAAATTCAAGGTCATCCTCATCTCCTTAGTGAGAGTGAGACTAGTCTGGGCTCAAAAAAATTCTATAACTCAGGAATTTAAACCTAAAGTGAAAATAAATTTCTGGGGCTAGAGAGATTGCTTCGTGAGTAAGGGTGCTTTCTGCACAAAGCCCTTTACTTGAATAGTCAGAACCCACATAAAGCCCAGCGCAAGGGCACCACAACGCTGCTAAGGCAAGACAGGAGGGAGAGTCTTGAAAAACTCTCTGGAAGCTCACAGGCCAGCTGATGAACAGAGAACAGAATACTTTTCTTAAGACGCACTGTAGAGGGTGAGGACTAACCCAGGAGATTGCCCTGTGACCTCCACACATGTGCCCTCTAACTTCTACATGTTTGCTGTGGCATGCACTCATCACATGTACACAACACACACACACACACACACACACACACACACATAAACAAATGTATACACAAAAAAAAATGTTTTTAAGTCTCTAAAGAGAAAAAAAAAGAAAAATGTTTAAAGAATATGAATAGGAAAGCTTGATTTTAAATCACAGTGAGCAATCTTTTTCTAAGAATATCAGTGTAAGAAAAGACTATCTGGTCCTCAACCCCATCAAAGACCTGAGAAGGAATAAAACTAATTACCTGAGTGAACAGGAAGAGCAGGTTAACAGCTTCCAAAGTGAAAAAATAATGACAAAGACAGTTTGCTGCCTGAACAGTCACCCAAAATTCTGTATAATATTGGAGCATCATCTTCAGCCTTCTGGCCCAGTATATATGACAGACATATTTGTGAGGCAGGAACTATTGCTTTACATTCAGAATTTTAGACTCACCAAGATAAGAAAAAAAAAGATGTTTTCTTCAAGGTTGCCAAATCAAATAGCCAAAACACTATGAATGTGATATTAATATAATTCCTGATTGTTTCATTGTTCTTCTTGCGGTATGTAATTTATTTTATATGTGTGTGATAATATAAATGTATATATAAAATTTTTTTTAATATTTTAAAAAGTAGTGTCAAGTCTTGGACTAGAATCATGGTCCCAAGGTCTCTAGCAAAAGGTCATTTCCATGGAATTATAGCTTGCTGTGGAAGAGGAAGCAATCAAAGCTGAAAGCAATTTTAAATAAATTAACCTGAAATGGCGCTCTCAGATGGATTCGTTGGGTTACAGTGTTGCACTCACAAGAGATTTTTGCAATCACAGAGATTTTTGCCAATGGAAGGGAACCCACTTGTACAAGGGTAACACTTACCCATTGTAGGAATCAACCACAACTTTCTGAGGTGCACTAATAGAGATTGGTGTAATTTCCTCAAAATTTGAGCAACTCTCTAAGTCACAGACATATACCTAGAAAACAAAAAATATACCAATGGGATCAACGTCTGCATGCATTCATCTTCGCCACCAAGTATTTCCTGAGCAGTTCAGTACTTGAAATTGTGACAATCACCATGAACATTACAATTAAAAAAAAAAAAAAACGGCATTTAAAGGGTAATTTAATTGGTACACAGGTATAATCCTAGAGGTGAGGAAGCGAAGGCAGGAAGATTTTGGATAACAAGCCAGCCTGGGCTAAACAGAAATACTCAGTATGAAAAAGAAAACAAACAAACACACAAAAATGACAGGCTTACCCAGTGATAATAAGCAGATAAATTATCATTAATAAAAGCTTGTAACCATGAAAAACCACAAATACCGGTGACTTAATTGCAGATCAGAGCTAGGTCACACTAGGTTAAAGCGAGACCTTTTTGTAAACCAGGTCCATGATTGATCCCCAACCTAGTACCTGAAGTGAGTAGCCAGTGAGATGAAGCTGTGTTTACCAGCAAACCTACTGGTTAGTATTGATAACGAGTTACATTCACCCACACTAACCAGTTTATCCATGATGAAATACAGCCTCTGGTAAAGCCAGTCTATGGAGATGGAAGAGATTAGACCCGAGCCTCGGTAAAAAACTCTCAGGTCAGACACATCAGACATGTTGGCTGCTGCCTTTATCCATATGACAGTTCCTTCTGAGAAATAAACCACTTGCTGCTGGGCACTGACTGATATTCCTGCAAGAGCCAAGCAAGTACATACATGTGGTTAAATGTCCACAGGGACAGAAAAGCTTAGACTGAAGCGAATTTCCCTTTAATGTTTGCTGAAGTCAAATAAAAGGTCTTAGATTTTTAAAATATTCTTCTAAATTCTTCTAGTATTTTATGTACATTATGAAAGTACCCAACATATTTTTGTGTGTAAGTAATATGTACTAGAATAATTTAGAATAAAATAGTCCACAAATATTCAAGACAGTAAATTCTAAAAACATTGAAAAACTTGGCAGCAGAGTGGGCTCAATGTGGGGTTGTTTGCTTTCCGCTGAGAAGCCTCAGATATGTTTAAGCTGCAGCCTCCAAAACAAAAGCAGTTCTGATTATTTTTTCATTATTTGAATTTTATAAATGTCTTTTGATCAAATCCATCTCCCACTCTTCCCCTCCAATTCTTCCTCTATCCCCACCACTATTCCCTTCTAATTTCATGTATCCTCTTTTTTCAAGCCCTCTGGGTTCACACAGTGCATGGTCATGGGCCATCCTGGGATATGGGTACCTCCCACGAAAGAGGACCAGCTCCCCACCTTCCAGCACCCATCAGTTGTCAACAGCTCCTCGGTCAGATACAGGAGTTCTTTAACCCTCCCTGATCAATGCTTGGATTTTGTGTGGCTTGATCTTGCGCATTTGGTCACAGTTACTATGATATGAGTTCATATGTACAACTTCTTTGTCATATCCAGAAGATAGTTTGATTACAGTCCCTTGACGGTGTGCAAAGCACTATGAAAGCTATCCAGAAAGGATAAAACTTCCAGGTCAGTACCAATTCTTACTTCTCCAGGTTCTCCAAGTATGGGTGTCTTCAGAAACAGCATATTCCATCAAGCTGTGGAGGGTAACACGGAGCATTGGCAATATTCTATTATGTCTCAGGGATCTCTGGGATCTCAGTGACCAACAACTCCAGAAACAGGTAAACCGTACCTAGCCCTGGGATCCAAGAGCAACTTTTTATTTTTTTTTAAGGTTTTCGAGACATGGTTTCTCTATGTAGCCTTGGCTGTCCTAGACCTACTTTGTAGACCAGACGGGTCTTGAACTCATAGAGATCCACCTACTTCTGCCTCCTGAGGGCTGCGATTAAAGACTTGCACCACCATACCCAGCTCCAAAAGCAACTTTTAATATTCTTTTATTCTGGAAGTTTCTTCCAGAAATTCCAAATGTTTCCTTTTACAGTGAAGACACAGGATTCCGTTAGACTTACCTGTAATATTATGATGTATAGTATCTGACCAAAGGCAACGTGCTTCCTCTACTAAGTACTTTAAAGATCTCTTTCTTAGAGAAGTTTTTCTGGATAAAAAGAGCCACTGCTCTTCTTCCTGAACTGAAAAACATGATTTATAGGCAGACTGACCAATTGTACACAAACCAATGAAAAATTTAGTACTTCAACACAAGGGAGATCGTATGTTTTCTTTTTCTCTTTCTTTTTCTTTTTCTTTTAACAACTGACTAACTTTTCTGGAGTTACTTAGAGGAATTCTATCTGTGGCATAATCTCCATAAATCCATGGTTGGGAATAGGAAATATGATTCTAATCATGTTGGCCTATGTAATCATATATGTGACATATTATACCATCTTTTTTACATGTAAGTTATTTATTTTTTCTTTTATGTCCATTGGTGGTTTGACTGCACGAATGTCTGCATGAGAGTGTCAGATCCCCTGGAACAGAAATTACAGACAGCTGTGAGATACCATGTGGGTGCCAGGAATTGAACCTAGGTCCGCTGGAAAAACAGCCAAGTGCTCTTAACTTCTGAGCCATCTCTCCAGCCTGTATTATACCATCTTAACATCCTTGTTCCAATAGAAGTTAAATCATCATCCACAGTCAGGGTAATTTTCTTAGTTGATATAATCCAGGCTCAACCAAAGTGGGTTGTTACATAACACAAGCTGTGTAGAAGGTGTTGCCTCCAGTTTTCTCTCCCCTCCCCCCTCCTTTTTTTTGTTTTGTTTTGTTTTTCGAGACAAGGTTTCTCTGTGTAGCCTTGGTTGTCCTAGACTCATTTGTAGACCAGGCTGGCCTCAAACTCACAAAGATCCACCTGTCTCTGCCTCCCAAGTGCTGGAATTAAAGGCCTGTACCACCACGCCTGGCTAGCTTTTCCTCTTTTCAAGCAGAAGAAAGGTTTTTAAATAATATTCGAAGGCTATGGAACACTGCTTGATATCCTGTTAAATTGGAAACTGGCCGGGCAGTGGTGGCACATGCCTTTAATCCCAGCACTTGGGAGGCAGGGGCAGGTGGATCTCTGTGAGTTCAAGGCCAGCCTGGTTTACAAAAGTGAGTCCTGGAACATCAGGACTGTTACACAGAGAAACCCTGTCTTGAAAAACCTAAAAAACAAAAAACAAAATAAATTGGAAACTGACGTAAGGCCCATGGATGATAGACACTTTCAGAACAATTATTAAATGGAAAGCAATAATCACTCAATAACCTTAAGACTGCTCTATATTTAACTTGTCCTCTGGACATGTTTTGTGCCTGACACAAATACCTCTCTTTTCCTAGAGTCTAGCAACAGCTAAAAATATGGGCCAATGATACATGACACCCAATACGACTGGCATAGTTGAATGTAGATTGGAGTACGGGTAGTCAAGTCAGCAGATGGTCTTCTGGTGAAAGTAGAAAACAGACTAAAGGAATTTTGAGTCCTTGAGTTAGTCAAGACATAATTCATTTCTCTCAAAAAAAATATTCTAGCACTTCTTCGAAAGCCTTTGCTCCTGTAAGCACTGGTCGTCTTCAACCTCTCAGGGTAATTGTTTACAACAACCAAAGAGGAGTACGTACAGAAAATAAGACAAAGCCACAGACTGAATTTTCAGAAAGCGAATATTGAAACCGTTAATGTTCATATATACTTAAAAACATTAAGACAGACTGGGAAAATGTCTGATGTAACAATTCACATGTAAATGTCAGGAGAGAAAAGCTTATACGTAACTCCTAAATCTGTAAATGCCAATTACCATACCTGGTGACTTAAACTAAAACCAACAGTTTGTTTGAAGCCATATTTCTTAAAATGCTTAAGTATTTTGTTTTTGTTTTTGTTTTTTTGTTTTTGTTTTTTTGTTTTTTTTTTTGTTGTTTTTTTTGTTTTTGGTTTGGTTTGGTTTGGTTTTTTGTTTGTTTCTTTGTTTGTTTGTTTGAGGCAGCCTTGGCTGTCCTGTACTCACTTTGTAGACCAGGCTGGCCTCAAACTCACAGTGATCCACCTGCCTCTGCCTCCCCAGTGCTGGGATTAAAGGTGTGCGCCACCATGCCTGGCTCATTCTATTTTTTTAAAATCCCAAAATTCTAATATCAACTGTCTGTCTAGCCTTCTATTTGTCAAATATATAAAATAACTTAAAGCTGAAAATTATCAGCTACCAAAAAAAAAAAAAAAAAAAAAGAGCAGGCATGAAGATAAGAGATGTTGAGGTCAACCAGATGACCGCTGAATTCTGACCTTTACCCCAGTCAACCGTTATTTCTATGTAACAAAAAGGAGAAGCCAAGACCATACCTGCTAGGGATGGAGTAGTAATTATAGATTCTGCTTCTGGCCCCTCACCAACTTCATTGACTGCTGCAATAGAAAACCTATTCCAAAAACAATTTGGAGAGATGTGTTTCACATGGCATGCTGTGAACATTGGATAAATATAGGAGCAATAAGAGATTCTATTTAAAGATCCTGTGGTAGTGCATAGATCTAGTTACTGAGTCACTGCTCAGCACCAAGATGACCATCAATCACATTCTTGTTTGCATTCCCCACAGAACAGTTCAGGGTCATTGAGGTCAAAAGCTGAACCCTGCTATCTGCATGACCTCCATTTCTCCCCTTGTTTAAAGAAGTCTTATTAAATGCCAGAGAAGCTAACAATAATAAAAACAATCCACCGTGGTTAATAAAAAATACCACTAACAGAATTCTACCCCTTTATTTTTTTTTTATGTTTGATTAAATAAAAGAAATCACAGCCATAGTATTTGTGTTGTTATTGTCTCATATTTACAAGGATCCCTTGATATATTTGAGATATTTTTGCTTAGGATTGTGTGATCCATGCAAATTTGAGAAAGCTACAACTTCAACACATTAGAATGGAGTCAGTGACAGGGCTCTAAATACACATAAATGACTTTTAGCCAGATTTCTTAAATAATCATCATGCCAGCATCAATGCTGGTGTTGTTTCTACTTGTCCCATTTAACTCTTACCTGTAGGTGGTGTTTGGAAGAGTAGAATAAAACTGGAAACTGGTTCTCTGTGTCCCTGAATCTAATTTTTGATTTTTACTGATCAGCCTTAAGTTATAACCCAGAATAGGGCCACCTGGGAAATGGGGTGGAGCCCAGCTGATCTCCACAGTGTCCGGGCTTGAGCTTTCCGTGTTCACAATGAAGGGTGCAGTTTCTGGAACTGGGACAATGACATGGAGAAGGTTTTTTTTTTTTTTTAAAAAAAAAAGCAGATTTCTGTGCTCTTAGACTAGGAAAAAAATTTTTTTAATTGTAAAGGTTGGTGGAAATAAGATCTTTTCATTAATACTGGAAGTGTGACAGAGGGATGGGAGCTAGAATTTTGGGGCTGTAACTCTTGGTCTCTAAATCATACCAGCTAAATACTGAACTATACCAAGACTCTTGCGTTTTCCTTGCATTTCCTAGTTTTGACTTACCAAAGAATACAATATAAAAATATAAATAAATGAATGAATGAATTAAAAATCACACAATATTGGAGACTCAAGTAGGATCTATATTCTAGAAAAAGAGCTGTCAAAAACCTCTGGGGATGTAAGTGAAGAGCGGAAGGGAAGCACACTAGAAGAAGAAAATGCACAAAAGAGAGTCAGTGGTTAACACAAGATGACCAAGGCAAGTCACGGGGCTTTTCACTCTGTGAGCCCAACTGGTTCTCTGTGTCCATAGGAAGATGTGGCTTCAGATAAACAGGAACTGGAATGATCTACCTCACATGTACTACTATCTACCCTGGCAATCCAGGTAATGCCTTCTTTACAGCTCTCCCTGGCTGACCACCTCAGCCACACCCCAGCCTTGCCATGGATGAGGGGAGCATGAATTAAATGGTTAATCATTTACTCACAGACTCTATATGCTACCAGCAGAGAGACCAACAAATGATTCGCCAGCCCAGCTTCCATCCACGTCTCTACCCGCTTAACATTCTTTAGCCCCATGAAATATTCCTATAATCTACTCTTCCTACACAACGGTGTGTTTCAATGTCTTTGCTCTTGAGTAGACTTGCCTCTTTCTGAACACTCCTGTCAAATGTTCTGCCCACCATTAGTGGACTAGAGGTAGCAGAAACGAGACAGCCCATCCCTCACACTGGCTTGTCTCTAAAAGGCCTTTGGTGAGTCTCGTGGCCTTCCTCTGATACAGTCCCTCCCAAATTCTCAGACTAATCATTAACAAACGCAAACATCTTTGTGTTTCTCCTTGCATGCTTATACTCAGTCACCTGTATGAAAAGGCAAACAAGAAAAGAAACAACCTCCCACTAAATTTGAGTCAGGATGTCAACAGCAACTCATTAGGGTCAACACACAGATATGATCTGCTCCACTTCAAGCAAGTTTAAAAACCACCTACACAGCAAGATATGATCGTTATACAAATGTCTCACACAAAAAAATTTCCTCTTTAGAAAGTAATAATTTGTCTTATAAACACTCCTCTTGGTTGAGGCTAGGGCTATCTCTGGAATAAGCTAAGGGGAAAAAGGCACTAATACCAACTAAAATCCTATAATTCTTAAGACCAAAGAGAATATGACTATACTGCAATAGGAGTGAACATAAGTGAGTGTCACTGTGGCTAGGAAAGTGAGGGAGAATATGAAAACAATATTCTATACATAGGAAGGACATCACAACAGGGTCTGGAAGACCTAGAAAGAGCTTGGGTTGCCTCATCAGCAGAAGATCTAAGCAGAGCTGGCCAAGTGATAAAGTTACTTGGGGCATCTCTCCTTCCTTAATGAGTGTCCTTTCTTTGATAATTAGGTCTCAGAGATTGTATGACCACCTCCGCTGATTATTCTCTGACCTTTTCTTTAGGACCTAAGGTCTTTAATGCCAGCACTTGGGAGGCAGAGGCAGGTGGATCACTGTGAGTTCAAGGCCAGCTTGGTCTATAAAGCGAGTCTAGGACAGCCAAAGCTACACAAAGAGATCCTGTCTTGGGTAAAAAAGGAAGAAAAAAATGGTGCAGATGGAAGTAAAAGCCAAAGATGCCTCCTTTGCCCCAGCAATGTCTCACACACTCCTACACGGTGGCATATTTTTTGGTACCAGATCTATCACAGCAATAGTCTACTCTACAGTATCAATTTCTCTCTTAGTTAGGGTTCCTATTGCTATGATAGAAACACAGTGACCAAAAGAATGGTCACATGATGGAGAATGGATTCATTTTTTTGACTCACAGAGTCCATCACATAGAGCAGTCAGGGCATGAACTCAAGGGATGAACTGAAGCATAGACCATCAAGGAGTGCTGCTTACTGGCTTGCTCCACTTGGGTTGCTCAACCTGCTTTCTTACACAACCCAGGACCATCCACCCAGGGGTGGCATCACCCACAGCGGGCTGGGCCTTCCCACATCAATCATTGGTCAAGAAAATGCCCCCAACAGGCTAATTTAATGAAAGCAGTTCTTCAATTGCGGTTCCCTCTTCCTAGAGACTCTAGTTTGTATCAAGTCAACATTGACTAACCAGCACCCCCTAACTTATGTGTTTACTAAGCCAGCATCCCCTTATTTTTGTGTTTACTAATGACCACATTTCCCATTTAAGGAAATGTGGACTCAACAAGAGCAGGGGTCTTTGTTTGGATCACTGAAGAATTTGCAAATGTTACCTGGCACAAAGGAATCAATTTCTTTCATTGCTCAAAAAAAAAAAAAAAAAAAAAAAAAAGCCAAATGAAACCAAACCTCACAAATGGCATACATCTACCTACCTCCATAAGGATGAGTCCTGTAGCTGGGGCTTGGAGAGGAATAGAGATGCAGCTGAGCTGTGAAGATCCAAACCACTCGAAAAATGTATTCAGTGAATGGATGCAGGGGTTCCACCACATATGAGAGCTTGGACACAGTCTAGACTCAGGAGAGACAAAAGACACATTGGTCCAACCACTATGACCCAATGGAATGCAGGGTTCAGGTCAACTTGTGGAACACAGACATGCCATTGGACATGGGGCTGCCCACACCCTTCTGGGAGTGAAACAGACCAGGAGCTGGCCTTCCACACATCAATCTGCTTTATTCACTCCATCATCCCCTTCCTTGAAACAGGAAAGCTAAGGATTCAGTTATTCAGCACTTAACCTCAAGGATTCACTTGAATGTGTACTTCATATCTTAGGCTTTTTTTTCCCTGAATTTGCTCACACTTTTCTGAAAAGTACCGCCCTGAAAGGCTACCATAACCTACACTTCTAAATGAGAACACACCCTTGTGAGACTCTCCCTCCTGCCCTTCACCCTAGTTAGAATCACTTTAGAGGGCAGGGCAGATGATCAGTAGCATAAATGGTTCTATGATGTTGTGATGAACGAATTACATAGGTAGCATATATACTTTTTTCTCATAAAAAGGTTTCCAGAGCCAGATGTGGTGGCGCATGCCTTTAATCCCAGCACTCAGGAGGCAGAGGCAGGCAGATCACTGTGAGTTCGAGGCAGCTTGGTCTACAAAAGGAGTCCAGGATAGCCAAGGCTACACAGAGAAACCCTATATCAGGGGGGAAAAAGGTTTCCAAAGTAGCAGAAATTAAGGTTCACTTAATACAACTACTATGCTTAATCTTTGCTAGAATGCACTAATGTCAAAAAGTCATTTTCTCTATCCACAGGAGATACTCCCTGAACCCCCAATGGAAGCTTGAAACTCCAGATTGTACCAAATCCTACATTCAGATACCACAATAGCAATACCAGTGTCAATTCTGTGACAGTCAATCCAATAGAGGTTATCTAATCAATGGGTAGTACATACAGTGTGGATACACTGAGCCAAAGGGTGATTGACTTTCCAATGACATAGAGCAAGATGAGTGTATTTCGTCATGCTCCTCATTATCCTGTGATTTCAAACTTCAGTTTTATTTTAGTGATAGTGGGGGCATTGGTGAGTGATGGGGCATTGGTGAGTGATGGGGCATTGGTGAGTGATGATGGGGCATTGGTGAGTGATGATG
>OU015750.1:91628244-91638394 GCA_907169655.1 Acomys percivali | reverse complement strand
CTCTCTCTCTCTCTCTCTCTCTCTCTCTCTCTCTCTCTCTCTCTCTCACACACACACACACACACACACACACACACACATACACACACACACACACACACACACATACACACACTGCTTCTGACCCATTCTAAATCCAGCCGTGGGAGACATAGCTTCTATATACTCGCAAATTCCTACTGCCTTTCCTGAGTTGCCATGTTATTTATTGAATTATTGGCTTAACATTGTACTTCACTTTAAATAAATTATTTGGATACCCTCAGCTCATCAAAACAGCAAGCCTCCTTGATAACAAGTCTGTTCAGTATGTAGCACCCGCTTATTAGGACAATAGGGATTGGCCTGGGCTTGTAGTTCATCAGTAGAGTACTTGCCTAGGATGCATGAGACCCTGGGACTTGATCCCAAGAACAGCATAAAGCCGAGTACAGTGGTGCGGTATTCCCAAGAGAACAGAAATAGAAGTGGGAAGATCAAGAGTTCAAGGTCTTCTTTGGCTACTCACCAAATGCAAGGCCAATTGTGCTCTTGAGAGCCTGTCTTAGATGATGATGATAGATAGATAGATAGATAGATAGATAGATAGATAGATAGATAGATAGATAATAGATGATAGATAGATAGATAGATAGATAGATAGATAGATAGATAGATAGATAGTTGATAGATAATAAAAACATACCTACTGATGTTGAAGACAAGGTTCTAGCCTAAATGTCAGTTATACTGCACATTTCCTGTATTTTATCTATAAGAGTCTACTGGCCCTTCACCAGCATGGCCTTAGTGTTCGAATTACATCATTTTTTCATATACAAATGCTGGCAGAGGCAGATTTTGGTTTTTGAGACAGGACATCACTCTACAGCCTAGACTGACCTTGAACTCTAGAATCGTCCTACCTCAGCCCCCTGGGTGCTCAGACTATAGATGAGAGCCACACTAGTGTCATACAAATATTTTCGATGCTATTGAGATACAGGAGTGTAGGTGTTTTATCCTTTCACAGGAATACAACCCTAGGTGGCAGAGTTTATCAGCAGTGTGTTCTCTTTTTCTGTTTGTTTGTTTGTTTGTTTGTTTTTGTTTTGTTTTCTGAGACAGAGTTTCTCTGTGTAGCCCTGACTGTCTTAGACTTACATTGTAGACCAGGCTGGCCTTGAACTCACAGAGATCCACCTGCCTGCGCCTCCCTGAGTGCTGGGATTACAGCTCCCAACTCAGCAGTATTGTCTTACCCAGTACTTCCTCTTCATAGATACCCTCTGCACTGCTGCAGCCGACCTCACAGGACTCCCTCTGTGGAAGACAAGAGGTATGACGTCAGTCCAGCCTGGGGGCTGCTTCTGCTCGTAAGCATCGACTAAAATCAGGAACCTAAACATTCTCTCAGTCTTTATAAGTGGTCCACGGTGCCACATGCCTGTAACCCTAGCCCTTTCCAGGTAGGGGCAGGAGTCCAAGGCTGCTTAGCTACTCAAAAAGTTTGGGATAGCCTATGCTATATAAGAACCTATCTGAAACACCAAGAGAAAAAGAGCAGGAAAAAACACAAGCATTTAAGGCACATGGTAGTTCTGGTGGGTTTTAGTAATTTCCAAAATTGTGTCGTTATCTAAAATCACATTGTGATTTCAGAGCATTTTTCTTATTCCAGGAAGAAAACCTACAGAGTGTCCTTTTATAGCTCAATTTGTTTTGTTTCATTTTGCTTAAGGTGACTTGATTTACTGAATTCATTCCATGACCTTGTCATTCTATTGTTTGGGGGAAAAAAATGCTGAACTTAAAATAGTTCAATTTTATTTTTACCATCTTGGTCAAAGTGTTGATGAGCTGGAAACCTGAAAGTCCAGCCCAAGATAATGTGTTTGATTGTTTGATTGCAGTTCCCTGCTTTCCTTAGAATTAAAAATCGACTACCAATTATACAATACCTGAACATTCTAATGGATCTCTTCGTGCCAACGCTGACTTTTTTTTTAATTTTTTTATTAATTTATTCATATTACATCTCAATTGTTAGCCCATCCCTTGTATCCTCCCTTTCTTTCCTCCCTCCCGCTTCCCCCTCTACTCCCTTCCCCTATGTCTGTGACTGAGGGGGACCTCCTCCCCCTGTATATGCTCCTAGGCCAATGCTGACTTTTAAGGTCTACAAACAGCCTAATCAAGATGGACACCTTATCTCATTATAGCAAAACCTAGAGTACATATTGGAGGCCTGAAACCCAAATTGCCTGCAACTCTCAACAGGTGCTTTACCCTTAGCTACAGAGAAAATAAACCCATGGGGAGAAAGCACACATCGTAAAAGTCCAGAGAGGCTGCCCTTCATCTCCCTGATGCTCTCCAGGTTCTAATTCCAATACCCAGAACAGGCTGCTCTCAGCCTCAGGATGATGGCAGAATCCGTGGCACAATGCATCTGCCCTGGAAAGAAGAACTGTCGAGTGCAAATATTAACTCTGAGATGTTTGAACTGTGTGCTGAAAGGAAGCACAGCCCGATAAGCCTGGGTTTGCTTAGTTAAGGATTAATGCGCATACCATGCTTTGGGCTTGGGGTTGTTTAACTTCAGGGTTCAGTTAGCTGTCACATCCTCTTTGGAGAGCTGAGTAAAGCTCATTGAGTATATCTGCCCAGTGCGGAGAAGATGCAAACCAAGAGGCAGCAAAGCATTACACAGAATGAGTGTTTCCTTCCGAGAAACAAGGGACTTTGTTTAGAAAGTGATTTACTTGGAAATACAAGCCATCCTGGGGGAAAATGTGGCCCTGTTTTTCCTGGATTTTCTTTTCAGGGGAAATATAGGGTAAACTTTCCATCAATCTGAGAGTTTAAATATTATCTCAAGTAAAGGGAAAAGCTTGTCTCATGAAGGCAAGGCAATATCAGGCCTCACATGAGGGCATCCAGCATTTCCCAAGCCTAAGGTGCCTGGAGAGACTTAGAGGTCGCTGAATCAAAGCAGTTCACAGAAACTGAGCCAGAAGCTTCTAGACCGCTCTCAACCTTTCTATTGCTGCGACCATTTAACTCAGTTCCTCATGTTGTGGTGACCCCCAACCTCAAAATTAGCTTGTCGCTACTTCATACCTATAATTCTGCTACTGTTATGAATCATAATATGAATATCTGATATACAAGATATCTGATAGGTAACTCCTGTCGGATTGCGACCCGTTGGTTGTATACCCATCTATTCCAGGATACGGAGCTGCCAACACTCTTACATCCAAGGATTTCTTCCACCTGCCATCTTTGAGACTGTCCTCACTACCGTTTCCCCACAGCAGTAAGACCATCTTTATTATTTCTCGGCTTCCTAGACTGGCTCACAGGCTGCCTATGACTTTCCTAATTTCCTTAACACAAGAAAGAAACACCCGTCTACCCTCCATATGGATCGCAATTTTCACTTAAGAACGTGTATTGATTGAATCTCCTTTCTGCCCCGAGTATCGCTCTCCACTATAAGGACATGGCAGAACAAGATAGGTAAATTACTTGCCTTAGTGGAACTTACATTGTCTTAGGAGGGGGCATAAAATAAATGAAGGACAAGTTTAAAACAAACTCCTCATACACTGAATGTGGCCGCACCAGTCTGTGTCGGGGCAACAGAAGCAAGAAGCAAGATCAAAGCGATGGGATGTGACCATGAGGCTTTCTCTAGTGTAATCAGCTGGAACCGTACAGAGCTAACTCTCAACAGAGACTTGAGCAATTAGAAGGAGCCAGCCAGGTTTGTGACAGTGTTCATGGGGAAGGTAGACGCCTAGATGCAGGACGGGCCGCCTACAGTTGTAAAAAAAGTAGAAGCCACTATGTCTGACACAGAGAACGTAGGGAAAGGGAATCAGCTTGGATCAGATGCAGAGGCAGTGAGGCTTTCGGACAGCAATAAATCACAACCAAAAAAAAAAAAAAAGACTTTCAGAGCCGGGCAGTAGTGGGGCATGCCTTTAATCCCAGCACTTGGGATTCAGAGGCAGGCAGATCACTGTGAGTTCGAGGCCAGCCTGGTCTACAAAGTCCAGGATAGTCAAGGCTACACAGAGACACCCTATCTCAAAAAAAAAAAAAAAAAAAAAGGCTTCCAGAAATAAGAAAGTGTGTTTACCCTCCATCAAAAAGGCTAAAAGGCTAAAATACAGCTTGGCCTCAGCACTAGGGGAGGCAGAGGCTGGTGGAGTTCTGTGAGTGGAGGCCAGCCTGGTCTACAAAGGGAATCCAGAGCTACACAGAGAAACCTTGTCTCAAAACAAAACAAAAAATAAAAAAAAACAGCCGGGTGTGGTGGCCCATGCCTTTAATCCCAGCACTCATGAGGCAGAGGCAGGTGGATCACTGTGAGTTCAAGGCCAGCCTGGTCTACAAAGCAAGTCCAGGACAACCAAAGCTAACAGAGAAACCCTGTCTTGAAAAACCAACCAAACAATCAAACAAAAAAGGCTTAGATGCTATCATGGATACAGTTCATGTCTTAAACAATCGGGAATGTGCAGGTCATTTGGTGTTGTCATTTTCTAGGTTCTGTTTTACCAAGCTATTGTTTCTAAGCTTTTCCTCCAAAGACTGCATAGTACAAAGCTCCCAAGCACCCATAGGTGGAACCTTCCACGATAAAAGTACTTGATTCCCCAAAGGCATGGATACCTGAGTAAAACCATGGACCACTGGGCAGCCAATGATTGACACACGAGACTCTCTCCTTGGTTTGTCTGACTGATACAGTCTTCTTGAGGGGCTGCTCTCTAAGAGGAATATTACTTTAATTATATAATTAGGAGTCTAAGAAAACTTTGCTTTTCTATCTCATCATGGGAGATCCTCAGTTGTCCACCTTTGGGGCAAACTTCTCACTCTGTTTCATGTAAATTAAACCCACCTCTATCCACTGGCAGGAAACATCCCTTCAATACGGCACAGTCACTGAGTATTGCGTATTTAATGCCCTAGTGTATAGTTTTGTTTCCTGTTAAAAGGGGATCTTTATGCTTTGTTCCTAGATAAGCATGTGCATCCTGCCCGAGGCAAGGTAACAGTTTCAACTCTGGTTTCAAGGCATTTAAATAGAGCATGACCAAGATTTTACTGTTTTGTTTGTTGGTTTGTTTACTGGGGGAGGAGGCTCATGCCAGGGCCCAAGTATCAAGACAAAAAGCAGCTTACAGGATATGGCTTCCTGGTATCAAACTCAGGCCATCAGGCTTGGCAGGAAGCTCCTTTACTCACTGAGCCATCTTGCCATCCCATAATAATGTTTTAAAACTAAAAAATAATACCACTCCTTCAAAACTAGACAGGAGAAAATGTGATTCAAAGAGTTGGCAAAAGGTTTTTGATGAATAAAAGGAATAGAATTAAAGGGTTCTCCTTGAGGTTTGTTTTTTGGTGTTTGTTTGTTTGTTTGTTTGTTTGTTTTTGTTGGGTTTTTTTTTAATATCTACAGTCCAGACTGGCCTCAAACTTGTGATCCTCTTGCCTCCGCCTCACAAGTGTTTCTAATGCAGATGTACACCACCAGCTGGCCTAACACGTCTCACTTACTGTGATGTAATTATGTATGGTAGAGCACTCTGTGTTTGAGGAAAGAAAACGCAATTGTGGACCAGCAAGATGGCTCAGTGCTTTAAGGAGCTTATGGTAAAGCTGACAAGCTAAGTTCGATCCCAAGAACCCACATGGTAAAAGGAAAGAAATGACTCCTGCGAGCTGTCCTCTGACCTCCAACACATATGCATGAACACATGCACCCATTCAACACAAACACAAAATAAATAAATAAACGTAAACAAAAATTGAGAAAACACTCTTAGCTGTGATATCCAGAATGCATTTTTTTCTATTCTTTCCTCCCTGTCAGACCCAGCCTCCCTTTTGTACAGGATTGGAAATTACAATCTTTAAACTAGATTAAAGTTACAATCTGCCCTTGTACTAGAGGTTATGCATTTCTGCATATTTTACATATTTGGCCAATTGAGCAGCAAGAGTATTTGTAATTGCATCTTAGCCAAACTGAGTACATATGCTTAATTAAAGTGTACATACGCTTCTTTTGTCTTTAGTTTATAAGCAATACAGCTTTAAAACTACTTAAAGTGAACATGGTGGCACGGGTCTGCAATAGCATTTGGCAACAGAGGCAGGAGGACCAGGAGTGCAGAGAGTGTTTGAGTTCCGTCTAGTCTACATGAGCCATTGTCTCAAAAGTAAGGAGGAGAGGGATGGGGGTATGAGCTATTTCCTTAGCACTTACATTGTACGAGCTATTAAAACTGAACCATAGATGATTTAAAGTATGAAAGATGTAGGGATGTGCAGATGTCATAATGTAAGCACTACTGTGTTTTCAATGAGGAATTTGAATATGCAAGAATTTGTGACTTTTGGGAGTTCCTGAAGCAGTCCCCCTTGAGCACCAAGGGACGATTGTATATAAATACACGTATGTACATTCATGTGCACACATAATACATATATACATATGTGAATATATACATATATATGAATTTGTGTATATGCATATACATATTAAAAAACTTAAATATGCACATAGATATATAAAACAGCAAATGTCTGTGCTAAGATGAGATTAGATCCTCTCATTAGACCCTTCCCATAGACAGAAATAAACAAATACAATTAGGTTTTTGGCTGAGAATTTCTTCATGTTCCTTTAACAGCCTTTTGAAGTCTAAGGTCACAGACTTGGGTTTGATTACCTCTTCTCTGTAAGGGCTTCTGCACTCACCTCACAAACGGCGGCATACGTATCATTCTGCATAGAAAGACAGAAGGAAAGAGATGTTACATAACACCCTGAATGCTGCAGATGGCTTTAATGATGTGGCTGTCTGTTTCCTCCAAACCATCTTCTGCCCACCACTGTCAGTCAACAATAACACTAACAAATAGGCGCTCATGTGGGCCATGGTGGCACATGCCTGTAATCCCCGCACTTGGAGGCTGATGCAGGAAGCTCTCAAATTTAAGAGCAGATGGAGACCCCCTCTCTCAAAAAAAAAAAAAATGAGAGGAGAGAGAGATGAATCTAGGTAAGCCACTGTGTGAGTAGTTAAAAAGAAAATTATGATGTTTGTGTCACTAGGAAAATAGTACTGCAGGTTATCGACTGAAAAAGTCTCAGTGTGGCAGAAGGCAGCTGCGGCTCAAAGGAGACAAGCTGAAGGGAAAGCCATCAGTAGCTAGCGAAGGCCAGCAGGTTCTTCCGCCTACATTGGCAGCTTCCTGGATTGCTGCCTGGCAACACACGGTATTCCCACTCACCCACTCACGCAAGAGTTAGTTCCTACTCTGTGCCCCACTCGGGTCAGTAGAGAAGACTGGGGTCTAAAATTGGTGAAGTGCTTTCCGCCCTAGAGGAACTTACATAGTGGCATAAATTATATCAAATGCATAACTAGACAAACTCGGTCCTGATCACAAACACTCCTCCTTTTGCAAAGTTGCATTCTGTAACGGACACAGCCATAGTGGGAATGGACATAAGTAATTTTTATAAATGAGGTTGGCAAGATAAGAACAATTAGGAAGGCATATACATGGGAAAATTAGTTTTATAGAGAGACTCATGACATATGTTTCCCAGGCTGGCTTCAAACACTAACACAGTCTCCTCCTGCCTCTGGTGTTACTGGATAACAAAGCTAGGTTGCCAAAACCAACTCTGATGTCCTTAAATAAATGTCATTGCTGTAGTTTAGCTCATCAACAGAAAAGGATATTAGTGTGCTGGGGCGTGGCTCAGTCCGTAGATTGCTGGGCCAGGTTCAATCCCCAGTCACCACATATGCTGGTGTGGTGTGACATGACTATAATCCTCTCAGCACTGTAGAGGTCAAGTAGGAAGATCAGACACTTAAGGTCATCCTTAGCTCCATATGAGCTTGAGGCCAGCCTGAGCTACATGAGACCCTCTCTCAAAAAATACATAAGCATAATTAATACTTACACACTTTAAAGCACACTTTTCTTGTTCTAAAGGGTTCCAGAACTGACATCCTTGGATGCACTGCAAGGGATAAGACACAGGTGTGAGTGAAGAAGTGTAACTTTCTTTATTTGTGTAACTTGAAAGAGCACAGTAACAACAGGTACCATCTTATATCTTAGAATTAGAAATTTATTGACAAACCTAAGCCCCCCTCAAGGATTTTAATCAGAGCTGGTTTTAATATAGACAGGACTACTGTCTAGCAGGGCAGCAAATGGGAGTTCAGCCCTGAGCAGATGAGACTCCAAGAACAACCAATACCCTGACCGGTAGATAGATGGCAGCAGGTAAAGTCCAGGATAGCAAGCCATCAAGTACATCATGGTCTGTGCCCATACAACCAGCAAGACTCAAAACCAGGCATTACAACCAGGTAAAATGTCAAAATGAGTAGATAGACGTTGTTGTTGTTGTTGTTGTTGTTGTTGTTGTTGTTGTTGTTGTTTTGAGACAGGGTCTCTCTGTGTAGTCTTGGCTGTCCTGGACTCTCTTTGTAGACCAGGCTGGCCTTGAACTCACAGCAATCCACCTGCCTCTGCCTCCCAAGTGCTGGGATTAAAGGCGTGTGCCACCACCTCCCGCCTAGATAGACCATTTTTAAATGTTACTTATGGCTGCTTTTGCCACAAAGCTGCCTGTGGGAAAGATTAAGCTTTGTCACAGATGGAAGCAGTCTTGGCAGGCTTTACCCTTGGGGCACCCCATGAATACCTTGTGATAGACTGAGTGGAGCCATCCTGGGCCTGGAATTCAGGAAGCAGACCTGGGAACCCCACCTGGGCTATTGTTTTCCTAATGGACCCTCAACGGGAGAAGGAGACCGCCCTTCCCATGTGACTCAGGAAGGTAGGGAAGAGAAAAACAAGAGATTCAGCCGGGTTTTGGGAGAGCGTGTGGAGAAAGCGAACAGGCTGGACTATCACTCGGGCCAGAGAGACACCTAAGGACTCATCCAGTGGAACGGATAACGGAAGGTTCACTCTTTTGTCCCTTTAACCTTTTTTCCTTCTTGTGTAAGCTAGTTGGGTTGTATAATAAAGTTTAATTGTTAAGAAACAGAGCCAACAGCTGCCCTCAAATGCCCCCCCCCCCAGCTGTGCTGGCCTCCTGTTGGACAGATGGCTCATGGCTCCCCTTTTGTCTGTGCCAGTGGCTATCTTGACCATTCTCACCAAGGCTATGTGCTGATAACCCCTCAATTAAAACAGCGCACACCTTTAATCCCAGCACTCGGGAGGCAGAGGCAGGTGGATTGCTGTGAGTTTGAGGCCAGCCTGGTCTACAAAGGGAGTCCAGGACAGCCAAGGCTACACAGAGAAACCCTGTCTCAAAAAACCAAAATAATAACAACAACAACAGTGCCTGACTTCCTATCAAGCTCCACCCAGACAGACATGCTTTTCTTAGATACCTACACCCAAGTCACTAATTCAGCATGTGACACACCGAGTCCCTCACATGCACATATTCTCTCATTTGTATGTTCGAGTTGCCTGAGCCGGGAAGCCAGATACATTTTTTTCTCTAACTCCTTACCCTCCTCCTATAAACAAGGCATTTTCAAGTCCCACTGACACACCTAGTCACTAGCCAAGTTCTCTCTGGCTTCCCTACTCACAGTCTTGGCTGTCTTATACGCTCTTCACCACTTGCCAAAAGCTCATATAGGATCCCCCTCCGCCCCTTACTTGCCTCTTTGAGGAGATCTTTCTAAAACCCAAATGTGGGTCTGGAATGGTGACTTATAACTTTAATCCCAGCTCTCAGGAGGCAGAGGAGAGCGGATCATATATGACTTGGAGATCAGCCTGGTCAACCTAGCACATTTTGAGCCAGCCAAGGCTGCATAATTAGACTCTATGTTAAAAATAAAAATACCTGGTCACAACATTCTCTTAATTTTATCTCATCTCTCTCTCCATTGTCATGTATATCAACACCAAATTACCATGCATGGCATCCAGCATCCTCCTTTCCTGAGCAAGTTAGCCTAATATTTGACACACAGCTCACTGCTATTTTATTTGTGCTTTCACTGTCTGGTCCTGCTATAACACAGCTTCATTTTTATCACATCGTGTGTGTGTGTGTGTGTGTGTGTGTGTGTGTGTGTGTGTGTGT
>OU015750.1:91588735-91628234 GCA_907169655.1 Acomys percivali | reverse complement strand
GTGTGTGTGTGTGTGTGTGTGTGTGTGTGTGTGTGTGTGTGTGTCTGTGTGTCTGTGTCTGTGTGTGTGCCACAGATGTGGAGGTCAGAGGACAGCTTGTGGGAGTCACTTCTCCCTTTCTTCCATGTGGGTCCTAGTTCTCAAACTCAGGTCATCAGGGTTAGTGACAGTGCCTTTACCTGCAAATTCATCTCTTCTGCCTGAACATAGTTTCTTAAACTATGACTCATAATATCCCTTGAATAGGGAATCATAAAAAAAAAATTGGCAGCAGTAACAGATTTCTAAATGCTCGAAAATTAATTTGTAATCTGTCTTAGTTTGGGTTTTATTGCTGTGAAAAGACACGTTGAGCAAGGCAACTCTTAAAACATTTAATTGGAGGGGGCCTGGAAAGATGGCTCAGAGGTTAAGAGCGCTGGCTAGTCTTCCATAGGTCCTGAGTTCAGTTCCCAGCAACCACATGATGGCTCATGATCATCTATAATAAGATCTGGTGGCTCTCTTCTGGCATGTAGGTGTACATGGAGGCAGAGTACTGTGTGCATAATAAATAAATCTTTTTTTAAAAATTTAATTAGCCAGGCATAGTGGCTCATGCCTTTAATCCCAGCACTAGGGAGGCAGAGGCAGGCGGATCGCTGTGAGTTCGATCAAGGCCAGCCTGGTCTACAAAGCGAGTCTAGGACAGCCAAGGCTACACAGAGAGACCTTGTCTTGAAAAACCAAAAAAAAAATATTTTTTTTAATTTAAAAAATAAAAAATTTAATTAGGGCTAGCTTACAGTTTCAGAAGTTTAGTTCATTATCATCATGGTGGGAAGCATGGCAGTGTGCAGGCAGACATGGTGCTGGAGGACCTGAGAGTTCTACATCTTAATCCAAAGGCAGCCAGGAGGAGAGTGTGTGTCACACAGGCCAGACTTGAGCATATATGAGATCTCAAAATCCCGCCTCCACAGTGACACACTCCCTCTAACAAAGCCACACGTCCTCCAATGAGACCACATCTCCTAATAGTGCCACTTCCTGTGGGCCAATCATATTCAAACCACCACAGAATCATATTGTAGAAAATCTGAGGTGCTTCTAGAAGCTTTCACCCATGTTGCATTGCATGGCTTCACAGTAGTCTTAGTTCTACACTCCTAACATGTACACTTTACAACATGTATGTTGACAAATCACACAATGCCAGTGAATGCTCCCTGACTACTATAGTGTGAATAGTGGTGATTATTCTTTTTCTTTTTTTCTTCCTTTCTCTTATTTTTATTTTTACGTTTTCAGTTATATATGAAAAGTTTTCTTTTCTCATGAAACGAAATTATTTAATTTTTTTCTTTTTTTTTTTTCTTTTCTGAGACAGGATTTTTTTTTATTTTGTTTTGTTTTGTTTTGTTTTGTTGTTTTGTATAGACTTGGCTGTCCTGGACTCACTTTGTAGACCAGGTTGGCCTCAAACTCACAGCAATACACCTGCCTCTGCCTCCCAAGTGCTGGGATTAAAGGCATGTGCCACCAAACCCAGCAATTTACATTTTTAAGAGTGATTTTTATCATTTTTCTATCATCAGTTTTGTTTGAATGAAAATGGCCCCCATAGGCTCGTATACGTGAATATTTGGTCCCTAGTTGGTGGAACTGTTTGGTAAGGACTGAGAGTGTGCCTTATTGTTGGAGGTTGGCTCTCTCTGCCTCTTATTGTTCCTCAAGATAGGAGCTCTCAGCAACTGCTCCAGCACCATGCCTGCCTCTGCCATGCTCCCCATGATGGTCATGAACTCTAACACTCTGAAATTGTAAGCCCCAAATAAGCTCTTTCTTCTTTAAGTTGCCTTCACAGTGGTGTATCATCATAGTGATAGAAAAATAACTAAAACAATTATCCAACAAGGAAGAAGCACCTTAGTATACCTTTGGATTATATTGTGTTAGAATTCTTATTTGGCCATTTGTGAAATAATGATACTAATGTTGTGGAAATAGACAATTGCTCTCCAATTGGACTTAAGACTCGCTAGGCATGGTGGCGCATGCCTTTAATCCCAGCTCTTGGGAGGCAGAGGCAGGTGGATTGCTGTGAGTTCAAGACCAGCCTGGTCTACAAAGTGAATCCAGACCAACCAAGCTTACACAGAGAAACCCTGTCTCAAAAAACCAAAAGAAGAAAGAAAGAAAGAAAAAATACTAACTCCAGAAGAGTCTATAATTGTAAACCTGATCAAAAAATCCATGGTGGGGGAAACGACAGGTCTTATAAGGCCTTATAATGGGCTAAGACAGATGAGTTCTCAGCTCTGAACAAAACATTTTATATCATCTCCTCTAAGGCTCGGGTGACATTGCAGAACACAGGTAGAAGTAATGTAAGAGCCAGAAGATAGGAAAGAGGTTTTCAAAACACCCTACGTCTGAATTAGACACAGCCATTGGAATCACAAACTCACAGAAGCTAAAGCTCCCTATACTCAGCTTACACAAGAACTGGCCAACCACAGTCAGACCTGGATAGAGGAGGCTCAAGAGCCCCTACCCCTCACTGGTAAACTGGAGACTCCGCTGAGCTCTGCTGGATAGATCATTGCCAGTCCAATCATAGATGCTCTTAGTTTCACTAAATGAGTCGCAAAAACAAACCAAACTTTATGAATCTTGGAAAAGTGAGGATTTATAGAGATTGGGGGGGAGGGGGCAATGAAAAGGGAGAGAACCTAATCAGATCCACTATATCCATGTATATAATCGTCAAAGAACAAACTTAACTTTTCTAAATTTGGTCTTTGAATTTTGTCTTGGGATTAGGAGAGATTTTCTAACCACTTCTGAAGAAGCCCTAAATATATTTCCAAGATTTTATATTACATATTTATGCAAAGAAGGATTTTAGTGGCCGGGTGTGGTGGTCCATGCCTTTAATCCCAGCACTTGGGAGACAGAGGCAGGTGGATCTCTGTGAGTTCGAGGCCAGCCTGGTCTACAAAGAGAGTCCAGGACAGCCAGGGCTCTGTGTAACAGAAAAACCCTGTCTCAAAAAAAAAGAAAGAAAGAAAGAAAAAGAAAAAGAAAAGAAAGAAAACAAAAACAAAAACAAAGAAGTATTTTAGCATTGACAGTTATAAAACTAAAACATCTGTCAACTCCAGGAAATGTTGAAGATGCTGTATATATTATATATTATATATGTATGTATATGTATATATTATAGTATCAAATATTTAACTAAAGGGCTAGGGAGATGGTGAAACGGCTGACAGCATTTGCTGTTCTTGCAAAGCATCAGCTCCCAGCCTCCATTTACAGGAGTTAGTTCTCTCCTTCCACCATGCTGGTGTTGGGAATTGAACTCAGGTGGTCAGGTTAGTGGCCAGCACCTTTTCCCAATAAGCCATCTCCAATTAAGGTTTACATTACTCACCCATATACACCTGAGATCGTGTGACAGCTCCTCAGAAGAAAAGGGGTCTCAAGGGGGGGGGGGAGCTTAAAATCTTTGTTCTCGAAAACTCTTCCCCTTTATCTAAATATCTTGCAGGCAAGTGAGGTAGGTGCTCTTGGGTCCTGTGTGACCTCTTAAATGTCCCATAATAAGAACACTCTTGTGTTTTCTGTCCATGGCTTGAGGATTGTGTCTCAAAAGTTTGTGGTTCCTTTAAACACAGGCCTCTGTTGTAAATCTCTTCTACCTAACCCAGTGCCTGCCACATATGCATTTTGAGTCAATAAACATTTGTTGGATAGCTGTTTCTACGTGCAGAAAAATAATAAAACCTCAAAACAATTGCTAAAATAAACAATGAAAACTATATAGCCCATCCATCGCAGACATCATACAATAAACTATTAAGTCATTTATACAAAGCCACCCAGGTGTGCAGGCAAAAATTATGGGTTTGAATTAGTCCTTTGCTTTTCCTACTTTAACACATTTCATTTTTAATGAATTCTATAACTCAGACTTCTCACTGTTTTCAATAGAACTTTTTTCATAAAAAATGAGTAAATGAGATTTTATTTAGCAATTGCTCTTATTGTAATAAAACAGACCAATATTCCCCTTTTTAAACCCACACAAACCTTAGGTTCTTGACAACAGAATTACTCACCACCTCACTCAGATTGTATGGTGTGCCACTGTCAAGCTGCCTGCCCTGAAATGAAGAAGGAACAATAAACACTATCAATACCACCAATGCCACCAATGCACCAATACCACAATTGTCATCAATACCACCAATACCATCAATCTCCCAGTAATACCATCAATACCATCAACACTCAACCAATACCATTAATATCAATACCCCACCAATGTGCCGTTACACTTTTTTTTTTGTTTTTTGGGTTTTTTTGTTTTTGTTTTTTGTTTTTTGTTTTTTTTTTGGTTTTTTTGAGACAGAGTTTCTCTGTGTAGCCTTGGCCATCCTGGACTCACTTTGTAGACCAGGCTGGCCTTGAACTCACAGCGATCCGCCTGCTTCTGCCTCCCAAGTGCTGGGATTAAAGGCGTGCGCCACTTTTTTTTTAAATCTTCCTAGAATTCTCTTATTCCTACTTATAGAGTAACTTGTCAAGTGTTTTCTAGTCATTTCATCTGTCACAAAGCTGGACAAAAAGCTGGTGCAAATTATGTACATAGTACCTAGGAATTCTGCAGCATCTACAAGGATGGGTGTGGGAGTGTGCTGTGAAGGGTGACAGGACCTCATGGTGAGTTAAGTGAGCCTGTGGATCAAGTAACTAATTCAATCTAAGGTCTCCTGAATTAGAAAAAAAACTATTTTCAATGTTTTTTTTCCTTTTTTTCCCAATTACTCAGTAACTATGGGGAAGCACACAAATTTGGAATGTCATATTTAATAAAGTATAAGTTATCCCTTCATTTCTCCACCTGAAACATTTAAGAAGGCATTTATGGGGCTGGAGAGATGGCTCACAACCATCAGTGACTCCGGATCCTGGGAACCAGACACCCTCTTCTGGCCTCTGAAGGCACCAGGCTCACACAAGGAGTGCTGACCAAGTGGCCTCCAGTAAGGCAGCCTCAGTCAGGTCTTTGGTACCCTCAGCACTTTCCCTGCCTCCGTTCACTCACTCCCTGCCTCCCATAATCGTCACAGCTCACGTTTATAGAACCATTCCTAGGTCCAAGGCACATTTATCACTGTTGTATGCTAAATCTCAATAAAGTGTCTCAACAACCCTACAAAGCATGTGTTATTACTAACCCTGATTTATAGTCAAGGTCCAAAGAGGTTTAGTAAACTGCTTGGGTTCTGATTTCAAAGGAAGTTGTGTTCTTTGTGAATACCACAGGACGCCTCTCTCTGACTTTGGACCTTCAGCACTGCCCGCAAAGCCCCAACACACAAACCTGGTCCCACATCCCAGACTCTCTTTGACCCAACACCCACTCCTTGGCACAAGCCTTGTCTATCCCGGCACCCAAACAGGAACTAATCAAAGTCTTAACTTCCTCCCTCACAAATAGAACCGAGCAGACTGGTCTGCGTTTTGACTCATTTTAGCACATATCCGCTCCTTAAGAGAAACACTCGACTTAGTGTTCCTCATTTCACTTATAAGAAGACAAATACTTAATCCATAAGCCAGTTATGGTGCCTGCTATCTGTAATCCCAGATTTCAGGTGTCTAGAGAGAAGGATTGCTTTAAGTTCCAGGCCAGAGAGTCAGACCCTGACTCAAAACAATAACAAAAACAAAAACAAAAGACAAATAAACAAAAACTTAACCTCTCCACAAGAATAGAAGGAAAAAAAGAACCAAAAAAGATTCAACTTGTAACATTCTGAGACGATTCAATTAAAAAATGTACTAACATAGTAAAAAATTTTTTATGATTTTTATGTATCAATTACAAAGATAGAGATGTGGTATGATTAAGTGGTATAGTATTAGCCTGCCATATGCAAAGCTCTAGGTCAACCACACCACTGCCAAATAGAAACACATAAATTTAAAATGTTCAGAATTTTACCCGGCCAGTGGTAGTGCATACCTATAATTCTAGCACTCAGGAGCCAGAGGTAGGGGGAATGTCTGAGTTTGAGACCAGCCTGGTCTACACTGTGAGTTCCAAGACAGCCAGGGCTGCACAGAGAAATCCTGTATCAAAAAAATTTTTTTAAATAAAAATTACAATTCAGTGCAGGCTCTTAGGAATCTATTGTCACTATGTGCAAGCGCACTATATACAGCCTTTCACACAGACTCCTAATTAGTTATGCAATAATCTCAAATCAGTTTCTTGACGTGCAGAGCTAAAAAGGAATATCATTTTTTATATTTACTAATACACTGTTTTCTTGAAAGTTATAACTTAGGCCGGGTGTGGCGGCACATGTACAAAGTGAGTCCAGGATAACCAAGGCTATACAGAGAAACTCTGTCTTGGGAAAAAAGAAAGAAAGTTATAATTTAATTCCTAATCCATAGTGAATGCCAAATGCATCTTACCCATACCTTTGTTAAGCCATGAGCATTTTTTCTCATAAATACTCATATCCTTACCAAGCTAATAGCAGAAATAATTTATTGATTTTTCTTTTCCAGTTCTGTGCTTGACCTGAGGTGGATTATTATTGCATGCATTTTAGTAGTTTATTGTTATTACATTTATTGGGGGGGTGGCTTGAGTACGTTACAAGACATATGTGGAGGTGAAAGAGCCAGCTTTTCTCCTACCATATGGGTGCTGGGGATTGAACCCAGGTTACTAGGCTTGGTTGCAAGCCTCTTTTCCCACTTAGCCATCTCAGCAGCCCCAAAGTTCTTTTTGGGTGGCTATTCATATTCTAATATTAAATGCTTTTATGAATATCCAAGTTGATGAGTTTTATATATCACTTGTAGTATCCTTTTCCACATTGGAACTTTCTTTTTATTATTTGCTGTTCTAATAAACAGAATAATTGAAGTTTTAAATAGTTAAATTGTTAGGGAGTCTATATTTGTTTTAGGCTTTCTTTTTATGAATTATTTGTTTTAGTGTATGAATATAAAGGTTTTTCCAGAATGCATTTATGTGCATGCCTGTTGGATCCCCTTAATCTAGGATGACAGACAGAGACTTGCAAGCCACCATGTGGCTCATGGAAATTGAACTCAGGTCCTCTGCAAGAACAAATGCTCTTATCAACCAAGAGCCATGCATGGACTGGACCTAGGCCCTCTACACAGATGTAGCCGATGGGCAGCTCAGGCTTCCTGTGGGTCCCCTATAAGGGGAGCAGGGGCTGTCTCTGACCCGGACTCTGTGGCCTGCTTTTTGCTCAGTTCCCGCCGGTGGGGCTGCCTCAGAAGGCCACGGCGGAAGGGGATGCACTCGGTCTGGGTGCAGCTTGATGAGCTGGGGCCAGGGGGTGGGGATGGGGGGGCTCCCCTTTTCTGAAGGATTTGGGAAGGGAACAGTAGAAAAAGGAAGAAGAGTGAGATTAAGGGAGAGGAGAGAGGAAGCTATGACCAGAATTTTATTTTATTTATAAAATTGAAAAAAAATAAAAAAGGAACAAATGCTCTTGACCTCAAGCCACCTCTGTAGCCCCTGTTTTAATCTTTGCAAGGCATTCCCACGCCAGGGTTTCCGGCATTCCCCCCTAGAAATTCATCTACTATTTTAATGAAACAAAGTCATGGGGTTTGTTTAGCTTGGTTTGGTTTTTGGTGTGTTTGGGACTTTTGTTTGTTTGTTTGTTATTGTTGTTATTTGACTATTTGTATTTCAATCCCACTCTTTGCTTATAGCTCCTAGAAGTTACTTGAACCTGGTGGCAATAGAGGGATTTTTTTTTTTAAGTACATAGTACCTTTTTCCACATTGAGGCATCCAGTAGATTGAATGTTCACAGTCATCCAGCTACATAGGGAGTTCAAAGCCCAGCCTATCTGATGCCCCACCTCAAAAAAAAAAAATTGGAGCTATGTTAATTTGAATCTTTATCTATAAAGCTAGACATGGTAGCACACAACTATAATCTGAGCACTTGGGAGGCAGAGGCAGGCAGATCTCTGAGTTTGAGGACAATCTGGTCTACACAGAGATTTCCAGGACAGCCAGGGCTACACAGAGAAGCCCTGTCTCCAAACAAACAAACAAACAAAAAACACAACAAAAACAATAAATAAATAAATTTAGATAGGGACTGGAAAGATAGTTCAGCGGTTAAGAGCACTGGCTGCTCTTCCAGAGGACCTGGGTTCAATTCCCAGCACCCATGTGGCAGCTCACAACTGTCTGTCTGCAACTCCAGTTCCAGGATCCAACACCCTCACACACATACACATATAAAGACAAAACACCAATGAAGATAGGATAAAAATAAATAAATTATTAAAAATAAATAAATAAATTTATATAGATAGATAGATAGATGAAAGAAAAAAAGAATGATAGATAGATGGTAGATTTTAAAAAAATACTTAAAGACTTTGTCTTAAAAACAACATGTAGCCAGGTGTGGTAGCACAACATCTAAAAATTTATTTTTCTAAATCCCAGCACTTGGGAGGCAGAGGAAGGCAGGTATCTGTGAGTTCTAGGCCAGCCTGGTCTACAAAGCCAGTCCAGGACAGCTAGGACTACAAGAAAAACCCTGTCTGGGAAAAACAAATCAACCAACCAACCAAAGTATGAATTGTCACCAGGCGTGGTAGCGCACGCCTTTAACCTCAGCACTCAGGAGACAGAGGCAGACAGATCAATGTGAGTTCGAGGCCAGCCTGGTCTACAAAGCAAGTCCAGGAAAGCCAAGGCTACACAAAGAAACCCTGTGTCAAAAAATCAAAAACCAAGCAAACAAGAAAGAATGAATTGTCACCTTTATCGTACTCCTGAAATACATAGCTTTCAACCTGAATTATTTCCCATTTTACTGGCCAGTGTGTTTCTTTTGTTTGTCTGTTTGTTTGTTTTTGTTTTTGAGTACTGGGATTAAAGGCTTGCGCCACCACGCCTGGCCAGTCTGTTTCTATATAAAAACAAACTATGCAAATTTCTAGATGTTGCATAAAACATCTCGGGGACTAGGCTTTTATTCCATTATCTTATTAAGGGTTTTTAATTATTATTTTAAATTATGTGATGGGGAAATTCTAGTGAACACTTGGGTACAGGGGCCTTAGATTCCCCTGGAACTGGAGTTACAGGCGTTTGTGCGTCACCCTACACAGGCGCCAGGAAACAAGCTTGACGTCTCTGCAAGAGCAACACACACTCTGAAGCATCAAGGGGTCTCTCCAGCACGCTCTGTAACCCAGTTATTTTGTTTTTGTTGTCATTCTTTAATGTCTTATGTTGTCACACACACAAAAAAAAAGGTCCTGATGTTTACACATGATTGTTTTTAAAAACAGGGCAGCCTCCCAAAGCCTGTGTTTTCTAACAGCCTTTTAGTTGGTTCCTGGTTAGTAAATTGTAAACTGTGTTGTCATTTTTCTCCCATCTGTCAAAAGTATGAAACTACAATACAATACAACTTCAGCAATGTTTAACTGTCTAGTGATCAAAACTTTGACACTTCAGCATACTGCGGTATCCAAGAGAGCACTCGTCACGTGACTGACTTTCTTGAGTTTCCAACTGGAACCATAGCAGAGTTGGAGGATGCATGGATTTCCACAGACTCTACTGAATAGAACTCACACGGCTAAGTGAATACTTCTACACTTAGTCCTCAAATTTTTTTGTTTTTGTTTTTGTTTTTGTTTTTTGAGACAGGGTCTCCCTGTGTTAGCCTTGGCTGTCCTGGAGTCCCTTTGTAGACCAGGCTGGCCTCGAATTCACAGGGCTCCACCTGCCTCTGCCTCCTGAGTGCTGGGATTAAAGGCGTGTGCCACCATGCCCGGCTTAGTCCTCAATTGTTTAATCCATTCCTAACACTGAGAAAGTTGTGATAAGGAAGACTTTAAGTTGTTGTCTGGCCCTGAGGATTTACAGCAGAATGCACCATGTCTACAAATTATTTGATTATGAATCTTGGGGCGAGGGTTCCTTGATTGTTTCTGCTTTATAAACCATCTCACAACACCAGTGGTCTTGAGAACATTCACTTTTTGCGGGGGGGCGGGTTGAGACAGCGTTTCTCTGTGTAGCCTTGGCTGTCCTGTACTCACTCTGTAGACCAGGCTGGCCTCAAACTCACAGCGATCCACCTGCCTCTACCTCCTGAGTGCCGGGGTTAAAGATGTGTGCCACCATGCCCGGCCACTTTTTTTCCCTGCAGAATTCAAATATAAGGCAATGGATACACTGAGCTCACACATAGAGTTCCTCAGTCAATACACCCTCCCCAGCCCCCCTACCTCCTCCATCCCCCCCACCCTCCATCCCTACCACCACCACCACCACCATCATCACCCCCGCTCATGCCCAGAGCTCAAATTTGTGCTTTCCTTAGCAGTTCTAGCACCTTCTCCCCCTGCGGTTTGGTTGCTGCGGCTGGCTGGTTGTCTCAGGACATCCCGCAGCTCACTCGGTAGCCCAGGCAGGCATGCTTCAACCCTGTACTGACTCTGCATCTGCCTCCCGTGTGCAGGCATTATAGGCACGAACCGCCACACCTGGCTGCATCCTAACGTTCTTTTGTTCAGGAATTCGTTTCGCGTTTAAATGAAAAAGAAAAAAAAAAAAAAAGCCTTAGTATCAGCCACCAGTCCAAATCAAAGACGTTCTTCACGGCAAATGACCACGTTTAAAAGGACTGTGGGGCATATTGAGGTGGCCGCATGCCTCACAGTGGCTACGTTCTGTTGCCCCCAAGACCTGTGTGGGAGGCACAGCTCAGAACACTTTATTGCATGTACTGGTCAAACCAGCAGACTGTGTCTCTTGCAGCTGCTACCCTGGGGGCTGTGCCCTCCGCTGTAGGTGGTGAACAGAAGGCAGCCCAACAAAGGAACTAACTGTCTGTTTGGGCTGCCAAACCCCGAGGGCATGCTACCCACACATGGACAGTCATAAGGAGAACTAGGAACCAAATGAAGACTGTGATTTTGAAAACAGTCAAAATCAGTTTCAAAAGTAAGGAAACTAACAACCTGCAGTGGTACACTCGCCACAGAGCTCTCTAAATATATGAAATAGCTTGCTTCCAAAGAACTTTTGGATATTGAGGGAAATTCATAATATAATGTGAGATGAAATGATTGCATGTAAAATTTTATGTGTGTGTGTAAGTCAGTCATAATGGCTTGCTACTGTAAATTCTAACCCTAGGCAGGCTGAGGCATGAGGATTGCCATGAGCTTAAGGCCAACTTTAACTACAAAATGTAACTATGTCTCAAAAAAGAAAATAGTAGACACACATACACACACACACACACACACACACACACACACACACACACACACAGACCAAGATACGCCAGAGAAAAATACCAAGAATTAACAGTGAAATTACCGACACAGAGATACCTTGCCTAACAAAACAAAACAAAAACAAAAAATAAAACAAAGGCCAGGTGGTGATAGCACATGCCTTTAATCCCAGCACTGGGGAGGCAGAGGCAGGCAGATCACTGTGAGTTCAAGGCCAGCCTAGTCTACAAAAGTGAATCCAGGACCATCAAAGCTACACAGAGAAACCCTGTCTCGGAAAAACAAAAACAAAATCAAAAACAAAAAACAAAATAGTGGAATTACCAGTCTTCCTTCATTCTTTTCTCTTTATCATATAAACAGTATAGCATGCATACATATATACACGTATTGCAACATATCCATATACATAGCAGAAAAAAATGAAATCCTTTTAAGGGCAGAAAACAGTAGTCTAGTACATCCCCTGTAGTCTAGGTTAGCATTACTCTCCTGGTTCCTGCCTCAAACTCTCTTACAATACCATATGACTTCCATGCTTCTCTTTTTTGTTGTTGTTGTTGTTGTTTGTTTGTTATTTTTCGAGACAGGGTTTCTCTGTGTAGCCTTGGCTGTCCTGGACTCCCTTTGTAGACCAGGCTGACCTCGAACTCACAGATTCCCCTGCCCCTGCCTCCCGAGTGCTAGGATTAAAGGCGTGCGCCGCCGCCACTGCCGCCGCCACCCATCTCAGTCTTTGGTTTTTCAAGATAATTTATATAAAAGTTAATCCAGACAGTGGTGGTGCATGCCTTTGTTAATCCCAGCAGTTGGGAGGCAGAGGCAAACAGATCACCCTGAGTTCAAGGCCAGCCTGGTCTACAAAGGGATTCTAGGACAGCCAAGACTACACAGAGAGACCCTGTCTCGGGAAAAAAAAATTAACTTAAGTTAAAGATGAGGCCTGTTTTTAGCATAACAAAGTCATTATTGAATATTTCCTACAGGCAGAAGGGAGTACTATAAGAAAGAAAAACATGGGTGGGAGGGCTGGATCGGGAGGGGAGGAGGGAGGAAGGTGCATTCGAGATATAAAGTGAATAAATAAATAAGTAAATTTAATTTTAAAAAAAGAAAGAAAACAATTTTCAAGTCAAAACTGATTAGTCAAACCTGAAAGATGCACAGGTAGAAATAAAGAGACACAAAGAATCCAGTTTGTTTACACAAAATGTTGTGCCTAGCCTCTAGACCCACTTCCTAGTCAGCAATTCATCCATAGTACTGTCACTGTTAATGGAAAGCTAGAATGTTTACAGTGTGCCAAAGGCCTATTTCATATTTTAAGTCAATATGAATAATCTGATAGTAAGTTACTAAATAGAATATTTTACAGTTTATAAAATCTGATTCCATTTAAGGCCTCGTACTCCCCCAGAAGATCTAGAACTTGATAACAAATAAATAGACTACTCTGCTTTATATTTTGAAATTATATATTCTTTTACCTGATGGGGGGGGGACATTAAGCATCTTTTCTTGCTCTCTTCTCATGAAAGGAAAATGAACCAGGAGATTACACGCGACATTCGTGTTCTAGTCCCCCAGCAAAAAATAAACATTAGGTCAGTGAAACTTACCAGGTTAGTTACACAGGATGTTAGGCAGCTGCTCAGAATGGTACACTGTGCCACAGAGATCCATATGCAGCCAAGGACCACAGAGGTGACAGGCTTCGGGGTGAGCCAGCGGATGCTCTTCATCCCTCATCAAGGCTGGCTTCCTACACGGCTGGTGTCCTCACGTCTCCATCTTGCTTTTCGGGTTCTTTAGGCTTCATCACCTTGGTTGCGGGAGTGACTAGAGGGTTATCTGTTTTCTTTTGCAATGTTAGAGTATCCTCCCTTCTTAAAAGAATATTGAGGCCGGTTAGTTTAGACCTTTGGATCTTAGATAGCTCGGAACGTCATAGCGTGGCTATTTTATAGTTTAGCTTCCGTTTGCTCCCATAACGAAACGCACTCACTGGCTAAAGGTTAGACCCGTGAAGAGCTCTCCACCAGCAAAGTACACAGTGACACCGCTGGCCACAGGAGCTTGACGCAGAACTCTTAGGTCGGTCAGCCACCGTACCTCTCTGAGGTTGGCTGAGCTATGCACAGAATTGAGTTTTGATGATGCACGTTTGGCAAGCCGTATCTTATAATAGATACTTTAAAAAGTGAAAGCCTTAATAGTAAGCACCAAGATAGAGAAGAAAGTAGGAATGCTTAGAAACCTAATACTTTTTTTTTTTAAATTAAAGAGCAAACGAAGCTGAAATCTGCCAGACAAGTGCTCCAAGGACAAGTTCAAGACACGGAAGTTTGTGAAAGAACTCTCAGAATTTTACTACATATTAACTAAAATACTCCCTTATCAGGTCTGTTGAGACAGAAACCAACCACCATAGAAACCTAAGCTACTTACAAGTGTCGCACCTGGGAAGAAAATGTGGTACAGACTCTCCATGAGCCTGCCAACCAGACCAAGCTCATGTGACACTACAACAAAGAATTTGAAATCTACAAGTGACAGAATGCAGTCATTCTGGACAGATTGTCACTGGTCTCTCTAGACCATCTGTCTTCCCCCACCCCCCTCTACCCCCACCCCCCCCCCCCCCTCCCCCCCCACCCCCACCACGGAGATAGACAGAATTTTCTGTCGCCTAGGTTTTAGCCTTCAAGTAGCTATGTAGTTGAGGATAGCCGTGGACTTCTCATCCTTCTCCTACCTCTGCTATGGAGTGGTGGGGTTACAGGTGTGAGTACCACCACATCTGGTTCTTAAAGTGCTGAGGATCAAATCCTGGGCCTCAAACAGGCTAGGCAAGTGCTCCACCAACTTACGCCCCCAGTCCCCACCTTGAATTCCTTTCTTGTTGTTTTTGTTTGTTTATTTGCTTGTTTCCATGAGACAGGGTCTTAACTATGTAGCCCTGACTGATCTGGAACTCACCATGTAGATCAAGCTGGCCTCAAACACACAGAGACCCACCTGCCTCCTATTAAATGTTGGGGTTAAAGGCGTACACCATCATGCCAAGTTCTACCTTGAATTTTTAATTCTCCTGTATCCATATTCCAAATGTTTATTACTATCATCATCATCGTAATTAGTATGCATGTATATGTGTGCCTATCTGTAAGTACACATGTGCCACAACAAACATGAATGGATATTGACTTGACCCCACACTTAACCCCCAAATTTTTGTTTTCTTAAAAATCTTCCCGTTTCATCACATTTGACCATGTCCCCTGGAGGGGGAGACCTGGTGGCACTCAGAGGAAGGACAGCAGGTTACCGAGAAGAGACTTGATACCCTATGAGCATATACAGGGGGAGGTAATCCCCCTCAGGAACAGTCATAGGGGAGGGGAGTAAGGGGAAAATGGGAGGGAGGGAAGAATGGGAGGATACAAGGGATGGGATAACCATTGAGATGTAACAAGAATAAATTAATAAAAAAGAAAAAGGAAAAAAATCTTCCCGTTTCCTACCAGTTCTTTGTTAGTCTGCTGCATTTTCATAAATGATGATTAAATAATATATAGGTATTATATGTCTTGATCATTGGAATCTGAACATCTTTCTGCAGAAAATAATTTTTTCTCCTCTTACAAATTTATATTTTAATCTTCACTGCTGTGGGACACAGAGAGATGGCTCAGTAGCTGAGAGTATCTGAGGCTCTTGCCAAGGACCCAGATTCTGTTCACAGCTCCCATACGACAGCTCAAACCATCTCAAACTCCAGTTCTGTGGGATCTGATGCTCTCTTCTAGCAACCATGAGCACACACACATATAGGCAGGCAAAATATCCATACACATAAAATTAAAATACATAAGGTCCAGCGACAGTGGTGCACGCTTGTAATCCCAGCACTCGGGAGACAGAGGCAGGTGGATTTCTGAGTTCCAGGATAGTCTGGCCTACAAAGTTTGTGGAGGACAGCCAAGGCAACACAGAAAAATCCGGTCTTGAGAAAAAAGTTAAAATACATAAATCTTTAATTTTCTTCACTTAAGCAACCAGTGTCTGTTAGCTTGTTAGCATAAGCAACACTTGTAACTTTTGCTTCACTAACAAAACCCGCTAACAATTGTGGCCTGAAAACTTAAGTCGTTCGTTTATTTGACTATTAGCAGGGTATGAAAAAGAGCTGTTGCAGGCCAGGCGGTGGTGACGCACACCTTTAATCTTAGCACTTGGGAGGCAGAGGCAGGTGGATCGCTGTGAGGTCGAGGCCAGCCTGGTCTACAAAGTGAGTCCAGGACAGCCAAGGCTACACAGAGAAACCCTGTCTCAAAAAACCAACAACAAACAAACAAACAAAAAGAAAAGAAAAATCATCCAGACATGGTGGTGCCACCTATAATTTCAGCACTCAGGGAGCTGAGGCAGGGGAGTATTACCACACACTTGGGGCCAGCTTGTGCTACACAGTGAGAACCAGGGCTACGGAACAGAAAAAAGAATGAAAAAAGAAAAAAGCCAGGCATGGTATCACTGGCCTATAATCCAGAGCTCAGGATATGGAGGCAAGGAGATCAGGAAGTCAATGCCAGCTTTGACTGCATAGTGAGTTCGAGGCCAACCTGAGCCACATGAAACCCTGTCTCAAAAAGTATACAAGAGAAAAAGATATGATCAGAAACAATGTAAACATAACACTGTAGTCTATGTGTGTGAACGTGGTACTATATCTCCGTGTGAGTCAAGTTGAATTTCCTCCCAGCCTGATGCTCCCTGGGCACTCAGATCCTTCTCATCAGTGCTGACAGCCTGGTGAAAGTGCTCAGCTGTCAAAGCATGAACTGTGTGTTGTCTTTAGAACTCAGTCACATTTGCTATGTTTAACTAGTTACCACAGAATTACAGACCTGCCTCCCCAGATTCCGGAGGAGCCAAACTATGCTCGACAAGATTCTCGAAAAGCATGTAAGCTTGCAATTTTTAAAAAGATTAATTTATTATTTATACAGTATTCTACCTGCATATATACCTGCCTGCCAGAAGAGGGCACCAGATCTCATTATAAATGGTTATGAGCCACCATGTGGTTGCTGGGAATTGAACTCAGGACTTTTGGAAGAACAGATGGTGCTCTTGACCTCTGAGCCATCTCTACAACCCCAAGTTAGGGATTATTTTACTTCTAGAAAATGCTATCTGCCACTGAAAAGCCTTTAATTACCACAAAAATTAGTTTTGCAATAGCATGCTTCAAACTTTAGTTACCATAATGTCTGTGAATAACCATGAAGAGATAGTGAGATTTTGTCCCATTCATAATTGTTGAATTTCATACCATGAGCACTTACTACAGACTCAAAAACTAAACTAAAAAAATAATGATTTACAAGACAGATGTGCTAGCACATGCCTCTAATCCTAACACTTGGGAGGTAGACACAAGGCCACCCTGGGTTCAAGGTCACCCTCATCTCAGTAGTGAGTTTGAGGCGACCCTGAGCTATATAAACCTTGTTTCAAAACACACAAAAACATTCTTCCAAGTGCATACTAACGTTTATCTAGAAATAAGAAAACTAAGGATATTTCAGATTTCTGTTCTTAGAAATTATTGCACCTGAAACCATGTATATTAAGAGTTTATGGCCTCCCTGCCATGATGACGCAGGAGAGCTGGCCCTGCCATGGTAACACAGGAGCAGGAGAGCGGGCCCCGCCCTAAGGACAAGGGAGTGGTCCCCAATCCAGGGCTCTGAGTGGACCTCACCCCAACAGCTACCCCATGTATGACCTGCTGGAACACATGAAGGGGCCAGACCTGCAGATTCAAAGATTAAGAATCTCCTTGACACACAGCAATAACGGGATATCCAACAGCAGTCCCAGTGAGGATCTGGTAATGATAGTGTAGGCCTCCAACCAGACCCATGACTCATAGCAAAGAACATTTGAAAGTAAACATATGTGGACAAAAGGCTATACTGCGTGATACACTATAGCTTCTGTGACAAGATATTTTGTTTGTCTGTTTGTTTTATTTCACTGGGGGGAGGAGAGGGATTTTGGTGCATGACGTGTAAATCATAGACATTCAATAAAAGTAAAAAAAAAAATCTCAAAAAGAAAAAAAAAGAAGAGTTCATGGCCTGTGTATACAATTATTTATCTATTTTTCTAGCATACTGTTGACATATATTCCTGTAAAACTCATAATTCATGAGACTTGCTTTGTGGGTATGTCAACCTACCATAGTGTTGGATGCTCTTTAATTTTTTTTATCATGCTGAGCTTGAACTCACAGAGACCCACTTCCCCCGCCTCCTGAGTGCTAGGATTAAAGGAGTGCGCCACCAAGCCTGGCCATCAATATTCTTAATTCACCTGCTCAAGTTTTTGTGAAGCCCAACCATAGGACATTTATATAAATATGTTCACACACTTGGTAAAAAGAGGAAGAAGTACTCCTGTTATAGTTCTTGTTTCTGTGGGGGAGGGGGGGACCTGTCGTAGCAGTGTTCAGTTCTTGATGGAGCCAGAGATGCTTTAGTAAACAGCCTTCAAATGAGGCAGTAGAGCATGGTGTTGGTTGGTGTCTGTACTTTATTTCTCTTGTCCTCTGCCACTGTCCCTTCTTTTTTGCCACTTACCCACCTTCTCTGTTGCTTGAATAAATACTTGACACTGTTTTCTTTAGCTATTCATATTTAATGAAGGCATTTCTATTCTTGAATACATTCATGAGAGCGCTTGGGCCACTTAGCAGTCAGAGCACCAGTAAATGAAAACAAAGCACTGTATGTTACAGCCTTTTCTTTCTTTTTATTTATTTTTTTTATTTTTTGGTTTTCAAGACAGGGTTTCTCTATGTAACTATGACTGTCCTGGACTCACTTTGTAGACCAGGCTGGCCTTGAACTCATAGAGATTTCAACCTCCCTGAGTCCTGGGATTAAAGGCGTAAGCCACCGCAGCCCACCTGTGTATGTTACCGTCTTCAAATCTTTGTATTTTCCAGGTGTGATGGCACACGCCTTTAATGCCAGCACTCGGGATGCAGAAGCAGGTGGATCGCTGTGAATTCAAGGCCAGTCTGGTCTACAAAGTGAGTCCAGGACAGTGAAGGCTACACAGAGAGACCTTGTCTCAAAAAACCAAAATTTAAAAAAATTTTTTTAAAAATCTTTGTAATGAAGGTGGGAATGGTGGAGCATACCTTTAATCCCAGCACTCGGGAGGCAGATCATCGTGAGTTTGATGCTAGACTGGTCTACAAAGTGAGTCCAGGACAGCCAAGACTACACAGAGAAACCCTGTCTCAAAAAAAAAATCTTTGTAGTTATACAAGTCCTGTTTGTTCTTAGAAGAGCTAGGACACCAAGCAGATTTAGAACATAAGTGCGTGTCTTTCCTCAGTCCCTTTATCCGACTCTGCAACCATTGCCAAGCTTCAGTCCAGTCCTCGGAGGTACAATAAAGTTTCCCAATGCAAAATAGCTCCAAAACCTTTCTACTATAGAACAAGGTAATGTTTACTTTCCTGTTCAAAGATGCTTCTCATAGATAAGGTTAGTTCACAGGCAACAGAAAGACATGGACAGAGCAAAGCCAGAGGGGCTGGGCCCTAGTTGACAGCATTGTTAAGAAAGCAGGCTAGCCAGCCAGTTACCTATGTGAGGCCAGAAGAAAAGCGCCTTAGAGCATCTATCAGGGCTCCTATTTTTAAAGTTTTTATGGGGAGAGGAAAGGTCTGCAATGTGATTGTGCAAAGATATGACTTTCTTTTTTTGAGACAGTGTCTCTCCATGTTGGCCTTAGCTGTCTTGGACTCACTTTGTAGACCAGGCTGGCCTCGAATTCACAGCAATCCACCTGCCTCTGCCTCCGGAGTGCTGGGATTAAAGGCATGCGCCACCACGCCCAGCATCTACCTCTTACTCTCTAGGTTTCACTGACATTTCCAGGCCAAATAGAATAAAAAATTCCAAAAGTGGGTCTAATGGGAAACTCAAGTCTGGCAGGTTCTCTCAGTTGCCTTTTTCTTTCCTCATTCTTCTGTGAGTGAGTTCAGCCCCCTCCTGAGATCTCAGCATGCCCTGTGGGCGAGTTCTGCCTGATTTCCTTCTGGTTGGGTCTAGACTTTTCCTGAAGGATGTCGATTCTCCTTAGCATCAGGCTGGACGGAGGCAGCAGACACTCCTTACTTTCCTCTCCTGAAACTGACATAACCTCTTAGGACTGTGGCTGGCTCTCTCTGGCAAGAACACCTACATGGAGCTGAGCAAACTTCCATAGCAACTGTCCCCTCAGCTCCCCTCGGATCCAAGCACAACACCTAGCAGAGGGACAGTGACACTTGGACAACACTCCATCTTATCCTCCCATAGACTCTCTGCTGTGGAGAGTTTAGGTTTTGGGTAATGCTGAAAGAGAAAGAGTGGGCTGGAGAGATGGCTCAGAGGTTAAGAGCACTGTCTGCTCTTCCAGGGGTCCTGAGTTCAATTCCCAACAACCACATGGTGGCTCACAACCATCTAGAATGAGATCTGGTGCCCTCTTTTGCTGTGCAGGTGTATATGGAGGCAGAACACTGTATACGTAATAAATAAATAAATATTTTAAAAAAGAAAGAAAAAAAGAGAAACAGTGAGGAAAGGCACTGTCAGGAGACATGACAAATGCTAAGTAGAATATTGTCCTCCACCTCAAAGGCTCCTTGCTATGAATTAGTTTGCTCATTTGAAGAGAGTGTTCAGCATGCAAGCCCCATGTGCCACCCTTTGATAACCAGTACTAAAAGTGATGAGCCAGACAGAATTCTGCCTAAAAAAAGGGCAAGCTTGGATGCAGGCAGAGTTGATGGCCAAACTCTGCCAAGACAGGGTAAGCAAGTCCTCAATAGTTTCTGCCTCACAAATATGTCTGTCACATATATTGGGCCAGAAGGCTGAAGAAGATGCTCCAACATTATAGAGAGTTTTTGGATGACTATTCAGGTAGCAAACTGTCTCTGTCATCTTCTCATTTGGGAAGCTACTAACCTGCACTCCTGGCATACTCAGGTAATGAAGTTTATTCCTTCTCAAGTCTCTGAGGGAGTTGAAGACCAGGTAGCTTAGTTTTACAATGAAGCTTAGTTGTTTAGGGGTTAAGATGTTTTTAGGTCTAGATAGATGTTTTAAGTTGATAACGGCAAGATGTGATAGAGATTGATTTACATTCAGAATTTTTGACACACCAAGATAGGAAAGCCATTTTTTTCAGGGCTGTCAAATACAAATAGCCAAAACACTAAGAATGTAACATTTATATAATTCCTGATTGTGTCATGGTTATTCTTGCTATAGGTAGTTTATTGTATATATGAGCACCTGTCTTATGAAGCCCATCAAAGTAAAAGGTGATTTGATGAAATGGAGAAGTAGCTATTGGAAACCAGCACTGAACTGTAAAGCTGTGCTGATGGCTCATGTATTAGAAAAATGAGTGCATTCTAAAGTTTTTATTTCTTTTTCTTTTTTTTTTTTTAATTTATTTGTAGCCAGGCGTGGTGGCACACGCCTTTAATCCGAGCACTTGGGAGGCAGAGGCAGGTGTATCGCTGTGAGTTCGGGGCCAGGCTGGTCTACACAGTGAGTCTAGGACAGCCAGGACTACACAGAGAAACCTTGTCTCAAAAAACAAAAACAAAACAAACAAACAAACAAACAAAAAAGATTTATTTGTTCATTATACAGTAATCTGCCACAAGAGGGCAGCAGATCTCATTATAGATGGTTGTAAGCCACCATATGGTGCTGGGAATTGAACTCAGGACCTTTGGAAGAAGACCCAGTGCTCTTTACCTCTGAGCCATCTCTCGAGCCCCCAAAGTGCATTCTAAATATAGGGCATAATCTAACACGATGAGTCAAAAATAATAATAATCACACCCAGTAGGTGGCCATAAGAAAAAAAGGATGGCCGGGCGGTGTTGGCGCACGCCTTTAATCCCAGCACTCGGAGGCAGAGACAGGTGGATCGCTGCGAGTTCGAGGCCAGCCTGGTCTACAGAGTGAGTCCAGGACAGCCAAGGCTACACAGAGAAACCCTGTCTCCAAAAACCAAAAAGAAAAAAAGGATGGTTAGAGAACAAATAGCATAAGAAAAAAGAAATAGGACAGCATGATGCCTCAATGGGTAGAAGTGCTTGCCACCAAACATGCCAAGCTGAGTTTAATTAACAGAACATGGTAGAAGACGAAAAACCACCCATAAGTTGTGCTCCTCTGACTCCACACATATGCCACGTGGACACATATGGATAAATTAATAAATCTATTCTAATTGATTTTTAAGATTTTACTTATTTTTCTTTTATGTGTCTAAGTGTTTGTCTGAATCCATGTCTGTGCACCACCAGGCATGCAGTGCCTGCAGAGGCCAGACACTGGAGTTACAGAGAGTTGTGAGTGCCCTGTGGGTGCTGGGATGTGAACCCAGGTCCTCTGGAAGAGCAGCTAGTGCTCTTAACCATTGAGAAATCTCTCTAGCCCCAATAAATGACAATTTTTTAATTAAAAAAAAAAAAAAGAAAAGCCAGGTGTGGTGGTGCATCCCTTTAACCCCAGCACTCAGGAGGCAGAGACAGGTGCTGTGAGTTCGAGGCCAGTCTGGTTTACAAAATTGAGTCCAGGACAGCCAAGGCTACACAGAGAGACCCTGTCTCAAAAAACAAAAGGAAAAAAAGAAGGAGAAAGAAAGAAAAGAAAAGGAATGAAACAAGATCTTTTCAAAAAGATTCTTGAGGCTATAACATCTTGTCTGACCTTCAAAACAGGAAATTTAGGCAAACGAAAGCCCCACCACTTCTAAAAAGCCTGGGCCTCAAACCCTTCCAGTAACAGCCTACCAGGATAATAATGTCTCAGGGTAGCTTGAGATAATGAGTGCCTTTGTCACCTCACATGGACTCAGAGCTTGGTCAGTGCCTGGCAAAACAGCAATGGAAAAATAATAATAGTAAAGTGTTTGTGAACATCTACTACCATAGCCTATAAGACTGCCCCTCTTTTATCACTCCGTTCAATTCCATGAACACAGTTCTCAAAAGCATTACAGGTGAGGACAGGAAGGGTTGGGCAGCACAGTGACATGGCCAGAGGTCAACCTGAAATGTACCTGTCCACAGTAAATCTCCAGTCCTATGCAAACGAAGTTGCGTCTGAAAGTGCTGGTTTCTCTTCTCCCTCCAACTGCCTCCAATCTAATTGATTCTACAGTTTACAGAGCTGAAAGTCAGTCATGGGAACTTGGCTCTGTAAGTGACATTCTCATATTCTGCATCCTTCACAGCATCCTTCCTGCTCAGAGTCGGCTGCCATGAGAGCTCGATGCCCAGTGTCTATTCACTTTCAGTTTTACCAGGATATAATTCACACATCATACAGTTCTCCTATTTAATGTATGCTGCCTGGTAGCTTGTAATATTTTGACAGGTTGTATGACAAGCGCTACTATCAAATTCTGGACTATTCCACCATCCAAACAGAAATGGGTTTCCAGTAGCAGTCATGTCTCATTCCCTCCCCAGCTAGTCCTTAGTAAACAGTATGGAGGTGTCTACTGCAGATGCCCTGTATAAGTAAACTACACAATGTGTTGTCTTTTGTGCCTGGATTCTTTCACTGAGTACATATTTATCTTTATTTATCCTGTTTGTGTATTTTGACTGAATGTATGTTTGGCATAACTTGTATTCCTGAGCCCAAGGAGACCAGAGGCAGGTGTCCGATTCCCTGGAACTGGAGTTATAGATATTTATGACCCACCATGAGGATATTGGGAATCGAACCCAGGTCCTCTGGAAAAGCAGCCAGTGAGTGTTCATAGCCACTGACATCTCTCCAGCCACTAGTGTGAAGTCTTTAAAGGTCTTTCATAGAGTGCCCCTGCCTGTACTTCCTTGCACTTTATTGTTGAAGCACTTTTCCTTTCTTTTTCTTCAGCACTGAGGATTAAAGCCAGAGCCTTACTGACACTAGCAAACACTCTCCTGCTGAACTGTGTCTCAGGGGCCCTGAAATATTTTTCTATGTAAATACGCCACCTCCATTTGTCTACTCAGCAACTGTGGGATATTTGGCTATAACCTGCATGTTCCTAATAACAATAGACCTACTGACTTCTAGGGGTTTGCTTTGCTTGTAGTTTTGTTTTGAGAAAGGATTTCATGTTGTCCCAGGCTGGTCCTAAACACTCTATGTAGCTGAGGTTAGCCTTGAGCTCCTGATCCTCCTACTGATATCTCCCAAGTGTAGATGTTACTGAAAATGAGACACCACACACCATGGTAAACTCATTTACTGCTAATTCCTCAAAGACTCCTTTGGTTCTAAACAGGATCCTGTATAAACTCCCTTAACTCTGTAACAAACTGTTAGAAACAAAGAACTGAGCCGAGTGTGGTGGCACATGCCTTTAATCCCAGCATTTGGGAGGCAGAGGAAGGTGGGTTTCTGTGAGTTTGAGGCCAGCCTGGTCTACAAAGCAAGTCCAGGATTACCAAGATAACATAGAGAAATCTTGTTTCAAAAAAACCAAAAAAAAAAAAAAAAAAAAGAAAGAAAGAAAGAAAGAAAGAAAGAAGGAAAGAAAGAAAAGAAACAAAGAACTCTGAATCCCTGCACCTGACAGCAATATCTGTGGTGTGTTTAAGGAGATTGACCGGGCTCCTGATTGCTAGGAGCTTGCCCAGTATGCACATGTCAGGGTCTGGAAAATACAAAATGAAACATGTGGTCATCCTATATTGGGATTTAGCACAGAAGAAAAATAAAATCCACTTCTTTCTTTCAAGAGTTTTGTGGTTTGTGTTCAAACAAATGTCCAAAGAAAGTTATTCACAAGGAAACTATCATTGTATATACCTCCATTAACAGAAAGCAATCATTATCTTAATTCTTACATAATCAGCAATATGCAGTATCTCCATAGGTTCTTGATTTAGAGTGTGACTTATTGTGTGATTTCCAGCAGTACTGGTTATGCAGCAGCTCCTGCTAGCTCTGGAAGCCTCACCACCACAGGGTGGCAGTGTAGCGTTCCAGACGCAAGCACAGGCGAAGAATCAGAGCTGATAAAGCCTCACCCCTCAGGATGGGATGGGCATGGTGGCACACAACATTGATCCCAGTACTCCAGAGGCAGAGGCAGGTGGATCGCTGTGAGTTCAAGGCCAGCCTAGTCTACAGAGTGAGAATAGCCAGGGCTGTTATACAGAAAAACCCTGTCTCAGAAAACAAACAGCCGGGGGGTGGTGGCACACGCCTTTAACCCCAGCACTTGGAAGGCAGAGGCAGGCAGATCAATGTGAGTTCAAGGCCAGCTTGGTCTACAAAGTGAGTCTAGGACAGCCAAGGCTACACAGAGAAACCCTGTCTCAATAAACCAAAAACAAGCAAACAAACAAACAGAAAAACTCAAGCAACAGCACATGCTGGCTAGGATGGGGAGAAAGGGGAACACTCCTCCATTGCTGGTGGGAGCGCAAATTTGTACAACCAGTTTGGAAAGCAATCTGATGCTTTCTCAGAAAAGGGGGAATAACTCTACCTCAAAACCCAGCTATACCACTCTTGGGCATATACCCAAAAGATGCTCCACCATATCCGGGCATGGTGGCACACCCCTTTAATCCCAGCACTCGGAAGGCAGAGGCAGGTGGATTGCTGTGAGTTCAAGGCCAGCTTGGTCTACAAAGTGAGTCCTGGACAGCTAAGGCTATATAGAGAAACCCTGTCTTGAAAACAAACAAACAAACAAACAAACAAACAAAAAGATGCTCCACCATACAAGGACATTTATTCAACTATGTTCATAGAAGCTTTATTCATAATAGCCAGACACTGGAAACAACCTAGATGTCCCTCAACTGAAGAATGGATAAAGAAACTGTGGTACTTTTACACAGTGGAATACTACTCAGCTATTAAAAACAAGGAAATCAAGTGGGCATGGTGGCGCACACCTTTAATCTCAGCACTCTAGAGGCAGAGGCTGGTGGATCTCGACGAGGCCAGCCTGGTCTACAAAGCAAGTCCAGGACAGCCAAGATAATATAGAGAAACCCTGTCTCAGAAAGAAAAAAAAAAAAAAAGTAAATCATGACATTTGCAGGTAAATGGATGGAAATAGAAAAGATCATCCTGAGTGAGCTAACCCAGACCCAGAAAGACACACTTGGTGTGTACTCACTTATAAGCAGATATTAGCCACATAGTACAGGATAACCACACTACAATGCACAAAGAAGATAAGTAACAAGGAGGGCCTAGGGGAGCATGTTTGAATGTCACCCAGAAGAGGAAAGAAAATAGACAGCGGAAGTGGTTGAAGAGAGAGAAAGGATAGGAGAGCTAGTGCTAAGGGAAATAGGGGTGTGGACCAGATGTGGGAAGGAGGAGGACAGAGGGCCCGCAGAGAGAAGAGAAACCACGAGCAAGGGCATCTCTGAGACAAGCGGGAGCCCTAGGGCAAGGTAGGCTTATGGGAGGATATGGGGTACTCTAGTAGCAGGGCTCAGCAAGACTGAAGAGGCCACCCCCTAAGTAGACAGGACACCTAGTAGAGAAAAGGGAACTCCAACCCACCCACAAAAACTTTGACCCAAAATTTACCTTGCCTACAAGATGTGCAGGGATAAAGATAGAGCAGAGATTGAGGGAATGGACAACCAATGGCCAACCTGAGACCCACACCAAGGGACAGAACTAACCCCTGACACTATTCATGACACTCTGCTATGCTTGCAGATGGGAGCCTAGCATAGCTGTCCTCTGAGAAGCTCCATCCAGCAATAGATTGAAACAGATGCTGAGACTCACAGCCAAACATTGGGCAGAGCGCAAGGAGCCTTGTGGAAGAGTGTGGGAAAGGATAAAAGGACCAGGAGGAGACAAGAGCTCTACAAGAAGACCAACAGAGCCAACTAACCTGCCCCGCCCCCAGAGTGGGGGGGTTTGCGGAGACTAAAGCACCAGCCAAAGACCAGGCATGGACTGGACCTAGGCCCCCCTATACATATATGTACCGTATGGGCAGCTTGGTCTTCATGTGGGTCCCCTATAAGAGGAGCAAGTGCTGTCTCTGACATGGACTCTGTTACCTGCTTTTCGATCAAGTCCCCCCTTGCCTTGCCAGGCCACCAAGGAAGAGGATGTGCTCACTCCTGATGTGACTTGGTGTGCTGGGGTGGGTTGGTGGAGGAGGGCTCCCCTTGTCAGAGGCTTAGGGGAGGGGAAATACAGGAAGATATAGGGAGGGATGGACTGGGAGGAGAAGGGGGAGGGGACTATGATTAAGGTGTAAAGTGAATTAATTAATTAACTAATTAATTAAAAAAAGAAATCTCCCACCCAGCATTCGCTGTGAGTTCAAGGCCAGTCTGGTCTACAGAGCAAGTCTAGGACAGCCAAGACTACACAAAGAAACCCTGTGGGAAAGATTAAGCTTTGTCACAGGTGGAAGCAGTCTTGGCGGGCTTTACCCTTGGGGCACCCCATGAATACCTTGTGATAGACTGAGTGGAGCCATCCTGGGCCTGGAATTCAGGAAGCCGACCTGGGAATCCCACCTGGGCTATTGTTTTCCTAATGGACCCTCAACGGGAGAAAGAGACCGCCCTTCCCATGTGACTCAGGCAGGTGGGGAAGAGAAAAACAACAGATTCAGCCGTGTTTTGGGAGAGCGTGTGGAGAAAGCGAACAGGCTAGACTATCACGCTCAAAAAAAAAAAAAAAAACAAAAACAAAAACAAAAAAAAACCTCCTCCCCCAAAAACCCTTCATCTTTTATGCTCAATAATGTTCTCTTACAGAAAAGGACAACACTATCCGACTATCTATGAGAGCAATGACTTCTTCCTGTCCCAGTGACAGCCACACAGAACTACTGGCGTGTCCCCAAGCTTCCTGTTCAGGACAAGAAACAGAAATTTGATTCAGGCCTTTCACGAACTATTTTAAAGTTTGTTTTAAAAAAAATGTTTAAAAATTTAAAAATAAAGTTTGTTTTGTTTTTTGTTTGTTTGTTTGTTTTCTGACAGAATTATAGAATCTTAGAAGCCTTAAAAATCATGAAATGAGCTTGTAATCCCAGCACTCAGGAGGCAGAGGCAGGTGGATCTCTGTGAGGTCAAGGCCAGTCTGGTCTACAAAGCAAGTCTAGAACAGCCAGGGTTGTTACACAAAGAAAGCCTGTCTCAAGAAAGAAAAGAAAAAAATTCACAAAATCAAATGTTTTCAGTCTTTTGTCACAAAATAACTTCACATATGTGGCACTGCACATGCTCATGACATATTATGAACTGTAACTCACTTACATCTCCTTTAATTTAAGAGAGGCATGGGTATGCATATACATCCTCAAATATGATATATTTAGGTTGTAAATGCCTATATATCTCAGCACAGGAGCCCGACTTCAAAAAATTAAACAAATAAAAGAGCTAGAGAAAGCTGGGCATGGTGGTGCATACCTTTAATGCCAGCACTTGGGAGGCAGAGGCAGGCAGATTGCTGTGAGTTCAAGGCCAGCCTGGTCTACAAAGCAAGGCCAGGACAGCCATGGCCACACAGAGAAACCCTGTCTCGAAAAACAAAACAACAAAACAAAACAAAAAAGAATTAGTTTAAACAACAAGTATTTCCTGACTTATCAGAGAGCCTTTGTTTCCTTCCCATCAGGGCAACTAGATGCCAGTATGCGGTGACTCCCTTCCAACAAAGACAAAATATAATAAAGTTATTTGCTCTAGAACTGCTGAGTAAAACTACACAGTTAGTACAAAGAATGTTTTCACTAGGTGGGTGAGAATTTGGGAAGATGAACTGTGCCAGGAATGCCATGTAAGCCAAGAAAAACCAGCCCATCCAGCTTTTCTTGTGCTAAGGAATGGCGTCAAGGCTCATTCATAGTTCCTTAGAGTCCACTTTATTTATTTATTTATTTTGAGACAGGGTTTCTCTGTGTAGCCTTGGCTGTCTTAGACCTGCTTTGTAGACCAGGCTGGCCTCGAACTCACAGAGATCCACCTGCCTCTGCCTCCCAAGTGCTGGGATTAAAGATATGCACTACCATGCCCAGCTTCAGAGTTCACATTTTAAACCAAAATGTACCTGTATTTAAATTTGTACCTGTATAGCGGCCAGCACACTCCTGATATAATAATTACACTTAACTAGCAATATTCCTAAAGCAAAACTCAAAGGTCTGTTTTGGAATCATGGGAAGAACTCACTCCAAACGTAACAGAGATTACCTGTCTGGGGGAAAGGAATTAGGAAGATATACATCTGGGAGTGGAGGGTCACATCTGTAATTCCAGCTTGACCTATCCAGTCTCAAAAGGAGGCGGGGAGTAGAAAGAAGTCTAGTTCATTATTTGTGTGAATCATTGTGTGCCTATGTTCAGGTGTTTTCTGTTCTGGGGCTTTTCTTTAAAGATTTATTTTTATTGGGCTGGAGAGATGGCTCAGAGGTTAAGAGCACTGTCTGTTCTTCCAAAGGTCCTAAGTTCAATTCCCAGCAACCACATGGTGGCGCACCTGTAATGAGATCTGGTGCCTTCTTGTGGTGGGCAGGCACACGTGGGCAGAATACTGTATAAATAGTAAAATAAATCTTTAAAAAATATATATTTATTTTTATTATATATGTGTGTGTGTTTGTCATGTGACTATGTTTTGTGGGTATGAGTTTGTGTGTGTGAGTGTGTATGAGTGTGTGTGTGTGTGTGTGTGTGTGTGTGTTCCCAGAGGCCAGAGAGGGTGTTGGATCCCCTTGAGCTAGAAGAAGCAGCCTGAAGTGGGTGGTAGGAACTGAACACAGATCTGCAACTGAGTAACCCGAGCTGTCTCTCCAGCCCTGGTTTGGGTCTTTAATAATTACACTTACTGATTTTTTAAAGGTTTATTTATTTATTTATTTATTTATTATACAGTGGTCTGCTGTCCTCTTCTAATGTGCAGGTGTACATGGAGGCAGACCACATTATAGATGGTTGTGAGCCACCATGTGCTTGCTGGGAATTGAACTCAGGACCTTTGGAAGAGCAAGTGGCGCTCCTAACCTCTGAGCCATCTCTCCAGCCCCCTACACTTACTGATTTACTGTGGGACTAGTGAAGGTGCTACAGTGGGCTTTGTGCATAGAGGTCAGAAACAACTTGCAGGAGTCAGTTCTCTCCTTCCGTCTACGCTCCCAGGGTCAAACTCAGAGCCTCAGGCTCGGTGGCCAAAACCTTTACCAGCTGAGCCCTCTCACCCCCATATGTGTGCTAGTTGGTGTGATGGTTTGCACAATAGCTGTATTGCTAGCATCTGAGCTTGAGACCAGCCTGAGCTACCACGTAAGAGACCGTGTGTCAAACAACAAAACAAAGGCATTAAAATAAGCCAGGCATGGTGGTACACACCTTTTATCTCATCGCTCAGGAGGCAGAGGCAGGTAGTCTACATAGAGAGTTCCAAGGCAGCAAGGGCTACATACTGAGACTCTGTCTCAAGGGGGTGAGAGGTGCGGTGGGGGAAGAAAAGAGCTTTCGTTCTAAGAAAGAAAAAATGTTTTATAAATTCATGATATATATGACATAAATGTATTACACATTTCTATTTATCTTGATTTCTTCTCACAAAAGGCTTCATAATATAAAGTAAATATAACATAAAATACATACATGTGGGGTATATCAACACGTATTCTCTTTTTTTTTATTAATTTATTCATATTACATCTCCATTGTTAGCCCATCCCTTGTATCCTCCCTTTCTTTCCTCCCTCCCGCTTCCCCCTCTACTCCCTTCCCCTATGTCTGTGACTGAGGGGGACCTCCTCCCCCTGTATATGCTCCTAGGGTATCGAGTCTCTTCTTGGTGACTTATTATCTTTCCTCTGAGTGCCATCAACACGTATTCTCAATTCCAGAGGCAGACAGATATCTGTGTCAGAAGCCATCCTGGTCTATATAGTGAGGTATGTACAGCTAGGGCTAAATAAAGAGACCCTGTCTTAGAAAAACAAAACAAAATAAATAAAATTAAATACATATGCCACAAATTCACAGCATTCTGTATGTTCACTAAGAGCTTCAGTACAACAGTTTACAGTAAAGATATCCCTTTTTTGGGGGGACTGGAGAGATGGCTCAGTGGATAAGAGCACACTGGCTGCTCTTCCAGAGGTCCTGAGTTCAATGCCCAGCAACCACATGGTGGCTCACAACCAGCTATACTGGAATCTGATGCCCTCTTCTGGCATACATGTGTACATGCAGATGGAGCACTCATACATAAAATAAACAAATAAAATCTTTTTTTAAAAAAGATATTCCTTTTTGTTATTGTTGTTTTTGTTTTTTGTCTTGTTGTTGTTGTTGTTGTTGTTTTGATACAGGGTTTCTCTGTGTAGCCTCAGCTGTTCTGGCCTCACTTTGTAGACCAGGCTGGCCTCGAACTCACAGAAGCTATTTCTTTTTTTTTCATTTTCAGATTTACTTTATATGTCTAAGTGCTTGAGTGTTTTGTCTGCACATATGTATGTGCACCAACTGCATACCTGGTGCCTGTAGCGGTCAGAAGAGGGCATCAGATCTCCAGAACCTAGAGTTAAGGATGGTTTCTGCTAGGTCTCAGGCAGTCCATCAATCTAGAAATGAACTTAAAATGGAGTGTAGAAGGCTTCCTGGCTGTTAAATACAAGCCAGTATTCCTCAGAAACAAGTTTCTGTCTCCAAAAGGAGGCATTTCCGTTGCCTCTGGCAGAAGGGACATATAGCACCATAGACGTGCACCTGCAGTTGCATATTCAAAATCCACAGTAAAGCCAGGTGTAAAAGTGCATGTCTTTAATCCCATCACTTGGAAGACAGAGGCAGATGGATCTCTGTGAGTTTGAGGTCAGCCTTGTTTACAAAGTGAGTTTCAGGACAGCCAGGGATGTTTTACATAGAAACCCTGTTTTAGAAAACCAAAACATTCCTGTTAGCTCCCAGGCCCCTTCAGTCCCTACTCACAAGTACTTGTTATACATGCTGAAGCCCCCCCCCAATCCCCCACCCCCTCCCTCCATCCCCCACCCTCCTGCCCCTCCATCCCCCTACCCTCCCTACCCCCACTCTAGCTATCATCCTGGCACTTCTCAGCTGCCCAAACGTCACCACCCGCCCCACCCCTTCCCCCCTGTTATCGCAATGTTCTATGTCCAGTATGCTTTCTTTCCTCTCTGCTCTGGACTCTTCCAGATGTCTCTGGATAGTTCCCCTCTCTTATTCACAATAAAAACCTACCCCATTAACAGAGTGGTCAGGTCACTTTTTTTGCTGCAACCCCTCACACATAGTTGGGAACTGCCTTAAGGTGCTGGGAACTTACACCAACTCCTCTGCAAGAACAGTGTTATTTTTGTTTTGGTTTTGTTTAGGTGAAAAAACACCTAAAAGAATTCTTGCCTAGCATGGTCAAAGTCCCCAGGTTCAAGCCCCAGTACTGAGGGGGAAAAAAAAGCAAACTTTGATTTCATCACCCTCTTTGGCACTGGAAATACATTTCTTTTTTTTGTTTTGTTTTGTTTTGTTTTTTCCGAGACAGGGTCTCTCTGTGTAGCCCTGGCTATCCTGGACTCACTTTGTAGACCAGGCTGGCCTTGAACTCACAGCAATCCACCTGCCTCTGCCTCCTAAGTACAGGAATTAAAGGCGTGTCTGCCACCACGCCCGGCGAGATACGTTTCAGTTGGTGCAATGCTCTCTTAGCAGACAGGAAACCCTGGGCTCCATCACCAGTAGCCCAGAAACTAAGCATTAAAGGGCCCAGCTGCAATCTCAGCCCATGAGAGGTAGAGAGGAAAGGCTTTAGAATTCACAGTCATTCTTGCCCATATAGTGAGTTTGAGGCCAGCGTAGAAAACAGGAGACGCTTGTCTCAATCAGTCAGCCAATCACAAGCACATAAGCAAGGGACAGTGTGTTAAGAATACAATGAAGCCGGGTGTGGTGGCACATGCCTTTAATCTAGGCTGTACCTCCGTCCAGATAGGAAAGACAGCGGGGAAGGACATCAACTCTAGGCAGGTTATTTCAGCCGCCGCGACTCTGCACTCTAATGAATTTGATGTTCTTAGTACATGGTTCTTCTCTTTCTCCCCCAGCACTAAGCAATTTACGTAATAAAATAATGGCTATGAGTAATGGCTTACACCTGTCCTCACAGCTCTCTGGAAGTAGAGTCCGGAGGATCAGAAGGTCAAGGTAATTTTCTGCTTGCTAACAGCTTTGAGGCCTGCCTAGGAAACAGCAGATCCTGGTGTGTGAGAGAGAGGATGAAGCTGTTCCTAGGGATGGCGCAGGCAGGTAGAAAAGATCAAGTTCTAGATACTGATTTATTTAGTGATCCATTCAAAACACTGCTTGTCCCGCCAATTTGCCAAGCTTGACTTCAGTGATAGCCGGAATGGATGACTTGGAGGAACAGTTGAAATCATGTGGCGTGGCCGTTGACAACCTGCTGACTGCCCGTCTGCTTCTGTAAAAAGCTTGCTTGCTTATCTGCACACCTGGTGGTTTTCTAGTACAAAGTGAGAATATAAGACAGAGCCTGCTGAATAAATTAATAAGATATATTTTTAAGAATAAATAAATAAATAAAGTTACTAATCTTTGTCCTAAAAAAAGATGGAGCCTGCCCACCCGTAACATCTCTCTTCCACTCTCCTTGGTGTCCGAATACTTATCCCAGGAGGATTTCTGGCAGCAGGAAACGTGGGACGTAGTGGGGTTATTTGCTAAACCACAGAGGATGACTCTGGGCAGCTGTGAGTGGAAGCAGATCCATACGCCAAGGGCTTGTTTGCAGAAGAGAGTGAGCTGAAAGCTGTGCAGGGGTCGTCAAGCGCCTTTCTCACGTGCCAGTCAGTGCTTCGCAGCTAGCGACAACACGGACTACCCAGCTTTCAGTTTCTTTTTGTTGTTGTTGTTGTTTGGTTTTTCGAGACAGGGTTTCTTTGGGTAACAGCTCTGGCTCTCCTGGAACTCACTCTGTAGACCAGGCTGGCCTTGAACTCATGTCGATCCGCCTGCCTTTGCCTCCCAAGTGCTGGGATTAAAGGCGTGCGCCACCACTGTCCAGCACAGGTTTCAGTTTCTAATAACCAGCTTCCACTTACTTCTTCCCTTCCCGCTTTAACTATCTTCAGTGCCAAGGCTGAGTGACCATCCTCATTCAGCGGTGTACTGTCAGTATTCACATAAGCCACTGCTCACTCCTTCATTATTTGTGCACTTTCCCTGTCCTTTCCCGCTCTCCTTCCCCGTGGGCGGCAAAGACAATGTCATCAGTATGTTTAATTGAATGTTTATATACATGAATTTTTTTGTATACACAAACACATATTTATACACTATTTTGTTTTGGTTTTGGTTTTTTGTTTTTTGGTGTTTTTTAGTTTTTTAAAACAGGGTTTCTCTATGTAGCCTTGGCTGGCCTGGACTCGTAGACCAGCCTGGCCTCGAACTCACAGTGATCCACCAGCCTCTACCTCCAAAGTGCTGGAATTAAAGGCATGTGCCACCACGCCCAGACACTTTTTTTGTTTTTACAGAGTTTCTCTGTGTAGCTCTGGCTGTCCAAGGACTCCATCTGTAGGCCAGGCTAGCCTTGAATTTACAACGATCTGCCTGTCTCTGCCTCCCAAATGCTCAGATTAAAGGCCCGTGCCACCACCACCTGGCTGGTTTTAGTATTCTTTAAAACGGGTCTCATTCGATGCAGGCTGGCCTCAAACCTGATGTGCAGCCAGAGATGACCTTGAATGCCTGATTGTCAGGCCCAAAAGAGACTGAGAACAGATGGCTGCGGTGCCTATTAGCATACCAAAGTACATGGTGGCCTCCAGGCTCACTAAATACTGGTGGCTTCTCTCAGTTTTTCCTACCCTTACCCCCTACCCTAAACTTATTTAGATCATGGGCTTCCTTCCCCCCTACGTCTTATTTCTATATAACCCTATCATTTCAGCCATGGGCCCTCTTGGGCCACTTGCCCCCTCTCTCTTGGCCCTTTTTCTGTAGTTTGAAATTGGCTCCCATAGGCTCAGAGGCAGTGCCACTATTAGGAGGTGTGGCCTTGCGGGAGGAAATGTGTCACTGGGGTGGGCTTTGAGGTTTCCGATGATCAAACCAGGCCCGGTTGTTTATTCTCTCTTCCTGCTGCCCACCTATACAGATGTAGAACTCTCTGACTTCTCCAGCACCAGATCTCCCGGCATGCCGCCATGTTTTCTGCCACAATGCCAATGGACTAAGCCTCTGCACTGTAAGCCAGTCCCAATTAAATCTTTTTCTTTATTAAGAGTTCCGTTGTCATGGCGCCTCTCATAGCAATAGGAGCCATAACTAACACAGACCCCTCTCTTGGTCCCTTCTCTCAGTCTCCTTTGCTCCTGTATTCTTCCTCTCTTACGCGCCCCCCCCTCCTCTATGGCCAGATCCAGTCTTCATCATCCTTGTTACTTTTCTACTGCTGTGATAAGACACCATGACCAAGGCAACTTACATACGAAAGAGTCTGTTCTGGTTTGAGTGAGAATGGTCCCCATAGGCTCTCTGGGTAGGATCAGGAGGTTGATGTTGTTGAAGAAGGTAACAGCGGGTGGGTTGTGTAAAAGCGCATAACATTCCCAGTCAGCCTTCTCTGCACTGCACTTATGAAACTTGATATAAACTCTCAGCCACCAGTGCCTGCCCGACCACTGCTATGCTTTCTGCCGTGATGATCACAGACTCTAATTCTAACAACGACAGTTATTTGGATAAAACTCTGAAAGTAGGAAGCAAAGGATGTGTGTGTGTACATATATATATATATATATATATATATATATATATATATTGTTAGTATCCTGAATATGTTGAAGAAAACACCCCAGGCTCTAATACCAAGCATCAAAGAACATTTATTCTGCAGAAATCCAGCATGCTGGGATCACCACTTAGACAAAATGGTGACCCCCTCTCCCGCCTGCCAATTAGGGGAATTCCGGATACAGTTAGGTCATCTTTATTTCCACTGATGCAAACTAGAAGCTCAGGTACAGGTGTATTCAGGCTTGGCTGTCACCAAGGCAGGAGTTAATCATAAGTTAGGGGCCAGCTTAAAATGGGTATGAGCAACTTTATCTCCTCTGGCCAGATGTCTTGGCCAGTTCTGATTGGTTGCCCATTTTCTGTGTTTTTTTTCCTGTAACTGAAGTCTCTATTTCTGAGAAACAGAAACTTGGGCCTACGCTGTCTCAGTGAGAAAATGAAGCCTGTCAGAGTTGGTTAGGCTTATTTCACCAGGCCCTCTCAATATATATGTATATATCCTCCCTAAGACTGCATCATACTTTTTTTTTCTTCAGTTTTTCGAGATAGGGTTTCTCTGTGTAGCCTTGGTTGTCCTGGGCTCTCTTTGTAGACCAGGCTGGCCTTGAACTCACAATCTGCGGGCCTCTGCCTCCCAAGTGTTGGGATTAAAGGCGAGCACCACCAAGCCCAGCTTTTTTCCTTTTTTCTTTTTTTTTTTTAAGATTTATTTATTTATTATGTATACAATGTTGTGTCTGCAATTACAAATGCACACCAGAAAAGGGCACCAGATTTCATTATAGATGGTTGTGAGGCCCCATGTGGTGGCTGGGAATTGAACTCAGGACCTCTTGAAGAGCAGCCAGTGCTCTTGACCTCTGAGCCATCTCTCCAGGCTCTGGCTTTTTTTTTTTTTTTTTTGAGACGTGGTCAATGTTGAAATCAGCCTATGCACTACTCTAAGTTATTACTACTGTGTGAAACAGTGCCTGCTTTTAAAGGCTGTGCATTGCCTTAAAAGGCCCCATTTAAAAAAAAAAAATAGAGGCAGGCAAATCTCTGTGAGTTCCAGGCCTGCTTGGTCTACAATGAGAGTCCAGGGACACCCAAGGCCACCCATACAGAGAAACCCCATCTTGAAACACAAACAAACAAACACACTATCTAAATAAAATTTAAAAGCTTCCAAAAAGGATTTATTTTCATTTTATGGTATGACTTTGCTGGCATGTATCCCAAATGCTGGAACTGCAAATGTGTGTGTCACCACACCCAGCTTTGTCTGCCTTTCTTTGAGATGGGACATCACTCTATAGCCCAGGTTGTCAGTGAAGTCCTGCCTCCACCTCTAGAATGTCGGGGTCACAGGCTTGTACCACCTGCTTGGCTCCTGTGTTTTTTCTTAGCTGGTGGGAGTTGGTCCTGAAGCTGGCCGGAAGTACCTTTACCTACTGTCACTGTCACTGTCCACTGTGTGTTTTCTTCTGGAGAGATTTTCTTTCTTATTCAAGAAAGGGATCGTATAATGGAAGTCAACGGGTCTTGTTGGTTTTTCTTTCTTTGAGACAGGGTTTCTCTTTGTAGCCCTGGCTGTCCTGGACCCTTTTGGAGGACAGGCTGGCTTCAAACTCACAGCGATCCACCTGCCTCTGCCTCCCGAGGGCTGGGATTAAAGGCGTGAGTCATTGCACCAGGCCTTCAGTTGGTCCTTGCTACCAGATCCTAAGTCTTTCTCTTTTTCTGGCTGAGGACTGCAACGTAGAAAGAGAAACTATTCCTATCACAGGATAGGCTGAGATGGAAAAGGTCACCGGAGCCCACCTGGCTTCATGGATTCCTGGCTGGGGAACAATGCTCCTCATTATCTTTGATTTGTTAACGTCCACAGCGCCAAACGTGTTAAGAGCCAGGCAGCAGCTGTCCAAATTCACTTTCTTAGAGATAAACTTAAGAGCCAGGCATTGGGCGCACACCTTTAATCTCAGCATTTAGGAGGCAGAAGCAGGTGGATCTTTGTGAGTTTAAGACCAGCCTGGTCTACAGAGTGAATTCCAGGACAGCCAGAGCTATACAGAGAAACCCAGTGTGTGGGGGTGTGTGGGGGGGGGGGGGGGGGGGGGAGGGGTGTTATAGGGAGGGGGAAACGAAACTTAAAAGGAAGGATTCTGCAGTGAGATGTCTCAGCAGAAAAAGGGTTGGTGGCTGACCTGAGTCAGTGAAAAAAACAGAAGGAACTCTCACAAACTGCCCTCTCCTCCACACATAAGGACCCATGCAGACACACAAAACAAATAATGTAAGTTAAAAAACTAAAATAATTGAGCCGGGCGTGGTGGCGCACGCCTTTAATCCCAGCACTCAGGAGGCAGAGGCAGGCGGATCGCTGTGAGTTGGAGGCCAGCCTGGTCTACAAAGTGAGTCCAGGACAGTCAAGGCTACACAGAGAGACCCTGTCTCAAAAAAACAAACAAACAAACAAACTAAAATAATAATAATTATATATATATTTTGAGACAGGGTTACTCTGTGTAGCCCTGGCTGTCCTGGACTCGCTTTATAGACCAGGCTGGCCTTGAACTCACAGAGATTCCCCCTGTCTCTGCCTCTGGAGTGCTAGGATTAAAGGCGTGCACTACTATGCCCAGCTTATAACTTAAAAGCTTGGTTTTTGTTTGTTTGTTTTGTTTTGTTTTTTTGAGACAGGTTTTCTCTGTGTAACAGCTCTGGCTGTTCGGGACCCACTCTGTAGACCAGGCTGGCCTCGAACTCACAGCCATCTGCCTGCCTCTGCCTACCAACGGCTGGGATTAAAGGCGTATACCACCACGCCCAGCGTAATTTAAAAGTTTTAATTAAAAGTCTGTCATGGTGGCCAAAATGAATCATAGCACCTGGGAGAGAGAGGCTACATAGATCCTGCCTCAAACAAAACAAAACAAAACAAAAGGTTGCTTTTTGAAGAGAAGGCAAACAAAAAAGAAGTGAGGTTCCTTATCGAGGTAACTTTTTAAGGTGTGTGTGAAAAGCTAGTCAATATTTTCACGAAAGTAAATTTACTTCTGAGTTGAACATAAGCCTGCTATTTAAGTACCTCCTTCACACTCTAGATCCTTATCTGCGTATTTATTTCCTCTCTGTAACAACCCGGAAAGTTAACCTGAAGGCAAGGAGCAAATCTGTCCTGGTCCCGAGGCTGGCTCTGGACTCAGATCTCCCTTATCTTCACTCGGGAAAGGTAGGATTCTATCCTCTGAGGTTGCTACAGGGGAGAGTGCAAAGTCCACTGCCCAATCTCACCTTACATCTCAGAAGTTAACGTGTAAACCCGGCAGGAAGGTGCAGGCCTGTATTCCCCTAGCTTTCCAGAGGTGGAGGTAAAAGGATCAGAAGTTCAAGGTCAGCCTCCTGCTGTTTATCAAACTCAAGACCAGCCAGGCATACAAGAGAACCCCTCTCAACACGGAGGACAGACAACAAACCTCAATCTCAAAAAAAAAAAAAAAAAAAAAAAAGGGCGAAAAAATGGACACACGTGCCAGCTAGGGTTGCAGTCAGGCAGTAGAGTTCTAAGATCACGTGGCCTTGGAGAGTCTGACCTTCCTCAGCCGCCTAGAGTCCCCTCCCCCATTGCACCTCTAAACGTAATAATTCTCAGAGGCTGCCAGGTGGGGCGAGGCAGTCTAAGGCTTCGGAGAGGAAGGTCAAGGGGACCTAAAAGGGACAACCGGTAAGGAGGAACGGTTTCTCTGTCTAGTATCACCACCATCACCACCAGGACCGCGACTGAACTACTCGGCAGGAGCCTCCAAGCTCTTGAGCAGGTCCATCCTGCCTCTCTCAAGACTTTCCCATCGCCCTCCCGTGGTGCAGCAGTCACTGCTCTATCCGAAGTTTTCAGGACTACACATCGATTGCCACTTCAGGCCAGGGACACCTGTCTAACGAGTCCCAGTCACAGAGGCCTCTTTCCGTCTTTTAATCCTCTGAACAACCTGGTCATGAACTCAGTTCTCGGCCTTTCACACTCGGAGGCAGCATTGTGCCCTGCTCTCCTCTCACCATCCATCTAATTAGATCTCCCCAAATGTGCTCTGAGTACAATCTCCGCGTCGCCGACTGCGATTTGTACTGAGCGATTAAAAAAAAAAAAGAACTCTGCAAATGCCACGTGAATTTAATCACCCAGCCATGTAAAGACAGTAGCGCTAAACAACGGAATGAGAGAATATATGAATGAATGAATGAATGAATGAATGAATGAATGAATGAATGAATGAATGAAT
>OU015750.1:91575253-91588725 GCA_907169655.1 Acomys percivali | reverse complement strand
AATGAATGAATGAATGAATGAATGAATGAATGAATGAATGAATGAATTGACTCGAATTGTGTTTAAGGGCCACTCGCATCATCCCATCAGATTTCGGGTGCCGGGCATTGCCTTGGTAGACCAGCTCTTGGGTGGAGCTGACAAAGTACGGAAGGGGCGGAGTCCGTGAGCGCCGCCCGGCTTCGGGCGGGACTGCGCGCCAGGTGAACTTTTGATATCGGCGTTCACGTGGATCTGGGCAGGTGGCGCGCGGGGGAGGGGCCAGGGGAACGAAACTGGGCGATCCCCTTGTGCGGAGGCGGGTGGCGCCGTGGGTCACCGCCGGGAAGGGTGGGCGGGGGGGGGGGGGGCGGACACGCCCTCTCGCTGGCGCGGGCGGTGCTGAGGGATCGGTGCCGGGTGCCCGCGCCGCGCCGGGCCGCGGAGGAGGCTGCCCCAAGCGGGCAGCGGCGGCTCAGGGCCGGTCTGGGAGGCCCATCCTGCGGGTCTAGAGCCCGGCGGGGCCATGGGGGCCGGGACCGGTGGGCCGAGTGTCCTGGCGCTGCTGTTCGCCGTGTGCGCTCCGCTCCGGGTGCAGACCGGAGAGCTGGGTGAGTGACCGCGGGACCGGTGGCTCCGAGAGGGCTGTGGGCCTTGGGGGAGCCTGCGGAGGGGGCGGGCGGTCTCCGCCAGGTCTGGGATGGGCTGAAGTCAGCGAGTGAGTTCCTGTTCGCGCCCCAGAAACCCCTTCCTTACCCCCACAAATGAGCGCGGCAGCTTGGCGCCTGTTCCGCGGCTCCCTGCGCGGAGTCCCCCGCCCGGCCCCTAGTTCCCAGACTTCCTGACCCTGGCAAAGGGTACGAGTTGCTGGGCCCCGGGTCCTAGCCTCTGCCTGAAGTGGGGGTGCTTCTGCGGGGCCTTCCCAGAGCAGGCTGCAGACGGGACCCCTGTCGCCTCTCGGGTCGACCCGAGTTGGAACCTGAGTATTTGGTATTTGAGGGAGTCAACTGCGGCCCAGGGGCCCGGCTAGCTGTCTTTGGGTCTTTGGCTTCCAGAGCCACGGAATTTACTCTTGGTCCACCAGATTAAAGCAGGAAACTGGTTTCCCAGCCCTACATGTCTCTACTTCATTAATCTGCTTTAATTCGTGCTCCTTGCATAGGAAGCGCCACTTTTTTCTTTTTCTTTCAGTTTTTGCTTCTCTTGCGTTTGCTCTTCTTTAACTGGGGTTTATTAATGGCACCATTTATGTAGACCACTTGGATCCCGCCCACGCTATGCTTCTGAAGATAAACTCATCGCTGGGATTTTTTTTTTTTTTCATTGACCAATGTATTCGTTCACCAAGCACTCAGCATGTTGGTAATACTAAAAACACGAGACAAAAATGTAAAATTATCTTGTTTAGAGTTACTGTAGCATAGTCTAACCTGTGTTAGATTTGCAATATGTAAGCTCTTATGAATCCTTTATAAAACGTGCTATTTTATTTTGTTTGTTTGTTTGCTTGTTTTTGGTTGTGCTGGAGATCCCTGTGCCAAGCAAGCCTTCAACCAAACTATATTCCAGAGGCTGAGTGTTTTAAATGTTGAAAACACTTTCAGAATTAGATGTTTGAAAATGTAACATTTTACATTTATTTGGTATGGGTTTTTTTTAAAGATTTATTTTTCATTTTGTATGCTGGTGTCTGGGTTCAGGTATATGCATGTGAGTACAGATGTCCACAGAGACCCGAAGTGTATGGTCTCTTGGACCTGGAGTTAGAGGCAGATATGAGTCCCTGGGTGTGGGTGCTGGGTGCTGGGTACTGGGTGTGGGTGCTGGGAATCAAGCTTCTGTCTGCTGAAAGAGCAGTAATGTGCTCTTAACTGATGAGACATCTCTGCAGCCCCATTTTTCAAATGTTTAATTTATTGTTATTATTACCCTTTGCAGTTGAAGACAGGGCTTTTATTTTGTACCTCAGGCTACCCTGAAACGCCTATGGAGCACAGACTGCTCTTGAATTGATGGCCATCCTCTTTAACGTCCCAAGTGCTGGGATTACAGGCATGAGACACCATATCCAGCTCAATTGCTTGTTTTATTTGGTTTCTGGCTTCCCTTATTTCTTTTTTTTTAAATTTTACTTCATTTTAAATTATGTCTATGAATGGGGGAGGGGTTATGTGCTTAGAGTGTATGGACCCTCTGAAGCCACAGAAGCTGGGAATGGAACTTGGCTCTCTGCAAGAACTGTATGATCTCTTTTAACTGCTGCAGCCCATTGATTTCTTTCTTGCTTTTTTTGTTTGTTTGTTTGTTTGTTTTTTGTTTGTTTGTTTGAGACAGGGTCTTGTGTAGACTTCCTGCCTCAAACTCAGTGTTTAGCCTGAACTCCTGGATCGTCTTTTCCTCAGCCTCTGAAGGTGGGATTACAGTGGTGGAAAGGCACTGTTCCGTTTGTACATCTGTGAGGCCGCCTCACAGCAGGTCCTCCTGAAAATGCTTAACTCGGGGCGGGGCGAGCACTTCACAAGTGTGACTGTTGGGTGCTTCCGCAGCTTCTTCTTTTAGACCTTGTTGCCGATGACTGTTGGAAAAAGATGCTGTCGTTAGGTTATTGTAGGACAGTCTATGTATTTAGGAATTTACAATAAAGGAGTACTATCAGGGTGTGGAGCTGTGCACCTTTAGCTGAGCCACTTTGGAAACAGAGGCAGGAGGATTGCCTCCCAGTCAAGGCTGGTCTGGGTTACATAGTAAATATCTGGCCAGTCAGGGCTGCATTGCAAGTCTTTGTCAAAATGCCAACCAACCAAGTTGGATAGGGTGGCGAACACCTGTAAGGACAACCAAGGCTATACAGAGAAACTCTGTCTTGAAAAACAAAACAACAAAAACTGAGCGTGGTGGTGCTCGCCTTTAATCCTAGCCCTCGGGAAGCAGAGGCAGGCGGATCACTGTGAGTTCAAGGCCAGCCTGGTCTACAAAGTGAGTCCAGGACAGCCAAGGATAACATAGAGAGACCCTGTCTCAAAAAAACAAAAAAAACAAAAAACAAAAAACAAAAAAACAAAAAAAAAAAAGAAAGAAAAAAGAAAAGGTACTTGGGATATTTACTAAAAGAGATCTAGGAACTCCTAGAGTTGAGTATTCTTGGTTTTTTGTTTTGTTTTGTTTTTTAACACTCATTTTTTCTTTTCTTTTTTTTTAAATTTTTATTGTCTGTGTATTATATGTATACGTGTATGGCGATAAGAGGACAATTTGCAGAGGTCCTTCTCCCAAGTGGATTCCAGGGACCAAACTCATGTCCTCAGGCTTTTCAGCAAGCACCTTTACATCTCCTAAGCCCTGTTTTTGTTATTTCGAGGCAAGGCCTCCCTTTGTATCCCGGAATGGCCTGGAGTTCACTACGTAGCTAATCTGGCCTCACACTTGCTGTGTAACCGAGAAGGACCTTAAGTTCCCAATCCTCCTCTTCCCATCTCCCAAGTGCTAGGACTGCAGCCTGCACCGCCATCACACATGACTTCTATGAGTTGTAAAGTAGTTCTCATGTCTGTATTGTTCCGGAGAGTGCGGCAGTCCAGTTTTCACGTGTTAACACGCATACTGACTTTAGGTCTAAGAGATTTGCTCCAGACTCTAAGGGTTTCTGTTGCTGTGAAGAGCCACCACGACCATGGCTGCTGTTGTTTTGAGACAGTGTTTCTTTGTGTATCCCTGGCTGTCCTGGAACTTACTCTGTAAACCAGGCTGGCCTCGAACTCACAGAGATCCATCTGCCTCTTCCTCCCAAGTGCTGGGATTAAAGGCGTGTGCTGCCACGCCCAGCATATGGGGCCATTTTCATTCAATAGTATCTGGAATGAAATTAGTGCTTAGATTACTAGTCTATCTTTTGTCAAGAACGCACTACATTGACTTGAAACTTTGTTGTTCCTGGAGGGTGGGGCTTCCTGGTGCTGCGTGTCTCCTAGATCTGCGTGACTGCCTGTATCCATGGAAGCTTTGCAGCTACAGCCCCCTAATCTTATTTATTGGTTCTGCCTTTTTTTTTTTTTTTTAAACCACAGACTCTGGCTGTGTGGCTGAGGCTTAGCTTTGTGGCTCAGGCTGGCCTCAGACTTGCTCTCCTTCTGCCTCAGACTCCCATGTGCTAGCATTACAGGCATGGGTCACCACAGCATGTCTCCACCTAAGTTATTTCTGATGCTAGTCAGTTAAATTATTTGAATTTTTTATGTTAGGGTCTGGTGGCCTCAAGAGGCTCCAGTGATACTTTTATGGCTGCTGCTTGCCTTTACCATGCTTATATCCAGTCCCCCCCCCCCCCCCCCCTTCTTCTTTTTAAATGTTTGGCTTTTTGAGACAGGCTTTCTCTGAGTAACAGCCCTGTTGTCCTAGTCCTGGCTTTGTAGACCAGGCTGGCCTTGACCTCACAGTGATCCGTCTGCCTCTGCCTCCCAAGTGCAGGGATTAAAGGCGTGTGCCACCATGCCAGGATTATATTCAGTTTCTTAAAATCTGACCTTCCCCAGTACACTCACCCAGCACTGTTTCCCTTTCTGTTGCCTGTTCACTGGGACTCACTCTCCTGAGGTTCTGCATTTCTGTAAACTGTTTCACTTTTGAATAATATGATACATAAATTGCTCATTTGTATTGATTCCACTTGTATCAGTCTATAATCTTGGGTTTAGTTCAGCCTTATTACTTTGATAAAGTTCTATGGAATAAAATGGGCATAATTCTTTTTTAAAAATATTCTTTACTTATTCTTTGACAATTTCATACATGTAATGTATTTTGATGATTTTCACCCCCTTTGCCCTTTCTTATTACCTCTGACCCTTTCTTTTCCCCCAAAAAGTCCCTCTTTTACTATCATGTTTGTTTGTTTCAATCCACTGTGTTAGAGTTGCCTTCATGAGCGTGGGTCTGGGGTTTCTTGGAGTATGGGTGATTTACCAGCACCTATACCACTGAAGAAAAATGGCTTCTTTTTCCAAGCAGCCTATCTACCTAGCTCCTCAGGCAGAGGTAGCACCTCTCAGTTATCCATCACAGAAGAATTCCTGGCTTACTCTAGTGCAGGTCTCCCGCAGGGTACCCACAGCCGTGTGACTTCTGAAGCGTTAACACCCATGTGGTGCCAGAAGACAGTAGTCCGCAAAACTCATGCCCATCACTTGGATCTTACTTTCTTTCCAAAGGGCCCTTGGTTGTTGTGATGGAATCTAAAAAGCCTGGTTCTCCTTTCACCAAAACATGTGCATATGGGGAGTCCAGATTTCCTCCTGGTGATTTCGTTTGTTTTGTTTTGTTTTGTTTTGTTTTGTTTTGTTTTTTTGAGACAGGGTTTCTCTGTGTAGCCTTGGCTGTCCTGGACTCTGTAGACCATGCTGGCCTCAAACTCACAGAGATCCACCTGCCCTTCTGGTGATTTTAGTATAGGCAAAAATGAAAACAAGCAACTGGTAATTTGAAGATCAACTCCTGGATGCTTACAAAATAACTTTAAAAACCACGACCAACTCCTGGTTTATTGCTTAAATACAAGTTTATTCTGGCATCTTCTGCACCACTGTTCCTTCATGTAGACCTTCTTTATGTAGACCCTATCTGTCCAGGAAAGAGTCTGAGGCTCAGCCCTGCAGGCTAAGTTCCTGTCCCTGTCCCTGTCATCCTTGTCTTAAGCGTCTGATAGACACTTGGTGAATATTTCTGAGCTGAACCAAACAGTCTCCTTGTGTTTTGGAGACACTTTCAAACCATTTCCTAATTAATGGAAAGAGCGTAATGAAGTTCTTTATGTAGGTACATCTGCTGCTTCCACTCATTAATTGTGCTCACCAAGCCCGCTCTCTCGCTTGCTCTCTCAGCATGCTTAACTCTGTATGCAAGGATGCCTTTGACATGCAAGCACAGCACAGAAGGGAATGTGCCACCACCAGCAGCAGCACCAACCCAGAGCCCTGGGCTCCATGGAATGAATGCTTTGCAAGATTCAGAAACGTTGTTGTACCTCCTCACATCTGGCAACAAAAGGACGCGCCATACTCCAGAAGTCAGGCAGCGAATCAAAGGATGTCCTTGCGGCAGGATGGCAGGATTTGCACCCTGGAGCATATTCCACATGCTTGATTAGCATTGCACAATTTGAGCCCTTTAACTTTGTTTTAACAGAGTTGAAGATCATGAAAACCCCACTCTTTGAACGTCACACTTCTTCCGGATGGTGGTGGCACCTTTAATTCCAGCAGAGGCAGGGGCATTGCTGTGAGTTCCGAGGCCAGCAGCCTGGTCTACAAAGTGAGTCCAGGATAGCCAAGGCTATGCAGAGAAACCCTGTCTTGAAAACAAAACAAAACAAAACAAAACAAAACAAACAACAACATACCCCCACCCCAAATTAAAGTTGCACCTCTGTCATTTATGAAATTATGGGATGTGTTTCTTTGTTGTTTCTGTTGTTATTGTTTAATTTGTAACCGAGGCTGGTCTTGAACTCTCTTGTTCGGTAAAGATGACCTTAAACTCCTGATTGCCCTGTCTGTCTTGTAAGAGATGGGGAGGCATCCCCCACCATAGCTGGGTTTTGTTGCTGTTTTTATTTTTTCCTTGCATATGCTAGCTTCTTTTGTTTTGTTTGAGACAAGGGCTCACTCTGTAAGCCCTGTAAGCCCTGGCTTGCCTTTAACTCCCTGTGTAGACCAGGTGCTGGTATTACAGGCATATGCCACCACTTCTAGCCCTTATGTATTTTTATGATGCACAAGAAAATGAATTCGTTGCAGACGTTTTAGTTGTGTTAAGGTAGGAACAATGATGTCAAAAACTTTTTTCTTTTTTTTTTTTGTTTTTGGAGACGGGTTTTTCTATGTAGCCTTGGCTCACTGTGTAGATCAAGCTGGCCTCAAACTCACAAAGATCTGCCTGTCTCTGCCTCCTGAGGGCCAGGATTAAAGTTGTGCGCCACCATGCCCGTCTGACAAAAACGTCTTTAGAGAAGCACGCTTTGTATCTATTTGTCCACATCCTAAAGCGTTAATGCAGAGTGCGACCCCCCTCTGTCCTTGTTGGAGGGATTGGTTGCTTTCTCTGGCTCGGAGGTAATGCCTGTAACCTGCTGGATGTTGCATTCAGCACACAGTCAGGCCTCACCACTCAGTCGGTGCTTTATTTTTGTTACTGTCTATGTTGTTAACTGTCTATGTTATCTGTACTGTCTATATTGTCCATGACAAGCAGTGAGCTTGACATGGGTGGCCATCATACACTGATAATGACATTGTGTCCATCGCACTTTTCCATGTGTGTAATCAAGCTTTCCCATTCTTCCTTTCCTGTTGGCCCAGATTCATTCCCTGATGTGTCTCCCTGTACTCAAGCCTGTCTAGCTTCCTGCTTCTTCAAGATGTCAGGCCCCTTCTACCGCAGAGCCGTTGCGTGCGCTGTGTGTGCGTGTGCCTGCCGCCGCCGTGTCTGACCGCTTGTCTCATGCCACCTGGCCAGATGCTGCCACCAGGGTGAACCGTCTCAACCACTTGAAGCCCAAAGTTCCACATTTCCCCGTCCTTCCTTCCTTTATGTTTTCTTTTCTTTCTTTCTGTTTTTTTAGATTTATTTATTATTTATACAGTGTTCTGCCTGCAAGTGTGTCTGCATGCCTGAAGAGGACACCAGATCTCATTGTAGATGGTTGTGAGCCACCATGTGGTTGCTGGGACTTGAACTCAGGACCTTTGGAAGAACAGCCAGTGCTCTTACCCTCTGAGCCATCTCTCCAGCCCCCCACCCCTTTATGTTTTCTTGAGAGCACTTGCCCTCTTCACATAGCAAGTACCAGTTATGTTTTTATTAATGTGTTTGTCTTTCCTCCTCCTGGACTGTAAGGTGTGTTGACTAGTACCTGGTGCACGTGCAGTAGGGCTGCATGCTCACTGCAGATGGGGTAAGAAGGCAGTGAAAACACATGCTGTCTTTTGCAAAGGCCCACCACGTCTGAGTGGTTGAGATTCAAAACCTGGGCACAGAAAAACGATGAGACTGTCTGACCCCACTGTTGTTAGTAATGGAGCAGTCTGAAATAAGGATTTAATAGAACTCAGGCTGGTGCGGTGGGTGGCTCAGCCAGGAAATTTGCTTGACACCAAGCTTGACAACCTGAGTTCGATCCTTGAGACCCACAAGGTGAAAGGAGAGCTGACTCCCATGTGGTTGTGCTCCGGCCTCCACATGTATGACAAGGCAAACATGCCCTGCCCTCCCCCATATGTACACACAAAAATAAATGTGAGAGTAAAGCTTGCTCTAGTGTGTGAGACGTCTGGCAGATTTTTTTTTTTAAATTACACTATGAAGTAATTTCTACAGTGGAAGACTCATGTTGAAATCATCTTCCAGATGTTAAGTCTTGCCTTTGTGTACATTAGAAAGTATATGGTTGCTTGTCTTGAGGGCAGAGGACCCTGGCTCACTGAACCAAGAGCTGAGGCAGGGTGATGGTTTTGGCGGGGAGGGTGGTGCTGTGGAGGATTGAAGAGGAGGGGTTGTTGTGGGTGGAGGATGGGCTGGGGAGTTACTACTCAAATCTGTGAGTCCAAGCCTCATTATTTTACCGCTTGTACCTGGTCCAGAGCCCGGCAGATAATGGTTGCAGATAACTATTTCCTGAGTCAGTGTCTGGCTGTGGGCAGTTAGGATATCTCAGCTGCGGTTTGGACGGGAGAGGGGAAGGGGAAAATTCACAAAGGTACTTTTCAACAGCATTTGTACATAGCCCTGTTGTACAGCCTTAGAAAGCCCTGCTGGGTGCCAGCCCTCCATGACTTCAGCAGAAAACGAGAGAGAAAGAGAACTTCAAGGAGCAGTGTTTACTTGGGCTCCTGGTTTTAAAGGTTTTAGCGAAAGGTTAACCCATTGGGTTGTTTTCTGGGCTTTGTAGCAGGGCAGAGCTTGGGAGTCTGTGGTGGAACAGGTCTGCTTACCTCAGTGAGGTAGAGACAAACAAACAAGGACCCAGGGCCACAAAACACCCTCTGAAGGCAAGCCCAAGGGACCTGTTTCCTTCAGATCTCGCCTCTTACTGTTTCAGCCATTTCTGTTTCCTCTTCAATCTAGGACTTCTTCCATGGGTTGATCTGTTGTCGAGGCCACAGCCCTCATCTTCTAAGCACTTCCCCAAAGCATACCTCCACACCTGCTGTGCTGGGGAGCAAGCCTTAACCAGCCAGCTTTGATAGACATTGCAGATCTATGCCACAGCAACCATGTCTGTGTGCCAGAAAATAGCAGAAGTTCAACTTGGGATATTTTGAGGTTTCAGAGACCTCGTAGGCAGCAGCGGGAACAGGGCAGGTGAGCTAGCGGCTCCCCTAAGAGCCACAGACGTGTGCACATTTAGGGCACCAGGAGACCTGTTTTATCTGAGGTCATCGGAGGGTAATAACTAGGCATTTGTGACATTGGCACTGAGTTAAGCCATGTTGTCATGCGTGTACCTTGTTTTAATGTTCTTTTTTTATTAAATATTAGATAGAAACAAAACAAGAAAATACACATAATCTATAAAGAACAATGAAATTTATAGTCTTTGTTTTTTCAAATAAAACCCATGTATCTCGGCTGGCCTTCAATTGGTCACGTAGTCAGGGGCAACCTTGAGCCCTATCCTCTTGCTTCCCCCTCAGTGCTGGGATTACTGGCATGTGTCTCTTGGCTGGCCCTTTAGTTATTTTGAAACAAATTCTGCTGTTGTGTAGCCCTTATTGGCCTTGAGCCTGCAATAGTCCTTGGGCCTCCTGAGATTACGGCTGTGCACCACTACAACCTCTTGTGTTCTCATCTAATGTTGTTTTTCTTCTTCCTTCCTTCCTGTCTTATTTATTTATTACCTTTATGTATATGGATGCTTTGTCTGCATGTACATCTGTCTACACATCAGAAGAGGTCACCTGACCCCATGAAACTATAATTATAGATGATTGTGAGCTACTCTACTGTGTAGATGCTGGGAATTGAATTCAGGACCTCTGAAGGAACAGCCATTGCTTGTTTTGTTTTGTTTATGTTTTTGTTTTGTTTTGTTTTTTTTCAAGACAGGGTTTTTCTGTGTAATAGCCCTGGCTGTCCTGGAACTCTCTTTGTAGACCAGGCTGGCCTCGAACTCACAGAGATCCTCCTGCCTCCGCCTCCCAAGTGCTCTTTTTTAATATATATAATGTATTTAATTTTCTTTTATGTGTATTGGTGTGAGGGTGTCAGATCACCTGGAACTGGAGTTACAGTTATGAGCTGCCATGTGGGTGCTGTGAATTGGACTTGGGTCTTCTGGAAGGACAGCTGGTGCTCTTAACTGCTGAGCCATCTCTCCAGCCCATTGTTTTTTCATCTAATTCAATTAAAGTACTTTTGAGAGCTATTAAAGGAACTGAGATTTAGAAAGATGGGGTCCTTTATCCTGTGCACATGAACTTTGTGTGGGTAAAGTAGGATGCAGGGACATTGCTTACAATCCCAAATGCCTTCACATGGTCCCAACTCACACAAGGAAACCATTGTATGCTTGTGCCCAGGGGAGAACTGCTTAAAGACATTTCGGAGGAACACGATGCCAGAGGGTAATTTATGCGACCAAGCTTTAAACTAACAGTCTTTGTTTTCTTTTCTCTCAGAGGCGATCACATTTGACTCTTGAAAATCCTAATTAAATACCCAATGAGCATATACAGGGGGAGGTAATCCCCCTCAGGAACAGTCATAGGGGAGGGGAATAAGGGGAAAACGGGAGGGAGGAAGAATGGGAGGATACAAGGGATGGGATAACCATTGAGATGTAACAAGAATAAATTAATAAAAAAAAAGAAATATTATAAACATTTAGACTATGATGCAATAAAAGTAGAAAAAAGAAAATCCTAATTAATAGCTAACCATTTGCTCCTGTGACACCGTGATGAATTCAAATTATAGAATACACAAAAGGCCACGCAGTTTCCAGGCCTGTGGGATGGTAGGCGTGGCATGAAGCTCCTGCCCTCCACCTCACCCCCTTCCCGCCCCCTTCAGTCCTTGTGGTTCATACCTTACTAGATTCCCCCTCCCCACTGAGCTTGCCTGCTGTTCCTCTGGACCATCAACACTAATTGCTTTCTCTCTGTTAACGTATGTCTGTGCTCAGGCAGACCGTCTCATCCTTCATCTCGGCGTGTTTTCCAGAGTTGGCTCAAGTAAGTAATTCCTAGGCTGACACTCGGGAGCGGAGTGGCGCTGTCGTTTAGGTCCTGGGGTTTTGCTGACTTAACACATCAAATATCCAGGGTGAAAACGAGGATCAGCAAATTGGCAACACAGATTCCAGCTTTAGCAGTACATGTCGAGGAGGAAGCCGCCCCAGACTGGCGGTTCAAGCACTGTTTACTCTTCATTTCACTACCCCTGTTAATATCGGGTACCCTGTAGGTCGCTTCCTCCTCACTGTGCATCTCGCCAGGGCCAGCAGGGTAATTATTACAAAGAGCTTTTAGAGATGTGAAATTTCCAAATCCTGAGTTTTAGCAGGCTCTCCAGGTGCTGAAGCTTGAGGGGCACCCAGGAGCATCTGTTAGGAACCACATGATTGGAAGCAAAGTGAAGGACATCTGATGGAGGTGAAATAACACCTCTCAGCAGACGATTTCCTGAATAATCTAGTAAAGAGTACTTGAATAACTTAAAAAGAAGAGTAACACGTTCTCAGGTGATTTTTATAAGAACCCTTGATTCAACATGACTATTTTATCCACAGTTGTTTTTGTTTTGTTTTGTTTGTTTGTTTGTTGTTTGAGCTCCAGTGTCTCAATGTAGCCCAGACTGGTGTAGGACTGACTATACAGCCTAGGTTGGCCTCAAACTCAATGGCACCACTCTTCCCTACGCCTCCCCAGTGCTTGGATGATCGGTGTGGCCTACCAAGCTTGGCTCCTCATGTTAATTTTTCAGACCGCAAATGACAAAAGGTGACCTGGACTTTAGTGCCAGGAGCACTGCCAGTAATGTGAGCCTGGCCAGCATGGTAAGCCTGTGCCTGCAGTTCCTTACAGTTATCTTGGGCAGCTTAGGCAAAGGTGGCTCCAGGGCATAGTGGTTCCGTTGCGTTGTGTGGTCTTTGGAGTCGAACTAGGTTCATATCCTGTCAGCCATATGGGCTCAGTTATGCTGGTCAAAGCTCTTAAGTGCTTCACACACCAGACACAGGTATGAGAGGGATATGTGGTGAAGAGGGGCTTGGGGGCCAGGGCTGTATTCTGTTGCAAGTGTTCTTTAGACTCTGGAGGGTGTAGTTGGCTACCTGAGATATTCCTCTTTGTATATGAAGTGAGTCACCATTGTCTAGCAAACAGGATTGTAACAAAGATTAAAATAACATAGAATGTAGCATCCTTGTCTGTTACCTTGTAGAATAAACACTTGATAAATGCTGGGTTTTGGCAAGGGTTTCTACATAAGTCTATTTGTGACCTGTGCCCCTCCCCCTGCACCCCCTCTCCCCACCCCCATCTCAGCTCTTTTTGTTGTTGTTGTTCTTACTTATTAAATTGCTTTAAAAAAAAAAACAACTTTATTTATTATTGTTGGGAAGGGGATGTGTGGAGAAGGTCAGATGACAAATTTGTTTTTTTAAGGTTTTTCCAGACAGAGTTTGTCCGGGACTAGCTTTTGTAGACCAGGCTAGCCTTGAACTCAGTGATCTGCCTGCCTCTGTCCCAGCCTCTTGAGTGCTGGGATTAAAGGCGTGTGCCACCACGCCCGGCCCTTATTTGTATTTTTGAAAACTATAAATACTAAATAAAAATCACTTGTGAGAGATTGATGTGGGCACTTTGAACCTCTGTAATCCAGGTTAGCTCTGTACCTGATAATATTTGGATTTCTAGATTCAACAGGAAAAAGTCACTTGAACAATGTTGGTATCATTTAATATAAAATCGACATTAGAAAACATATGTATTCTTGAGCAGTGAGCCAAGGAAGACCAAATACCCGGGACCTACATGGAAGGACAGAACCAATCCTTACAACGTTTCCTTTGATCTCCCTCCACCTAGATGCAAAATAAATAATTTTTAAAAATAAAAAAAAAAGCATATTCTAGAGACAGGAAACATACCTCCCCCTCCTCCATTTGCTTATATTTAGGAATTGGGTGTCATGCGTGTGGGAATTACCTGGAAATCCTGATGCTTCTGACTCAAGGGCTGAGGCTGCCGGTGTGAGCCTCCACCCACCGCATCCTGACTCAAAGGCTGAGGCTGTGTGTGTGTGTGTGTGTGTGTGTGTGTGTGTGTCCATGTGTGTGTGAGCCTCCACCCACCGCATCCTGACTCAAGGGCTGGGGCTGTGTGTGTGTGTGTGTGAGCCTCCATCCACCAGACCTGTTTACACAGTGCTGGGGGTTTAGCCCAGGGCTTCCTGCCTCCTCCTCCTCCTCCTCCTCCTCCTCCTCCTCCTCCTCCTCCTCC
>OU015750.1:91545803-91561562 GCA_907169655.1 Acomys percivali | reverse complement strand
TGTGTGTGTGTGTGTGTGTGTGTGTGTGTGTGTGTGTGTGTGTGTGTGTGTGTGTGTGTGTGTAGGAGGGTGTGTCATTTAGTATGCGATAGTGTCACTAGTATCTCTCAGTTTTTCATTTTCCCCTTCCAGCATATTCTACTCAGTCATCTAAAGTCATCAGAACTGTAGAAGGACAATGGATGAATTTGCTGACAATACGAATAAGCTGATAACAAGTGCTTGCCACAGAAAATCCTACAGGCAGCCCACATCCAGATGCAAGAGTGTGGCTTCCTGTGTGGCTTCCTGTATGTGGCTTCCTGTAAGCCTTACTTAGCTTTGGAATGGATCCATGCTTCCTTTGTGAATCAGATTTTCATCCTGAGAGCCCCCACTCTTGCAAAGATGAGAATTTTGAATATAATAAACAGTTGAGGTTGGTTCATATAATTGTTTTTTTTTTTTTTCATTACTTAATTTTAGACAGAAATCTATGTTGAGGTTGTTTCATATCGTTGTTTTATTTTTTTAATTATTTAATTTTAGCTAGGACCCTATATAGCCCTGGTTGCCCTGAGACAGGCCAGGCTGACCTTGGATTTGCATCACCTTCCTGCCTCTGCCTCTGCTGGGGTTATAGATGTGAGCCATAACCTGCCTGCCCCTTATTTTATATTTAGTTGTGTTTGGTTTGGTTTTGTTTGTGACAGGGTATTCTTGCATAGCTCAGGTTGGCCTTGATCTCCTGATCTCTTGTCTCTGCCTCTAGGATGCTAAACTACGAGCACCACTAGGTGCTCCCGATTGTGGGTTTGTTTTTGGTTTTGTTTTTGGTTTTGTTTGTTTTCGAGACAAGGTTTCTCTGTGTAGCCTTGACTGTCCTGGACTCACTTTTCATATGTGCTCACGGTGATCCGCCTGCCTCTGTCTCCTCAGTGCTGAGATTGAAGGTGTGCGCCACGGTGTCCGCCCCCTTTAAACATTGTTCTCTCTCTTCTCTTATTAGAGAAGAATTGCACAGACTGGGAACCAGGAGCATTCAGATGATCAGCCAGGCTGCTGCTTGGTAGTTGAGTGCTTTGGCTGTGTGCATTTATATTATCTGTCTCTGTATATGTGTATATATGTATACACATATATTTGTATTATATAGTCATTGTATGTGGTGGTTTGTTTTTACACTCACTTTAGCAAGTTATTTATAAAATTCGTGGAAATGTATTCTTGTGCCTTTTCCCCTCGTGCTCCTTCAGCACTGTGTTTAGGCTTCTTGATACAGCACATATCACCTAGAATTACAGTTATCAGACGAGGGACTTAGGTTTTGAGAAGCAGCCCTTGCTGGGTTTGTGTGATCCCCAGTAGTTAATACCATGACTAACATGTCTAGAGCACTCCTCTCAGTAAAACCATGACATTTTCTGATAGCCCGAGTCTATGAGAGATCTCTGAATCTGTGACTGACATAGTAATTGAGACATAAATATGGAATGGTCGTTCAGCTAAGAGGCTTGCACCTATTAATGTAAGTTCTATCAGGAGCATCATCTTGTGTGTGCTATTTCACTCAGCAACACCACTTTGAAGTGAGTTACTGTATTTTTTTGGACTATAAGATGCACCTGACCATAAGATGCATCCAGTTCGTAGAGCAGTAAAACAAGAAAAACAGTAAAAACAGCAATTGGACCGTAAGGTACACCCTAATTCCCTCCCCACACTTTTGGGGGGGGGAAGCGCATCTTATGGTCCAAAAAATATGGTATAAATTATTATTCATTGCTTTTGAGTGGATTGACAAAGGTGTGACAAAAGGCGGGGGTCTTTTGAACAAGTTTAGATGGGCAGATAGACAACCAGGAAAACAGATGATGTGTTTCCTGAGGTCTGCATTCTAACTCAGCACACGAGACCCACTGAACTCAGTAGACAGGCTGAGGACCAAAGACCAGACAACTTGAAGCAAGATGCAGTCTTCCTTCTCCCAAGAAGAACAAAAAGAAAGAAGGAAAAAAGCAGTCAGCTTGGAGAGTGCCAAACACGCTTGACTTTGGTAGGATACTGACATCTTGCATTCTTTCTTCTTTACCAGGTGATGGCTGTGGGCACATAGTGACCTCTCAGGACAGTGGCACAATGACATCTAAGAATTATCCAGGGACTTACCCCAATTACACCGTGTGTGAGAAGATCATCACAGTCCCGAAGGGGAAGAAACTTGTTCTGAGGCTGGGGGATTTGAACATTGAGTCCAAGACCTGCGCTTCGGACTACCTTCTCTTCACCAGCACAACAGATCAGTATGGTAAGGAAGGGGGTGTGGCCGAGCAGAAGAATTGAGATGGGAGAAAGGCAAGCCAGGCGTTGGTTTGCAGCAGAGCCTGGCAAAGGGGGAGGAGAGCCTTGCTGAGTATAAGCTCTCAAGGTAACTTGCATGCAGGATAGCGCAGATGCACTTGCTTTGTAAGCTGAAATACTTCTGTCCCATGTGGTTTGAGTGTGTCTCTCGATGGAAAGTGAATCGGAAGTGTGGCATTTGCCTAAAGCATACACATTCATTTATTTGGCCGGTACTTACTGAGCAGTGACTGTGATGCAGACGTTCTGTCACAAACTGGGTTATATTCTGTGAACAAACAAAATTCCTCTCATGGAGATTGTCCCTGGGGAAAAGAGAACTGTGCTTATAACATGACAGGTGGTGAGAAAGAAAAAGGAGTCCTATAGCAGGGAAGAGCCTGTTTTATGATAATGCCAATGAGGAGGTTGGTGGGCCCTTTCAGTATGGAAACATCTGCGCGGAGACATGATGAAAGGAGGGAGTGAAGTCTCAGCTAAGACTGAAGTTGGTTTTCAGAAGGAACCACAGCATTAGGGGAGTTTTCCTTGCTCACCTTTGAAGTTCAGTTTCATGTGCTATGGCGCTCTGCGTATGCCTGAGATAGTCATCCTTGACAGGATATAGAATCACCTTGGTCACCAATTTCTGGGCATAAAAACTTCTTAAGGTGGGAAGATTCATCCAAATTACACACTGGGGAGAGGGAAAGGAAAGAGAGGGGGGGGGGGAAGGACACATTTACCACTGTTTGCTCCCAGACTGTGGGTACAACGTGACCAGCTACCTCAGGCGCCTGCCACCAGCCTTCCCTTGAGCTGTGAGTCAAATGAAACCCTTGCTCCCCAGGGTGTGGTGGCACACACCTTTAATCCTAGCACTCAGGAGGCACAGGCAAGCGGATCACTGTGAGTTTGAGGCCAGCCTGGTCTACAAAGAATGTCTAGGACAGCCAAGGCTCCACAGAGAAACCCTGTCTCAAAAAGCCAAAAAACAAACAAACAAAAAACCCCCAAACAAACAAAAAAACAACAAACCTTGCTCATTTTAAGTGGCTTCTGTCAGCACATTTTAATCACAGCTACAGGAAAGCAACTCTTCAGTCCACTGTCATGGTGACCTTTTGATCCTGGGCCCCAGGAGACAGTTTAGAGTTAGACAATTGCAAACCAAAGGCAGAAATCTTGAACAAATCTTGTCATCTACAGTTTTAGATTCTTGACTTTTTCCTGAGACTGGGATTCCTATAGTCCAGGCTGGTCTTGAACTTACTATAACTGCGGATAACCCATCCAGTGTATGGCTATGGAGCACTGGGATTATAGGCATGAACCACCATGCCCAGGTTATTAGGTGCTATGGAAAAAACCCAAGTCTTCATGCATGCTGGGTAAGCACTCTACCAACTACATCTCCAGCCCTAGGTTTTTTAATTTTTAATTTTATTTTAAAACTTGGCAAATAAGTGCATTTATTGGGCTTAACCTCAAAACAACCTGGTTTGATTTTTTTTTCCCTCTTTGAATTTTTTAAGAAGTGGGTTCTTTACTGGGAAATGGGTATTGAATTGTGGTTTGTTAATGGTGATAGAAGATAATTATTATTCTTTAGAGTTTTTCTTTATAAAGTTGTGTTTGTCCTTTACAGACAGGGTTTATGTTCATAAAAATGAGCACATTTAGTGTATGTTGGGCACAGGCAGCCCTTACACATATTTTCTATAATGCCCACATGCATCCTCAGGTAACTCCTATTAATTTCTTAGTCTACGTAAATGGATTCCCAAAGAGATTTGGCAGCATGATCTGGGCTACACAACCAGATCATTAAGGGCTGAGGGAAGACTTCGTTCCTGTGTGTTCATAGCTTCACAATACAGATCTCTATTGCTCTTCTTCCCATTATATAAACAAGGCCGCTGGATGAGGCATGGGGACAGGGCAGAGAGATCTGTAACCCAGCACACGGGGGTGGAGGCAGGAGAACCAGGAGCGCAAGGCTAGTGCAAGGCTGCCTCGTGCCGGATGAACCCTGTCTTCTGAGCTGGGTCAGCCTATTATTATGCTGTGCAGCAATTTTGTATAAACACAAGGAATAAGTAGTAATTTAGTTAGTGGTGTTAAGACGACATGTTTAATGATGGTCAGAGTTCTTCTTTTGTGGCTGCTTTAAAGATTTCCTTTGAAGAAAACCACTGCCCAGGAATGTGCTTTAACTTAGTTAAAGTAGGCCCTGGGTCCTGTTGAACTTCCCTAAGGGATGCAGGAGGAGAGGGCAGAAGTACTTTGTCCTCCTGTAACCTGGGCTTATGCAGGGACCAGTTCTGTGGCCCGTTGCCCCATTTGGGGCTTCTGCAGCTGTGTGGCCATAGGGTCCCAGGGACCCATAGCTGTCTTAGAGAATGCCCACTGACGCGAGTGGGGAGGGATCGCATGTTCTGGAATGACTCCTGCAGTTCTGAAAGGTGTCAACTCTTAACAGTCTCATGTGTGACTAAAACAGCTGAGTTCTTTTTCTTTAGTTCAAACAGTTCAGTACTTTTCATTAACTCATTGTTAAAACCCACCGGTAAGGGACATTAAGACTCAAAGTAGTTATTTTGAATGTAGGGTTAATGTTTTGAAAAAGAGTAGCATTTTCTGGCATGAGTATGGGCAAGCTATGCCAAGAGTCCACATTCTTGGGATGCTCTCACGTTAGCTGTTGTGAATATGCTCAGGCTCTACAGGTTTTATTAGTGGGCGGTTAACCTTTGATGGTTCATTGCTTGAATCCTATACTTTGGACATTTTAAATGTTCTTTAGGGGGTTGGGAAGGTGGCTCGGTGGGTGAAGTAATTGCTGCCCCAGCGTGGAGACCTGAGTCTGCATCCCCAGACTCCATGTGAAAGATACGGCATTGGAGGTGAGGGCCGGTAATCCAGCATGGCAGAGCCAGGTGGGCCCAGGGGAGCTTGATGGGCTCCCAGTGTAACCCAGTGAGCTTCAGGTTCAAGCCCTGTCTCCTAGAGGGGAACGCGATAAAGGAAAGACATCTCAACGTCAACCTCTGGCTTCCACTCTACCCCACCACATCCCCTGCACTCAGGAATGCAATACACGTACACACGCGTGCGCGCGCACACACACACAGAGAAACCCATGTTCTTTGCAACAAGATGTGCTGTCAGTAAGTGTGAATAATATACTACTCCATGTCACAGGAACTGGCAGGTACACACTGGAGATTGTTGGTGTTAAAGGGCCTATGCGGAGCAGCTGGGGTAGTGATTGTCCTGTGTGAAGAGGATGGTTGATCCTCCATCCAGTTCAGTCATTAATTAGAAGGCTTTTGTCTTAGTTTAGGTTTCTCTTGCTGTCATAAAACACCATGACGAAAAGCAGTTTGGGGAGGAAAGTGTTTATTTCAGCTGACAACTGTCAGGACACAGGCTCCCTCACTCAGGGAAGTCAGGGCAGGAACCTGGAGGCGGGGATTGAAGCAGAGATGCTTGCTCTCCGTGCTTTGCTCAGCCTGCGATTTTATACAGCCCAGGACCACATGCCCAGGGTGGTACCAGCCACAACAGGGTGGGGCCTCCCACGTCAATCATAAATCAAGGAAAATCCCCACAGGCCAGTCTTCTGGAGGCACTTTCTCACCTGTGGTTTTCTCTTCTCAGATAATTGTGGCTTCTGTCAAGGTGACAAAAAAACCTAACCAGGACAGCTGCTGTCCCCCTCACACCTCAGACGTACAAACGCGTCATTATTTAATTACCACCTTTCCTTTCCCACCCCACCCCCGCAAGATGTTACAGTAATATAACATTATTATAATAATATAAAACATTCCAATGTTGAAAGTCCCATAATCTTTAAAATTTTAAATACTTTAAAAGGTGAGTCTTTTTTAAATATTCCAAGTCTCTTTAAAAGTTCAAAGACTCAGGCCGGGTGTGATGGTGCATGCCTTTAATCCCAGCACTCGGGAGGCAGAGGCAGGTGGATCTCTGTGAGTTCGAAGCCAGCCTGGACTACAAAGGGAGTCCAGCACAGCCAAGGCTACACAGAGAAACCCTGTCTCAAAAAAAAAAAAAAAAAAAAAAAAAAGTTCAAAGATTCTAAAATATCCAAAGTCTGGTGCTGGAGACATGGTTAAGAGCACTCAGTGGTTAAGAGCACTGGATTTTTCTTCCAGAAGACCTGGGTTCAATTTCCAGAACCTACATGGTGGTTCACAACCATCTATTACTCCAGCTCTAGGGGATCTGATCACCTCTTTTGGCCTCCTCAGGCACTAGGTGTGCACATGGTTAGCAGACATACATGCAGACAAAACACCGGTACACAAAATAAAACGTCAAAAATCTCAACTGTGGGCTTTTACAAAACAAACAAAAACAGATGAATACATTGTTATTTCCATAGTGAACCACATCACAGTCAGAAATCAAAGGAAAACCAGATCCAGCAAGTATAAAAAGGAAAGTGCTTGATGCTTGCGACCCACTCACTCACTGTCCTGTGGGCTCCAGGTTATGGATGGCGCTAGTCTGCATCAGCTACTAATTAAGAAAATGCCCCTGAGGACTTTTCTACAAGTCAGTTTGTTTGTTTGTTTGTTTGTTGTGATAGGATAGGCTGTCCCAGAACTCACTCTGTAGACCAGGCTGGCCTTGAACTCATAGAGATCTACCTGCTTCTGCCTCCAAACTGTTGAGATTAAAGGCGTGTGCCACCACTGCCAACTCCTACAAGTCAGTTTTATGGTGACATTTTATCAATTGTCGGTCCTTCTCAGATAAATGTGGTTTGTGTCAAGTTGACAAAACACCAAATCAGGACAGTATTTTTTTTTTCCAGGACAGTATTTTTATATGTGTGGCTGTGTTAAGCTAACCGTTACCATGCAAAATACCTTTCAAGTAGTGAAAAGAAAAAAAATTGGAAAAAAAAAAAAAAAAAAAAGATTGCAACAGTTGACCACTACATGAGGGCAAGCCAGACATGTCACCACACTTGTTTAATTCAGGCAGCGGAGCCAGTTCTGAGAATGAATATATTTACTTTGAAACATACAGGGAGAGTGAGCCTCCTAACCTAAAATCCAAACCCTAAACTCTACAGTTTGGGAGCTTCTTGTTCCCTGACACAAAGGGACAGGATGGAGAGATGATGGCTCAGCAGGTCAGCTGTGCCATCAGAGCCTGAGAACCGCACTGGAGACAAGGCAGAGCTCTGTGGGTTTAGCCCACCTGGTCTTCACTGCCACGTCCAGGCCAGCCAGAATTACATAGTGAGACCCTGTCTGAAGAAGGAGGAAGGAAAGAATGGTGGATAATGTCCCCTTTCAAAGCTAGAATGCAGTTCAGGATTGGCATTTAGCTTTGAGCTGCCGTGGCTCCTTGATCTCCTATAATCAAGGGTAGTTCCGCAGTCTGTATTTGTCTTTTGTGTAGCTAAGCTAGTGCTACCCAGTTATTTCGTACTGTGTCTGTGAGTTTAGGTTGCTTTCATCATGTCCCTTGTGTTACTGCGTTTTTAACGAGCATAATATGATCACCATCTGTCTGTCTTGAGACAGAGTCTCGCTGTATCTCAAGCTAGTCTGGAACTTACTGTGTAGCCCAAGCTGGTTTTGAACTCATTAGCAGTCTTCCTGCCTCAGGCTCTCTAGTGCTTTGATTACATTCAAGAGCCACCGTGCCTGACATAGTGTTACTTTCTGAAGTGATATGTGCTCTTAATCCTAGGACTTGGGAAGTGGAGGCAGGAGGATCAGAGTTCAAAGTCATCCTCAACTACAGAGGGAGCTTGAGGCCCGTCTGAACTACAAAACTCTGTCTTGAAAAGCAAGTGAGAGCCGGGCGTGGTGGCACACACCTTTAATCCCAGCACTCTGGAGGAAGAGGCAGGCAGATCATTGTGAGTTTGAGGCCAGCCTGGTCTACAAAGCAAGTCCTGGATGGCCAAGGCTAACACAGAGAAACCCTGTTTCAAAAAAAACAAAACCAAAAAAAGAAAAAAGAAAAAAGAAAGAAAGAAAAGCAAGTGAATAGAAAATAAGTCAGTAGAGTGTAGTCATTAAGGGACATCTTTATAGCACTTTTCAACATCAGAATCTGTGGGTTCATATGCTTCCAAAATGTGAACTAAAATGCCAGCACCGCCTCTCTTTGCCCCCCACCCCCCCATGTCTGCTCCAATGGGACTTATCTTTCTACTTAATACTGTATTGATTCTGGATTCCCCCCCAATACTGGCTTTGTTGTTGTTATCCAACTAGAACAGTGGTATGAGATGATGCCAAGTCTCAGATGGAAGGTGCTGCCTTTTCAGAAGACAGCTTCAGAAAAAACAGCTCATCTGCATTTATTTATGCTTATAAAACAGTAGAGACTCTGGCACACGCCTTTAATCCCAGCACTTGGGAGGCAGAGGCATGTGGATCGCTGTGAGTTCGAGGCCAGCCTGGTCTACAAAGTGAGTCTAGGACAGCCAAAGCTACACAGAGAAACCTTGTCTCAAAAAAAAAAAAAAAAAAAAAAAAAAAGATTATCTTGTTAAGTAGCTGGGCATGTTGGTGCCCGCCTGTAATCCCTTGCAGTAATTGGCAGAGGCAGGCAGATTGCTGTGAGTTCGAGGTTAGCCTTGTTGGATCCTAGAGTCCAATTCAGGGAGGGGGTCGCCGCGAGAGACCACTCAAGTCACACAGGCTGGAGGTATATGTAAAATTTATTACTGACACATCAGAAGTCCCAATTGTTGATGTGTCAGGGTCCCTCAGCGCTCGGGAGGTGAAGGACCCTGAGTAGCTGTTAGAGGCTAGCTTTAAAGGCTAAAACTACAAAGCACGTGGGGTTTCTTATCAAGTGAGACCATATGGACATTAGGACATCTGGCATTGGGAGTCTCTTTGTGGGGGCTTGGGTGTGGGTCTCCAGAGCAGTTACTGAAAGCCGTATGGGGACATCTAATGTATGGAAACTTACATGTAACTATTCCGGGAACTAGGGTGGAACTTTTGAAGTTAGCATTAACAAGAACTGGGCAACGCTGGACAAGCAAGCAAGCATCTTGTATTTTATAATTTTACAGTTTCTCAGCCTGGTCTACAAAAGTGAGTCCAGGATAGCCAAGACTACGCAGAGAAACCCTGTCTCAAAGAAAGAGATTATCTTGTTAAATATTGTCATAATATTTTCTTATTTTAAAAATTGTTATGTTCTGTGTAGGGCATGGTGGCACACACCTTTAGTCCCAGCATTTGGGAGACAGACACAGGGGATCTCTGAGTTCAAGGCTAAGCCTAGTCTTTAGAGTGGATTCCAGGACAGCCAGGGAGGTCTACACGGAGAAACTCTGTCTCAAAAACTAAAAATCAACCAAACATTGTGTTTCTCCATCTGCAGGAACTTGTTCTTGTGCGGCACAGGCTTCTTACTCTCTAGTCTTCTAGGCAGCCTTATCTCCAAACCCCACCCCCATCCCCATAACTACCTGTGTTTTTTCCCTAAATGCACTGCGGTAGATTTCTGAGGCAGCGTAAAAAGACAAGGCAGAAAGAGATCGGAGTCTGACGTTCAACAGATAAGATATTGCTAGCAAGATTAGCACACATAGGGACAAGGTGGCATAGGGGAGGCTTCAGGAAACTGAGGGGTCTTCCAGGGTCAGAAGCTGGCTGCGACCCTTTATAGGGGCGGGGTGACGTGTTTGGGAATGAGGAAATTATCGCAGTTGTAGGAGGCTGGCTGCCTGTCTCCCACAGTCTCTCCTTCCTGAAATTGCCAGTGCAAGACTATCCTTTCTGCCATAAGCAAGATAATCATCAAACTGATAGAATCCCATTTTGCAACCCAAGCACTCTGCACTCTATCATTTCACATAGCTTTGTGCTCTTTATATTTGTTTGTTTTGGTTTTTGGTTTTTCGAGACAGGGTTTCTCTGTGTACCTCTGGCTGTCCTGGAACTCACAGTGATCCACCTGCCTCTACCTCCCAAGTGCTGGGATTAAAGGCATGAGCCACCACACCTGGCTATATTTGTTGATAGTTGTGCTTCCCTTCATTTTCCTATTCCTTCTAATGCACAAAAGAGAAATTTGATTGCTGCGGTATTCACACCAAAGCAGGAATCACATATGGATTTTACTGTCTGCAGATATCCTCATTTAAAGAGAAGCTTGCTTTTCCATTCATTTATTGTGTGGAAATCCGTGGGACAGGGTTGGAGGTGCATGTGACCCAGCCCCCGGCTGTGATGCACAGGGCTCAGTACCCGCATGTTCGTCTGAATAACACTGGTTCTGTTACTAGCCACTGCGCATAGAGAGCTGAGGCTCAAAGAGGCTCATGTAGCACTTGGAATTCAAGTGGGCATTTGATCAAGTGTGCGCTTAATCAAGCATCAGTGTGACGAAGGCCACCTGGGCTCCCTGCTTATGTGTCCCACCGCTGGCTTCTGACACTTGAGTGTCTCTTGCTGGAGGAAAATGGGCAATTCATCTGGTCTCTCCCCCAAGACATCCCGGGACCAAACTGAGGTTGGGAGAGATCAGTCCCAGAACTTCCTGGGTAAGAGTACAGCGAGAGCCAGGGTGGCCCATGGTGGAAGGAAACAGTGGTCAGTTAGAGGATTCCTGTTTTGCTCTTTGCTTTGAGCCATAGGGAAATCAGCAAGTTCAAAGGTCAGCCTACTTTTCCTGTATCTCCACCCCCAACATACATTTTTAACTATTGTCAGTGACTTACAAGGACAGTGACACTAACTGTTAATGTATTGACTACACTAAAAAAAAGAAAAGAAAAGAAAAATAAATAAATGGAAAAAGTAGGACATACGTTTTTTTGTTTGTTATTTTACTCTATAAGATTTCTAAGCTTTAAGAATGGTGGAGATAAGCCGGGCGTGGTGGCGCACGCCTTTAATCCCAGCACTTGGGAGGCAGAGGCAGGCGGATCGCTGTGAGTTCGTGGCCAGCCTGGTCTACAAAGTGACTCCAGGACAGTCAAGGCTACACAGAGAAACCCTGTCTCGAAAAACAAAAAAAAAACAAAAAAACAAAAAAAAAAAAAAAAAAAAAAAGAATGGGGGATATTTAGCATACTGCACTAGCATCTTGTCGTTATGATTCGTGATTTTTTTTTTTAATTCCAAAGAGAGAAAATACAAACCCAGAAGCCACTGTTTAACAATAGTTCTCTTCTCAGACACAGGACTAAATGGTAAAATTCTTAACCTTTTGAAAGTTAAAAATACAAAACCTTGAAAGGAGTTTCTAGCATATAAAAGGCTGGATTTGCCTAAATGTACCCTATGGTGTTTCATTAACATAACCACAGTCCAGGGGTAAAAGCTGATTTCAGTTGGCACTCTTTGTAAAGGATGGCCTGGTAGGGTGCTGTGCTCTTCCCAGGAGGCACCTCTTCACTCTTGTGTCCCTGAACTCCAAGGAAAGCTGCACCTTTGTTTAGGAATCTGTCTGGCTCCTTTGTCATTGTGTTAACTGATTTTTGTCTGAGAACCAGAGCTCAAAATTTCGCCAGGGATACCACTTACATTGTTACGTGACTATGGTTTTAATGGCACAATCCAAGGGTATCCCTTTTTAATGCTAATTCTTCTTTTCAAAGAAAATGGCCCTGAAAATTCTATAATTTTTGTACAAAGACCTTGCTGCAATTAGCAAGCCTGGGCGAACCCTGCCATTTGACTGCATTGAAAACCAAAATGAGAACAGGACAGAAACCCCACTGCAGCTTCAGCATTTCTGGTGATTGTTTTATCAGCATGCCCTTTAGCCCAAATCCGGACCATGCTGGGTACCACTTTCCTGGCAGCTGGTAGTGTGCCATGCTAGCCCTGCCTGCCAGTGGTGTTCCCAGAGAAGGCCACTGAGCTTCACCAGGCATGTTCGTATCTGTCCTGAAAATTATATATGTTGTTCAGAGGGGGCTCCATATGGCTAATAAGGGGTTTGAGGAGGCTTTTTTGTTGTTCTTTTTAATTTATGACAAACTTCGAACTCGAAAGAGGTAAGTTCTCATTTGGTGCCTGTATTTTGGTTTTTTTGTTTTTGTTTTTGTTTTTTCCCCCCACTGACACTGGCTGTACACCGGGAAGAAGGAGGTAGCATTCTTAATGTTATGCAAGGGACCCTTTCTCCCATAAGATAGTAGCTTAGCTATTCAACTCAGGGATCAAAACCACATGCCCACCAGAAGTGACCTGGGACCATTTCTAACTGCCTTCTCATTGCCTTGAGATACAAGGATGAGGCAGTCTGTTGAGAAGAGCTGTGAGCTGTTGCCCAGATGGTCAGATTGCCAAAGCATCGAGGACACCAGGCCTGGCCTGCAGCAGGCAGTTGGTAGATAGCACAGCTCTGTTTTATTCATGCATGGAAACAAAGGGTTTCCTTTCAGCTGCTGATGTAACTCCAGACAGGGGATGCACTGAGGAACCTGCTCCTGCTTTCCTGGTCTGTGAGGACTTGGTTTCATGCCTGGTGCCAAATGCTACGAGGCGACGCTGTACCATTTAGTATCACTAATAGCTTTCTCCTTGATTCAGGGCTGCCAGTTACCCACAAGAAGTAAACACGATTTCTCCCCTAATATTTTTTCTGCCGATCTAATTAGTGTCCTGTCCCAGTCACATGCAGATTTGTGCCTGAAACATAAAATGGAACCTGTCCAGGGGATAAGAATGGAGGTTACAGGCTGGGAATGGGGTTTGGTTGGTAGAGGCCTTCCTTAGCATCCCCTGGGCTGTGTCATAGCAAAGCAAAAAAAAAAAAAAAAAAAAAAAAAAAAAAAAAAAAAAAAAAAAAAAAGAAAAAAAAAAAAAAAAAAAAAAAAAAAAAAAAAAAAAAAAAAAAAAAAGAAAAGAAAAAGAAAAAGAAAAAAAAAGGAAAAAAAAGAGGGGGGGAGTGAGGGAGCACGTTTGTAACATCAGTCCTTGCACTGGCCATGTGGAGGCAGGAAGGCGGGAAGTTCAAGGGTGCCCTTAGCTACTTGAGTTCTGGCCAGGCTGCCTACATGAGACCTATACTCAGAAAGAGTGGGGGTAACAGGGAGGACGTAGACGGCAGGTGTCAGTGCAATGTCACACAGCAGGCATCCTTAGAAAGTCTGTGCCCTAATTTTAGAACAGCGGGGCTCAACCTGACTTTGAGTAGAAATGGATTCCCCAGTCAAAGAACAGTGTCTGTGACAGAGTATAACTATATTGATCAAAATTATCTTCTATAAGATGGAGACAGAGACAGACAGACAGACAGACAGACAAACAGACAGACAGATAGATCTCGTTTGAGTTGACAATGAAATTTATTTTTTCAAATGTTAAGTATATGAGAACCCCGTCTTTAAAATCAAGTGGAAAGTACTAAGTGAGGTGCCAGCAGGGCCATGCTCTGCTGTGAGAAACAAGGCCCTCTCCTCCTTCTGTAATAATGATGAATTCAAGAGATGAGCAGAAGGGAAACGTTTGCTGTACTGTTCCACAGAAAGGGACACGGCCCAGTGCAGAAAATACTCAAAATGTCCCGGTGTTGATTTGCCATGAGATGGTGGTTTTAAAGTCCCTGACTGAGGGGCTGGAGAGATGGGATGGAGTGGGAGTGGGTTGCAGCTATTAGAGGGCCAAGGAATGCAGAGATCACACCCCAGGAAACAGAATTCAGGCAAGAGACGTAGGGGGGCAGGGCATGGACAAGGGGTAGGAGAGAGAGGTGGGGGTAGAGGGGTCATGATAGCTAGACTATGAAGGGTGTTCTGAGGGAGTCCTGCGGACAGTGGAATTGTGTCACGTTGGTGGTTGCTGATAATGTATGTGTGTGGCTGCTGGCACTGAGTTGCTGAAAGCAGCAGCAGGATTGGGCCTCACCTGCTTCTGAAGTGTGGGCAGTTCCTAAGTGATTGCTCAGCAATTAAGAGCACTGACTGCTCTCTCAGAGTACCTGGGTTTGGTTCCCAGCTCCTCTATGTGGCTCAATCTTCTGACTCCTGAGGTCACCAAGCACAGATATTGTGTATAATCGTGTATATACATACATGCAGGTAAAACACTCATACACGTAAAAGTCTCTGCTGAAGGACAATTCCTGCCCTGTTTTCTCTGAGTTACTATCTTCAACCGCTTAGAGTATGGGCCTCTCCCTTCCCTAATTCCTTATCTTCTTGATTCAGGACGCAAAACCTTATCTACTGGTCAGCTGGAGCGTGGTGGCGCAGGCCTTTATTCCCAGCACTCGGGAGGCAGAGGTAGTTGGATCTCTGTGAGTTCAAGGCTAGCCTGGTCTACTAAGTGAGGTTAGGACAGCCAGGACTACAGAGAAACCTAAAAACAAAAAACAAAAAACCCAAAACAAAAAACCCAACAACAAAATCTTATCTAATGAATATTGTAGGGTTGGTGCTGCCCTCTTTTCTGTCCATGGGATCAGTCATGGAGCAGACTATAACTTTCCTAATCAAGACAGGATTTCTCTGTGTGGCCCTGGTTATCCTGGAACTCTTATAGACCAGGCTGGCCTCAAACTCAAGAGATACACCTGCCCCTGCCTCCTGAGTCCTGGGATTAAAGGTGTCACCATGACTGATTTTGAACGTAATGAGTCAGTCACTCTATATGGCTTCCATTTTGTTTTTGTTTTCTGAGATAGGGTCTCACTTATAACTTTTTAGTAGATGAGGATGGCCTTGAATTTCCTATCATCCTGTATCCGTCAGAGTCCTGGGATTGCAGACATTCATGCCACCATGCCTGGCTTCAGCATGGCTTCTTTGCAGTTTTTTTGTTTGGTTGTTTGGTTTGATTTTTTGAGACAGGGTTTCTCTGTGTAGCCTTGGCTGTCCTGAACTCACTTTGTAGACCAGGCTGGTTTTGAACTCACAGAGATCTGCCTGCCTGTGCCTCTCAAGTACTGGGATTAATGGCTATTTTTGTTTTTTAATGTTCATTGGCATTTTGCCTACATGTATGTCTGTGAGAAGGTATCACAAGCCCTGGAACTGTAGTCACAGACAGGTGTGAGCTGCCATATGGGTGCTGGGAATTGAACAAGGGTCCTTTGAAAAAGCTACCATTGCTCTTAACTGCTAAGCTAAGCCATCTCACCAGCCCCGGGTGTTTGTTTGTTTTGTTTTGTTTGTTTGTTTTTGGTTTTGGTTTTTTGAGACAGGGTTTCTCTGTGTTAGCTGTGGCTGTCCTGGACTTGCATTGTAGACCAGGCTGGCCTTGAACTCACATTGATCTGGTCCACCATGCCCAGCCTGGGTGTTTGTTTTTAACAGAGAAAAGATTTTAGGTAAGAATTTTAGTCCCTCATAGGAGGGAGGCTGGAGAATTGGGATTTCAAGGTCACCCTTGGCTATATAGCTAAAGAATCTCTCTCTCTCTCTCTCTCTCTCTCTCTCTCTCTCTCTCTCTCTCTCTCTCTCTCTCTCTC
>OU015750.1:91528416-91545793 GCA_907169655.1 Acomys percivali | reverse complement strand
CTCTCTCTCTCTCTCTCTCTCTCTCTCTCTCTCTCTCTCTCTCTCTCACACACACACACACACACACACACACACACACACACACATACACACACACACACACTGAAAATAAAGTAGATGTAGTAAGTACATGAATGCATAACAATCACCTACTACCAAGTGCACTGTCCATAACTATATGTGTTAGGTGTCTGTCTATACCATAGCCAGGATAGGAAGTTCTTTTTTTTTCTTTTTGTTTGTTTGCTTGTTTTGAGACAGGGTCTTGCCCAGGCTGGTTTGGAATTCACTATGTAACTCAGGTTGGCCTCAAGCTCAGGGCAGTTTTTCTGCCTTAACGTTTCAGTGCTGAGATCACGGGCATGGGCATGAGCCGCCCTGACCAGCTCAACAAGGACATTTGTATTTATCAGCATCGCTGCAAGCGTGAATTCTTTGCCTTCGTGATCTTGAGTTTATGAGGCCACAGTAAAGAAACATGGCCAATCACTGACCAGAGTTCTGGTATGTAGCACATGATTCTATTGAACAGATACGGACTATGAAATATTTTCATAATAAAAGATGCTGTCCCACCAAGCCTGTCATCCTGGCCACTCACAGGCTCAGGCAGGATAATCAAAGGGCTACCTAGTGAGTTCATGGCCAGTCTAAACAAGCTAATATCCTAGTCTTCAAATAAAAAGTGAAAAGGAGGACTCGGGGTATATCCCGGTGGTAGAGCACTTGCCTGGCACACTCAAGGCCTTGGGTTCAATTCTCAGTAACACACTGTGGAGGGAGTGGGTTCTTAACCTCTATGGAGGCTGGCTGAAAGCTGAGAACTTTGCTTGGACAGTCAGCGTCTGTCTCTTAGTGGTTCCCATTGGATACCTCTTCCCCTTTAACTCTAGGAAAAGAGTTATTAGCTTCTGCTGGTCCAAAAGAAACTCCATCTTTCTCAAATTCTGGCAGATAAAAGCCAGCTTTCCTCAGGAACTTGTAAAGATGATTCCCCTCCACCAACAGAGCCATTTCCCCCTTCCCCAGCAGAAGACACAAATGGACTCAGAGGTCCCTGTTAGCACAGCAAAGCCTGTGCTGGCCTCCTGGATCTTCTCTGCTCTTCTCACTTCCCGCACCTTAACCTCCCTCCAGCTCATGGGCACTCCTCTCCCCAGCTCTCACTTTTCCTTATCACCGGGCTGTCTGGGCTATGCCGCCTCCTTTTTGTCTTCTGCTCTTGGTGCACTCTTCATCCCTCCCCGCTCCCCTGTCATGGCAAGTCCAGGCTGTTGGCCATGTTCGGTCTACTACTTTCTCTGCTCTGGACTCTCCCAGACACCTCTGGCTGTTTTCTCGTTCTCATACCTACAATAAAAACCTCCCCCTTAACCATACCTCAGAGCAGTCATGTTGTCAGTTTATACAGCTTCTAGTCTGTGGAAAGGAATCCACAGCTGTCAGGCCTCAGGTGATAATTTGGGTGGCTTGCCCAACAGGCTGCACTGCAGTCAGGGCTCCAGCCCCATCCCCATCCCAAAGTAAGCCTCACTCACGCTGTAGTTACTAAGGAAATCAAGAAAGCTGGTCTGCGTGACACTGATACAGGTTGCTCACACTCCCACTATGGTATATCTTACTGTGGTATGCTATTTAGTTTGAGATGGCTGGTGTTGGACATCAGGGTCACTAAAGGATAGTGTGTTTGCCTTTGCTTTCTTTGAACGTTTCCTAGAAATGTCTGCGTGCTTATCATAACTTTGGTAGGACAAAACCAAATTAGAGCTTTACTCATGTGTGTATTTGGAATCTAAGGAATCACATATATTGTACAAATTTGTGTGATGACTCATATTCTTATCTTTTTGTTAAAATAGGTGGGCAATTTTGCAACATTTCAGCTCTTTTGTAAACTTTTAAGAAGTGAAGTTGAATTCTTCTTGGTTACCAATTTAGATAGACTGAGTTGTTATGAGAACTCATTAGGACGTTCTGGGAAGTTAGGCACGGAGGATAAGAGCCCACTTCCTCCACAGGGTGTTACTGAGAATTGAACCCAAGGCCTTGAGTGGGCCAGGCAAGTGCTCTACCACCAGGCTATACCCCGAGTCCTCCTTTTCACTTTTTATTTGAAGACTAGGCAGAGATAGTATTTAATACAGTTTGGAGAGGAGTACTCAAGCAGAGAAGTAGGTAGAAAAAGATCCTAACAAGTGAATATGTAAATTAAAAATAAAGAGAGAAGAAAAAAAGATCCTAACTTACTAACTGCTCTCCTTTACTTCATTTTTACTCTTTGGCTTATATACCAATATTCTAACCTCACCGCAAAGGGCAAATGCTTTTCAAACATGTAAAACAAACTGGGAAGTCAAACATGGCCCATGACTGGCTTTAATATACAGAGATGCCTATTAGATTCTACTATTGTGCTGGTCAATTTTTGTCAACTTGACAAATCTAAAGACACCTGGGAAGAGAGACGGTCAACTAGGGAACTGCCTACCAGATGAGCCTGTGGCCAGTTTCCTTTATTAGTAATTGGTCGGGGAGTGCTCAGCCTACTATGGGCTGTGGTGCCACCTCTAGGCAAGGGGTCTGGGGTGTATAAGAAAGCAGGCGTAACAAGCTATGGAGGATAAGTCAGCAAGGAGCAATGTCCCATGATCCACCCCAGATTCTGCTTGGTAATGGACTCTTAACTTCTGAGCTAAAATAAGTTTTCTCCTCCCTGAGTTTGGTTTTGGTCATTGTTTTATCCTGGCAGCAAAACCCTAACAAGGACAGCTATGTAAGAATAGATTAAATTGCCTGTCTTAAATATTTATATGCAATATTAAAATTTGTAAAACTCCCAATTACCCATAACATTTGTGCATACTAGGTCTATTAGTTACTTTTCTTTTACTCTGATTAAAAAAAAAGAAAAAAGCACTGACAGAAGCAACTTAAGGGACAAAGGTTTGTTTTGGCCTACTGTTCATGACATGGATATCCTGGCAGCAGGAGCTTGAGATGGCTGGTGTCAGGAAGCAGAACATTGTGGGACTCATGCTCCGGAAGCCTTCTATTTGGTTCAGCATCAGGGCGTGATGCTATGAAGGGGAAGGGTGCATCTTCATCTCAGCCTAATCAAGATAAATCCCTCACAGGTGTGTCCTGAGGCTCACCATTCTACATCCTCATTAACCGTCACACCAGGCAGCTGCCTTGGGCATGCCCGGCAAGCTTTTTTACACTGAGTCACCTACATCTCCCGCCCTTGGGTTTCTGAGACATGCCCTGGCTTGTATCCCAAATACAATTGAATTCCAAATCCTCCTGCCTCCTTTTCCCTAGTGCTGGGATTGCAGTCAGAAGCAAGCGCTATTCTATAATTGTTTATTTACTTTGTCATAGTTCACTTCTTTTCCATGATATTTCAACGTGAATACATTTTATTTGTTTTTTTTTTGTTGTTTGTTTTTGTTTTTCGAGACAAGGTTTCTCTGTGTAGCCCTGGCTGTCCTGGACTCACTTTGTAGACCAGGCTGTCCTCGAACTCACAGGGATCCACCTGCCTCTGCCTCCCGAGTGCTGGGATTACAGGCGTACGCCACCACTGCCTGGCGTGAATACATTTTAAAGATGTTTCTTATGTGTCTTTTTTATTTGGGTTTTGCTTTTACAAGTTGTTGTAAATAGAAGAGCATTTCAATGCAAGCAATAGTTGAAGGACAGAAAAAACTCTCCTTGAAATGAAGAGACAAACACAAGATTGTCTCGCACAGTGGACACAGTCTAAAAAGAAGACATGCATTTTTTATTAAAGAAGCACTTATATAGCTTCTAGTGTATAAGATATTTTAAGTAACCTGCAAATATTACCTCAGGGAAGTATTAATATGTGATGAGGGCTTCTAAGGAGGGAAGTGGGAGCTGAAAAGATGGTTCAGTTGGCAGTGTGCCTCCTACAAGCATAAGGACCTGAGTTCTGATCCCCGACACCCAAATAAAAGCCAGCTGCTATAGCTCATTATCCACACAGCCCAGCCAAATCCACACACTCCAGCTTCAGTGAGGAAATGTTCAAAAAATTAAGATCAAAGGTCCTGAGAGACTGTTCAGTACTTAGGAGCACTGGCTGCTCTTGCAGAGGACCAACTTTAGTTCCCAGCACCCACAGGGCAGCTCACAGACATCTGTATCTCTAGTTCCAGGAGATCCAACACACACACACACACCAGAGACACAGACACACACACACACACACACACACACACACACCACTTAATGGATGAGTAGATGCAAGAAGTCATTGTATTCAGGTTTCACAGTAACGTAATATTAGGCACCAGCAGAGATGTAGGGTGGGGGAATAAGGCCCCAGGCCACTCCTTTCTCATAGAGCTTCAGAATATGAAACTTGAATGGGACAGGAGAGCAGCCATATCCTTCCTACCAGGTCAGGACGTTGATTTGTTGGGGTTTTGGGTAATATGAGCCAGCTTGGTTTCTACTGAGTTGGAGTGGTCATTTCTTTCCACACCTCTTCCTTCTTAGCCTGATTGTTGTAGCTGCTGCTGTTGGCTGGCTTCTATACTGTTTTGAAAGAAGTTGGTAAAGAATGGCTCTTCAAAACGTGCCTGTGGAACTGGGCGTGGTGGTATCTGCCTTTGGTCCCAGCACTCAGGATGCAGGCACAGATAGATCTCTGTGAGTTCTAGGCCAACCTGGCCCACATAGTGAGTTCCAGGTCAGCCAGGACTCTCCAATGAGACTGTCTCACACACAAAAAAGGGAAAAACAAATAAAAACAAAACTTGCTTGTGGAACCAACAAGATGGCTCTGTGGGTAAGGTGCTTGCCACCAATCCCAAGGACCCCAGCACTCACATGAGAAGAGAACCAAGTCCAGGTATCCTCTGAGGAGTGCCGTGCTCATTGGGCTTGGGCAGTTGTAGGGAGGGTTTTTATGTAGCGCTCTTTCTTTTAAACTCTACTTTATTTGGGGTATTTAAGCCTCAGCCTCCCTTCCAACCTCCCAACTCTACATAGGAGAAAGAAGGTTAGTGGAGAGAGGGGTCCCCTTTCCTTCTCCCAGATGGTTAGGGTCAATTAGGTTCTTTTGGGCTATACACACTTCCATCAACAGCAGAAGCAGCCAGCGGTCTCCTCCCAGCCGCTGAGCCCTGAAGCATTTCTCCGTCTGCTCCAAATCTGGACACTGTTAGTCTCTGGTTTCTTCAAACTGCTACAAGCCACGGTGCTCTTATTTACAGCCTCAGAGCCCTAGACCATGCCACCCTTCTCCACGATGCACAAGGAAGGCCAATACCAGCTGACAAAATCCATACCCCTTAGGAGACAATTAACAGGTGTGGACAAGCTAATGCTCTATCTAAAACCCCACACTTGAGATTAGAACAAAAACATATTTGCATTAACACAACTGAGTTTACAAAGAAATCAAAACTTCCATTACAGTTTTAGGTTTTGTTTTACACTCTGTCTAATTTTGCCCTTTGAATGTTTATCTTCCTTTGGATGAATAGACAGTGCTCTTAACTGCTGAGCCATCTCTCCAGCCCGCAGATTTATAATATAGTGTTTGCCTTTAGAAACCACTTTATTTTATTTTATTGGTTTTTTCGAGACAGGATTTCTCTGTGTAGCAGTCCTGGCTGTCCTGGAACTTGCTCTGTAAACCAGGCTGGCCTTGAACTCACAGGGATCTGCCTGCCTCTGCTTTCCAAGTGCTGGGATTAGGGACCTGTGCCACCACCACCCATCTAGAAATCACTTTAGAGGCCAAGACAGGAGGATCTCCAATTCTAGCCTAGGCTACATTTTGAGACCCTGGCTCAAAGTGGGGAAAATGACTGGTTTTGTACAGACTTCATGGTACAAATCAAAATAGTTTGTGTTAAAACAGAAGTTAATAAAAGAGGAAAATACGAACATTGCATATAAGCAAGACTTTAATTTTCTATTACATTGATTTATTTGTGTATGTGTGGGTGTCTGTATGCCATAGAACTCTATGGAAATTAGACCTCAACTTCCAGGAGTTGGCCATTTTTCACCACATATATTATGGTCCTCAGTTTTGATGATAAGCACCTTTACCTGCTGAGCCAAGCCATCTCACTAGCCTTTTTTTTTTTTTTTTTTTGGTTTTTCAAGACCGGGTTTCTCTGTGATAGCTGTGGCTGAGGAGTATATTTTCAGCTGGAACTGCCTTTGAGTCAGTTTCTTTGAGTAAATTTAGGAGGTTTCTATAATATATTCTCTACAATAATTGTTTTCTTAATGTATTTGGCCACTGTTTTGTTAGTCTTTTTCCAAAAACCTGTCTGTTGGGTTTTTCATAATGAGCAACTTCCAACCTATTGCTTGTCTACTGTAGGTTGCTCCACCCCAAGCTTAGCTCTGGCTTACAGATCAGTCTCTGCCATACAAAATTGCAGATGGATAAGAATTAAAAATTTTAGGCTGGATAGATGGCTCAGCAGTTAAGAGTTCAATTCCCAGCAACTGCATGGTGGCTCACAACCATCTATACTAGTGTCTGATGAGCTCTTCTGGCACTCAGGGTATATACAGATAGAGCAATCATGTATATGTGTTATAGAGTATATCTGATCTCTAATTTCTCTGTTCTGTGTAAGTTTTCAAATGTGCTTTGTTTTCAGGTCCATATTGTGGGAGTTGGGCTGTTCCCAAAGAACTCCAGCTGAACTCAAACGAAGTGACTGTCCGCTTCCAGAGTGGGTCTCACATCTCTGGCCGGGGCTTTCTGCTGGCCTATGCCAGCAGTGACCATCCAGGTACGACGGAAAAACCACCAAGCCTATCTGCCTGCGCGCTCCTGTCGCTCCTTCTCTCTTCCTCTGGACATAATTGTGATCTCGGATGCAACAGTTAAGACATGGGAACAAGCCGGGCATGGAGGCGCGTGCTTTTGATCCCGTCATTCCTGAGCCAGAGGCAGGCTGATTTCTGTGGTTTTGAGGTCAGCCCCGTGGACATAAGAGTTTCAGGCCAGTCAGGGCTGTATAGTAAAACCCTGACTTGGCAGGAGGCGGAGGAGCCTGAGGTCCTGTGCTGAGCCATTTAAGAGCACATGCTGAATGGACCGACAATGTGCGTGGGATGGAGTAAATCTTGTTTCCTATGAGCCTTGAGTGACACATCTCCGGGGAAATCCTCCTGACCTTGCTATGGTCTGGCTTCTCTGAAGCCCTTCCGCACCCCCCTTCCTCACTCAGGAAGCAAACATTTTAACTAGTAACCCTCACCCCTGTCACATGCTAGCACACCAGCTTGGAGACACAGTTGGGTCACTTGACACTGGGATTAAAGACACATGGGAGAGAAAGGAAGAGAACAGGAGCGCTGATGAGAAGGGAACTGCCGGCTCTTTCCTCAGCCTCCTATGGCTGAGTTTACCAGGCAGCCACCCCATCATTAACCAGGGTCACAAGATGTCCAGTGTTCCTGCTGTCAGACCCTTCGGCAGAAATATGTCTGGAAGGGGACTTGCCACTCATTCCTTCATATCCGATTAGATGTGGTTGACTGTCATGGGCCAGCGTTCACCATCTTTTGCTCCTTAAGATTCTGGAAATGTTCCTGGAGACAAAGAACGATTGCCAAGAACATGGGTCACTTGGGGAACTATTTATCCAGTTTAGCTAAGTATGCTTCCCTGTAAAGACCTCTCTTTTTACATGCTCCTGACTGTTGGTCCAGACAGATAGCGCATCAGTGTTGTGGGAAAACCATTCCTCTGTCACTGAGTGCCACTGGCTGAATTAGAATGTTCTGGGAGCTGCGTATGTCACTCCATTGATGGGGTGCTTGCTCACCTAGAATGCGTGGAGGCTAGGCTCTGTCTCCAGCACCACATGAATCCAGTTGTGGTGGCTCACGCCTGTAACACCTGTAATCCCAGCACTTAGGGAGGAGGAGAGAGAGGACCCCAACATTTCAAGGTTGCCCTTGGAAGAAGAATGAAAAGGGTGATCCTGGGAATGTTCTCCATGAACTGTGGGGTGTTTAATGGTTTCCTCATGTCAAGGATGATGAGCACACAATGCCTACAGAGGTCTAGTAGTTATAGTTCGAAGTAGATTGTGTTACTGTTCTCTGGACAGTAGCTCTGAAAAACCACCATCGGTGACAGGACAGAAGAAAGAAACTGATTAAACACTGGAGACTGCCGTCTCAGATTTTATTTGGTTTTGGATAAGAAAATCCAAATAACATGATAATGCTTTCAAAGTTTTCTTTCTTAATATCAAAAGAAGCATTTAGAAACATGTGGCCTTGTTCCTGCTCACCTCCTAATTGTACTTCTCTTTATTTGTGATAGATTTAATAACCTGTTTGGAACGAGGCAATCATTATTCGGAGGAAAAATACAGGTAAATACGTGTCCTAGATTATTCGTGTATAACAATAAGGAGTATTTGAGATATTCCCAAAAGGCAGTCTGCAAACTTTTGCACTGCAAATATTTGAGGTTTTATAGACCAAAGTACTCGTTACAGAAACAAAACAAGCAGAGGTAGGCGATGACAGCAAATAAGTTGGCATTATAATAAATTTTTGTTTGTAAGAATAAGCACAGGATAGAGAGACAGCTCAGCAGTTTTGAGTCTGCAGGACTCCTGCAGAAGACCTGCATTTGGTTCCCAGTACCCAGCTCAGGAAACTCAGGGAAGCTCATAACTACACCAGCTTCCAGAGACCGGATGCTCTCTTCTGACCTCTGTGGGCACATGTACTCACATGCCTATGCCCATACCCAAACAAAAGTATGCACACATACACATGATTAAAGATAAAATAAAACCTTAAAAAAAAAAAAAGCAACAGGGTGGGCATATGGCGCAGACTACGTATGGTGGCACAAAGCATGTATTGTCCTAGTCATTGGGAACTGGAGGCAAGAAAGTCAGTAGAAAACATGGACTGTCTCTCTCTCTCTCTCTCTCTCTCTCTCTCTCTCTCTCTCTCTCTCTGTCTCTCTGTCTCTCTCTGTCTGTCTGTCTGTCTCTGTCTCTCTGTCTCTCTGTCTCTCTCTCTCTCACACACACACACACACACACACACACACACACACACACAAAAGCAGGTTGTATTGGGGACTGGGTCCATACTTTGTGGATCCCTATGTTCTGCTGTCGTACGTACCAGTGAGCCACAGTTGAGTCTGGAGTATGCTGTTTCCCTGGCTGGTAGTTGAAAACGAGTTGTACAATTCTTTCATGGAGGACTGTCTTTTACCCTAAAGAAAAGCCTGCAGAGAACAAGGAAATGGATTGTTGGTTCAGTTTTAACCACAAAGCTCCTTCGTTTTTGATATGCTTTTCCTCCTCAGCCATTGATGAAGTGATGTGGTCTGGAGGGAACTCCCAACCACATGCATGCTCTTTCCACAGTTCTTTGTTGTGTAGTGCTGTCCCGGGCACTGTTGAGTGACTGTAAGAACTGGACGTCGCTGTCTGCGTGCCAGCTGTGGCAACCATGACGATGCTTCGTGTCTTTTGGGAGACAAACACCCCCCACCCCCACTGAAAATTGCTGTCTAGACATCCGTGCCAATAGCAACAACAAAGCTATAATGTTAGAGTGCCTTCTTAATGGCCGGTGCGCTCTCTGTAGTGCACATAAGCAGCTCTTATGATGTTTCAGCACTCTTGTTGCATCCTGAAAACCACTAAGGCGCTACGCAAAGTGTGCCCTGGCAGTTAGTGTAAGAGTCTGCATTCTTAACTATCTCAGACGTTTGGGTATTCTCAACGTGAGTGTTTGATGTGCAGACTCAATTCCAGTATTAGCTAATATTAAGTCTACCAGAGAAATGTGTGAAATCAAAGTGAATGGAACTAAATGTTGCTTTGTAAGGTTATCATTCAACCCATGTATAAAGGGCATACAGCCTCTAAGGTTCTGCCAGCCACACGTGTTCGGTACCCTGGTGACCGTAGAGGAGGTTGCATGCAAGCATACAGTGTGGCATTATGAAGTCAGACTGGCTCCACTGTCGGCCAGCCAATTTGCAGTGCTTAAATATGGCCACTGACACAGGCCCACACCCCTCACCTCTTAATTCTGGAACACAGGAAGCTTTGGAAGCCCTTTGTCACTCATTTGATTGTCAATTCATTTGACAGTCAAATTAGACTAGGCTAGCACTAGTCTTTCTGCATTTAACTTACTTTAGCTATTCATGCATTCTGTGTGAGCTGCTACGGCTTTTGATTAACACATGTGGTCGCCATGGGGGTCCTTAGATTATGCGCATCATCAGCACCATCTCAGTTTCCTGAATTCAGAAGCGTATCTGGCACTAAGCAGTCTGCCTCTTAAAGCCCTGCGGACCTGCGGGAGGTCATTTGTATTTCCCAGTTCCTTGATTACAACTGGCATGCAGGCCCCTAGGAAAGAACTATGAAACATTTATCTGGGTCTTTTGATAATTAGTTCTCCTTACATCATAATTTTCTAAGCAGCAAGAGGAAGGTGAAAGGAAAGGAAATAAAGAAACAGCTGCACTTTTTAAATGGAGCAAACAGGCCTCAACCCATCACAAAGACTATAGGTGACTGAGGAGTGCCGAGAGCACCAACTGGTTATCCAGTGCCAAATGGTCAACCCTGAAAACATACATATGTACAAGTAACATTGGTAAGGCCGAGCAGGTTGCACTTACGTATTTAGGAATATATGTATGTACATGTATGTAACAATGCATGAACAAAGAAGCCAGGGATTTGAAAGAGAGCTAGGAGGAGGGGCATGTAGGAGGTTTGAAGGGAAGAAAGGGAAGGTGTGACTATATTATAGAGACAGACAGACAGACAGACAGACTAACTGACTGTCAAGTAGTATATAGAAATAAGGGCATTCAATATTCATTTTCAGAGCTGTCAGTGTTTTTACACTTTGGCGGTGTGTGTGTGTGTGTGTGTGTGTGTGTGTGTGTGTGTGTGTCCGTCCGTCCGTCCGTCCGTCCGTCCGTCCAAAGTGCTGTCCTTGATGTGTTGATGTTTCAAGAAACTAGAGAAAAGAGACTGAGCCCTGGAGAGAGTCTCTGCAGTTCAGGCCAGCTAGATAAGGCGACTCTGATGCGAGTCACCCAGCCTCTGGCACTAGACCCTCCAGCCACACTCCCCCCTCAGTGGGTTTCTGGAAAGCTCCTTGAAAGATGACTTGAGTAAATTAAGTCCTGTTTTATTATTTATTTACCATGATTGCGTGTACACACATGTGGGTCAAACCTGCCCTTGAACATGTGGTCCTCTCATCTCAGCCTTTGGGTTAGTTGGGATTACAGGCTTGGATGATGACGCCTGACTAAACCCTAATTTTAAAATACTTTTTAAATTGTAAGGTAGTTTATTATTATATAGAAAATTAGTATTTGTTATGATAACCATGGTGCTTGTCTACTTGAACTATGGCAAGTACAAGGTGAAGTATACCGCTGGTGTAAAATATATCCTCAGTCCTGGGAAAAAACAAAGTAAAACTAACTCCTTGATTCTTATTATTTTTCATTATATGTGGCAATTAACAGAATTTAGGTATATTGTGTTAAATGTATATTATTAATTAATTTTTCCTGTTTTTTTTGTTTGTTTTGTTTTGGTTTTGTTTTGTTTTGTTTTGTTTTTTGTTTTTTGTTTTTTTTTGTTTTTTTGAAACAGGGTTTCTCTGTGTAGCCTTGGCTGTCCTGGACTCCCTTTGTAGACCAGGCTGGCTTCGAACTCACAGAGATCCGCCTGCCTCTGCCTCCCGAGGGCTGGGCTTAGAGACGTGTACTACCACCACCCAGCCCTCTTTTTGCTTTTTCTAATACAGCTACTAGAGTTTTTAAATTTACGCATCTGGCTCCCCGTGTGTTCCTGCGGGAGGGTGTGGTTTAGGGACTGAGCTGGTGTAGAGTATGAGCACTGAAATTCCACTCTAAGAGAGAGCTCAGGAGTGTTACTTTTTGTCTTTTTATCCATCCAAACATAAAATGTTACATTTTAAAAACATTTCTTTTAATAGGAATAGAGTTGTATGTACTATATAGGTAAATTTTCCTTTTACCTTCAAAATATTTCTTAGGCATCTTAGAACCGAAGTGCATTAGGGCAGCTGCTGTAATACTTTACTGGGATGAATCATTACAAAAACAACTGTCGGGAAAAACTTGTCTCCAGGTTAACACTTTAGATCTGTTTGTGTTTTTGTAAATCAGCTTCCTCGTTTGTCTTTAAAGCAAGATATTGTTGCTTACATCATCAAAGAGGGGGAAAAAACCCTTTAAATGGAAGTACAGTTTAGTGATTTTTCTTTGGTTTCAGTGTAATTCAGTAACATATAAATTCTTCCTTTCCAGCAAATTCTGCCCAGCTGGTTGTAGAGACGTAGCAGGAGACATTTCTGGGAATGTGAAAGATGGCTACAGAGATGTAAGTGATTAGGAGTAAGTAAGTGTTGCTTGCTTCGCCTAAACTAATTGCCAAGTCAAAGGAAACATACAGAACGGTGCACAGATGCAGGCTTTGCTTTTTCATGAGACGGTGAAATGCAGTAACTTTAGAACCAAAGTTGTTTATGCATCCATTCTTACTTCCAGCATTTCCAGTGAAGAGTTGTAGAAGTGAAGTGAAAAGCAAAAATATTTTTAGCATCTAAGAAGTGTTGTTCCACTGTGCTGGTCAGCATCCTGTTCCCGTGAGGCGTACATGAAACAAATCTACTGTAAGAACATAAAGGTTTGCTTCCGACCCACATTTCCTCAGTTTAGTCCAGCCTGCCTGCTGCTGGGTCTGAGGTGAAGTAGTGGGTCACAGGGCAGCATCTGCTGACCCAGGGATCGCTGGGAAGCAGAGCCAGGGAGAGGGCATTCCACGGACCCTTTCAATGGCACATTCTTGGTGGCCACATTTCTTCCCATAAGGCCACACCTCATAAAGCTTCTACCATGTGCTAATAGTGCCACAGGCCCTCATTAGCTTTTATTAAAACATGAGCCTTGAGATCTAAACACCCGTCTAATTTCCACAGAAGGCCAAAGACTTTGTATACTCATTCACTCATTCATTTATCCATTCATTCCCCCTCCCCCAGGGTACATCATTTTTCTTTTACGTGTGTGTGTGTGGTGTGTGTGTGTGTGTGGTGTGTGTGTGTGTGTGTGTGTGTGTGTGTGTGTGTGGTGTGTGTGTGTATGTGTGTGTGTGGTGTGTGTGTAATACATATATAGGTGCACATGCTATGGCACACATAGCGGTCACAGAACAGTTCTGTAGAGTCAGTATTCTCCTTTCCCTTTATGTGAGACTGCCAGGTCTGTGTCATCCAGTGGTAAGCGCTGTTGACCCTGAGCCATCTAGTAGCCCTAGTCCTGTGTAGCCACTCCAGTGGCTTCTGTCCTAGAGCTAGTGACATGACTGGTTACATCACAGGATAAAGCCATCTGTCCTCTCATTTGCTACTTCTGCCCACCCCCTCCATTTTTATGTCTAAGGACTGTCTAGATTTTATGTATATTGTTCCCACAAAAAATAAATCCCAAAAGATTATTTTTCTAATATATCTGTCCTACCTCCTAATACGTAATCTACTATTTATTTCTACTTACAAGCTTCCAACCTGGTAATCTGTGCGCGCGCTCCCCCCCCCCCAGCCCCCCCCCCTTTCTCCCCCTCCCTCCTTATATTACTATTTAAAATAGTTGAATTTACACTTGACTGTTAAAAGTTGATTGGATTTATTTAAGATGTAGTGCTGGGAAAACACACTGATATATCCTCGTGCATGGAGAAGTATCTCTTTGGGAGGAGAGAAAATGTGATTTTAATTTTGCTGCAGGTTGTTTTTTACTTTTCATTTTTATTTTTCCTCTTAGCACATCCTGATTTTGAAATAGGTCGTAGTGTAATTTTGGTTTTTTGTTTCCTCTTTCCTGTATTGCTTTTGTTCATAAATTGGGCACAGGATATTCATCTGGCCTGTTGGACTTTACTTGTTTTCTTTCCTGCACATGGGACACTAATTTTTGACTCTTTTAAAGTGTTTATGTCCCACCCCCCGCCCTTGACTATTTATATAGAGAAGCTATCCCTGAATGAGCTAGAAGACAATGTTGAAGTCTCTTCCCTCTCGATGGGAAGGCTTTCTTGTTCTCCTTTGGTCGGGGCTCTAACCCTCCTGTGTCTTAGAGATGCGTTTATCTGCAGGTGCTAGCACTCAGGTTCCCCTTACTCACCAACTGCTTGACACTATTTGCTCTTGGAAGCAATCTCTTTAGAGACTTCTGGTTAGTGCCTTCCATGTATCGGTCAGATACTTACGAGTGTAACAGTGTGGCACACACCAAGGCTGCAACAACATCTGCTGTCTCTAACTGTCTGTCTGTCTGTCTGTCTGTCTGTCTGTCTGTCTGTCTGTCTGTCTGTCTGTCTCTCTCTCTCTCTCTCTCTCTCTCTCTCTCTCTCTCTAGACAGGGTCTCACCAGGTAGCTCTGGCAGGCCTGGAGCTCTCTGTAGATCATCCTGACCTTAAACTCAATGCCTCTGCCTGCGTCTGTCCCCAGCTGCTGCGATAAGAGACATTTACCACCATACCCAGCCTTTTTTTCCCTTACATTTTGAGAGAGAGAGAGAGAGAGAGAAGGAGAGTGTATGTGCGCAGGCGCGAGCACACACACAGATGAATGTTTGTGGAAGTCAGAGGACATTTCAGGAATTCATTCTTTTTTTCCATGGTGGAATCCAGGCATGAAACTTAGTTGGTCAGGCCTGCCAGACAAGCCTTTAATCTACTGAGCTGTCTTACTGGCCCATCTCTCCCATTTTCTGTGGATTAGGGATCTGAGCAGGGTTTGCCTGGGTTCCCGCTTCAGGCTCTCATAAGAATGTGGCTGAAGAAGTGTCAGCTGGAGCCTTGGCCCCTCTGTGGCTCCTCTAGTGACAGGTGGGATTCTGAGCTCCCAGCGCTAGGCATTCAGCTACTTGAGGAGGGTCATTGGACCAAAGACCTTGCTCTCTTGGGTCTTGGCTGGTGCTACTGTTATTCTTGCCATGTGTCCTCCTACCATGGCTGCACACATTTCCTGAAGCCAGCAAGGAAGAATCACTAGGGAAAAAAAATTAGTCTCCCACTAATATGGGATATATTGGATAGGGGTGACATCTACCTCTTTGCCATGGTCTGTGAGCTATTAATGGAAGACCGTCACAGCTTCCATTCTACAAGGGGGATTACCAGGAGACAGAGCCTAGGGGTTATTTTAGAGTCTGCTCCACAGGAGCTTCCTCTTAGGAAACACATTCAGTATAACAAGTCTTTTTTTTTTTTTTTTTTTGGAGGGTTCTTTGTAAAACTAAAGCATCCTGTACATCAAGAAAACAGGATCTGGAAAACTAATTACTAGAGGAGCCATTGAAGTAGCAAGCATTCTGATTTGAGGGAGAATGTGTCGTTGGGTTTGTTTGTTTGTGGCAGGCTCGCATGTATCCCAAGCTGGCTTTGAATTTTGTGTATCCATGGCTGGGCTTGAGTTCTGCTCTGCCTGTCTGCATCTCCCAGGCACTGACATCACACAGCTCACTGAGAGTATGTGATCTTGAGATAACTACAGAAAAAGCATCAATTCCTTCTGTGTTGTGTGGCCCCATAAAGCAGCGAGCAGCAGAACCAATGGGTAAACACAAAAATGCCAATTTCAGCTACATAAAAGGAAATCATCAATAGCATAGAATGTTATAGAGTATCTGGAGCGTGTGTAAATGTTACAGGCATTTGGTGGTGGTAGTATGTGTGAAAGAAGGTCTCAATGGGGCGGGCACAGAGAGGATCTTCACGGGCTGTTGGTGAAGAACTTTAAAGAGCCTTTTTGAATCCTTAAGATTCTGAGTCCTGTCTTGTCTGACAATGTAGGCATCTGCACTGTGTCTGTTTTCAGTGCCAGTAGAGTAGTATAGGTTTTGGGGTTTCCTCTTAAGATCTGACCACAGGGCAGCTTTTCTTGGGCACTTCTCCAGCATGCCAATACAGATAGAGAGTTTTTTACCAAGAGTTTTTAGTGAGAGGTTTTTATCAAATAGTTTTACAGAGAAGTTGCAGAGAGAACAAGCTAGACACAGGTGAAGACAGAATGAGCCAGAGAAGAAGCCAGAAGATAAAAACTTATTGCCAGAACTAGTTTGAGGCCAGGCAGAGAAAGAAGCCAGTTTGAATCAATCCGCTTGGAGAGGAGTTTGGGCTGGAACAACTGACTTGAACCAGCCAGCAAGGTTTTAGAAAGAGCTAGAAAGACTTGGGAATGGCATTCATCTCATCCCCTCATCTGAGGAAATAAAAACATTTACATAGATGGGTTCCTGAGCTCCACTAGTTTGAAATTGCTCTTGAGACACTGGAGGGTCCCTGTGGCTTCACTAACATGTGGCAGTTGGCAGGGCCTTGTTAGCTGTGGCAGAACAAGGCAAAGTCCTTGACTCAGTTCAGATTTTGTGGCCTAGGACAGGGGGCAGGGTACTACTTTAAATGGCTAAGCAAGCAAAAATGAAAAACTTAGAGGGGTGTGCATCTCTAATCCCAGCACTGCAGAGGCAGAGATAGGCAGGTCTGTGAGTTCAAGGACAGCCTGGTCTACATATTAAGATTCAGGACAGCCAAGGGCTAGTGAAATCCTAACTCTCAAACCCCCCAAACCATAGACAAGTCCAGCTTTGCTTTAAAAGTGTAGGTCAGTGAATGCTGAATGCCAGTGTTGCTCTGTTTCAGACCTCTTTGTTGTGCAAAGCTGCCATCCACGCAGGGATCATCGCAGATGAACTAGGTGGCCATATCAACCTGCTGCAGAGCAAAGGGATAAGTCACTATGAAGGAATCCTGGCCAATGGCGTGCTCTCCCGGCAGTAAGTACTTCGCTTGTGTTTTGAGAGGAGAAAGCCCGAGGCCGTGTTTAGTCAGCTCACAGTTTTGAAAGGGCTGCAGGGATGTGATGCCAAGTGGTAGGTAGTCTGCTGTGGAAATATGTGTGATGGCCCTTCCAAGATGGCTCAGCAATTAAGAGCACTTGTTGCCCTACCAGAGGACCCAAGTTCAAATCCCAGCACCCACATTGGTAGCTCACAACTACCCATGATGCCACTTCTAGGGTATCTTCTTCAGGCACCAGGCATGCAAATGGTGCACATACATTCACTTATATACTTAAAACATAAAATAAATAAATCTTTAAAAATGTATAAGAGTTTTGACAGCATTTATAGTCTGTCTCTATGTGGAAAATAAGTGTAGCAATAAAAGAGCCTCCTGGGTCTGCTTGCATGCAAGTTAAAATGGCAGACATCTGAGCCTGGGGATGGAAGACTGCCTCCACTCCCAGCTGCACCTGCGG
>OU015750.1:91477600-91528316 GCA_907169655.1 Acomys percivali | reverse complement strand
CGCAGATGCCCAGACACCTGAGAGGCTGTAATGGGTGGTGGAGAAGGAGGCTCCCTGCAGATGGATAGTTAATGCCCTCCCGTGTTCTCTGCCTGCCCCTGGAAATGTGTCCTTTTACTATGATTGTGTTTTAGACACATTTCCACAGAGTTTTAGTCTCAAGGAAAAGACTCAGGACAAGCAACACACACTTCGTGATCTACGGATAGGAAATGAATCGGGACCCTCTTCCACACTCATGTCTCGGCATAGCAGGCTCTATCCTGACTATTTTATGCTAGTTGCCTTTGAGTTACTGTTTTCTGCTAACCCTTCTGTCCCTACTGCTACAGTTCTGGGATTATTCCATGCTGAAGATCAAACCCAGAGCTCTGTCATGCTAGGCAAATACTCAACTTCGCAGCCACCTGCCCCCAGCATCCCAGTCCTCTCCTGCACACAGAAAGCCCAAGGCGACATTTTACTGTTCTCTTCTTGTTCTGCATAGTTTTATGTCAGCGTAACGCAAGCTAGTCATCTGAGAGAAGGAACCTCAGTTAAGAAAATGCCTTTAACTCTAGCACTCAGGAGGCAGAGGCAGGTGGATCTCTGTGAGTTCTAGTTCAGCCAGGGCTATTACACAGAGAAAGCCTATCTTGAAAAACCAAAAAAAGGAAAAGAAAGAAAGAAAATGCCTCTGCAAGAGGATGCAGTCAAGCCTATGGGCCATTTTCTGAACTAGTGATTGATGTGGGAGGGTTCAGTCCATTATGGGTGGGGCCGTTCCTGGGCAGGTAGCCCTGGTTTCTGTTAGTTAGCAGACAGAGCAAGCCAAGGGATGCAGGCAAGTACGCAGCACTCCTCCATGGCCTCTGCCTCAGTTCCTGCACTCAGGTTCCTGCCCTGCTTGAATTCCTGTCTGATTGTGTTCAGTGATGAACAGTGGTATGGAAGTGTAAGCCAAATAAATGCTTTCCTCCCCAACTTGCATGTGTTTTATCACAGTAAGACTTATTTATTTATTGAAACAGGGTTTCTCTGTGTAATGGCCCTAGCTGTTCTGGACTCACTTTGTAGACCAAACTGACCTCGAACTCACAGAGATCCTCCTGCCTTTGCCTCCTGAGTGCTGAGATTAAAGGCGTACACCACCACCCTTGGCCAGTTAAAGTAATATTGACTAAGACAACCCTCATAAGAGTATATGAGTTATCTTGTTTGGTAGGAATCCCATTACAAACATGTTTGCTGTCCTAGCACTTGGGAGTCTGAAGCAGGAAGATGGTGAATTCCAGGCCAGCCTGGGCTGTATATACCCAGACCCTGTGTCAGAAAACCTGGGAGAATGTGTGTTGGGGGGGAGGTTCACATTCTGGATCACACATCTATCAGTAGATGATAGATTTACAGTTACATAGGTTTGATGAGTCTGATGTCATTTTGAGAACATACATAAATATACTTTAACAAAGGTGTTACTTTTACAGGAAAATGCATTTTAAGTTTTTGAAAAAACAAAAACAAAACAAAACAAAAGCAAAACCCACTTCAGAAGTTACAAGTAAAAACTTGCTCAAAACCTCTTTTTCAGGTTGGAGTCTTGGCCCAGGCTCCTAGGAGCAGGATTTAGAAGGAACAAGTGAGGTTAGGAAAGAAGTGGTGTTGTGACCTCCATGAGAGAGGCCAATCATAGATACGGCAAAAGGAAAGAGCGAAGCTGACAGGGGGACACGGTTGGTCAGAGGCTGAGGAAGGATGCCGGAGGAGATGGAAATGGCTGTTGGCTTGTCATGTTCATAGCCAAGCAGGCTGGCAAGTGGCTGAGGAGAAAGAAGAAAACAGTTTCCCACTTGGGGTGGAAGTAGTTACTGGTGAGGTGGACGCATTCTCGTCTAAGACTTTGGCAGACAGTGCAAGCCCTGCTGATGGGATCCACAAAAGGTTGTCCACTGAGGACAGTGTGTGCTGCACACAGCAGCAGGGGCTTGGAGGGCCCATTTGCCTTCATTTTCCAGGTAGTATGTTAACGATGAAAAGCTAGCTGAGTGTTCTTTTCTCACAGATAAATGCCTTTTTTTGTTTCAAGAAAGGATCTCATCCCAGGGTAGGTTGCAGCTGGCTGTTAGCCAGCCTGGTCTTGAACTCCTGTTTCCTCTTCCCAAGCTCTAGTGTCACAGCCATGCATCCCCATGCTCAGCAGGATAGTTCTAGAAACTGATGTCATCACTGAGATAAATGAAATTATACCACATACATACTTTTTCTTTTCTGCCTTTTTTTTTTTTTTTGACAGTCTTCCTGTGTAGTCCTTGCTGACTTAGAACTTCTTAAGCAGACCTGGCTGGTCTCAAACTCAGAGAGATCTGCCTCCTGAGTAATGAGATTAAAAGTGTGTACCACCATACCCAGATAATACATATAGGTATACATATACTTTTTAAAATGCATATAAGTGCTTTTCTTGCACGCATGTATGTTATCACGTTCATGCCTCATGCCCAACATGGTCAGAAGTCAACAGATCACCTAGAACTGTAGTTACAGAAGGTTGTGAGCCACCATGGAGTTGCTGCAAATCAAACCCAGGTCCTCTGGAAGATCAAAAGTGCTCTTAACCACTAAGCCCTCTTTCCATATCTCCAGCCCGTACGTGTAGTTTTTACATATTTATCTACCTCAAACTTTGAAACATTAAAATTTATATCCTGCTTATGATAAAACTGATTGTTTATACATTGTATTGTAAACCGGCATGATGGTACACATCTTTAATCCCAGCCCTTGGGAGGCAGAGGCAGGTGGATCTCTGTGAGTTCAAGGCCAGCCTGGTCTACAGAGTGAGTCCAGGATAGCCAGGGCTGTTACACAGAGAAACCCTGTCTCAAATAAAAAACAAAACAAGCAAACAAAAAAAGACAATTTGATTGTGACTTTTGAGGATTTTCTACGTGTCTTTTTCAGTGTTTGTTTTTCTATTGAAACTAGATATTTTTCAGTTATATATGAGGCTCTCACCTAGATTTGGCTTCAGATACTTTTGTTGCATGTGTCTGAATGCTACATTTAAGAGAAAATAGATGTAATATGTACTGCTTGGATTTTGTTTTATTTTTGAAGAAAAACATTAAAACGGTTGAGTTAAATGTAGGTTTCATTCTCTCAATTACCCATGTAGCAATTAGACTTAATGAATAAGTATAATTTTCACATAATTTGAAGTTAAATTTGCATGTCAAGGATGTACATAAATGTAAATGATTAGCGGCTTGTTGGCAGTTGGAGGTCTATCATGTAGTTATTTGAACTTACTTTCTTGGTTTTGTTTTGTTGGGAGTAGGGAGTCTAGAATTTTACCAGGGGCTGTACTTCCTCCTCGTTCCTGTGACATACTCCTGATCTTTATTCTGCACAGGGGTCAACTGTGTGGTAAGCCAGTCTCCTCTCCTTGTTTAGATCCTAAGTCTTCAGGGAGCAGCTGTTTTTATCTGTGATGGTTTGCCCTTGGGGAACCACCGCACTGAGGTCACTGAACTTCTGTTCCCACACACGATTGCTTGGTGTTCCGGAAGAAAACGCAGAAGGAAGCAGAACAGCTGAGGAAGAAGGGGTCCCTAGAGTAAATATCCAGACTGCTGGGATTCGGCCGGGGGTCAGGTCATTTCCTCGACTTGAGGCGACCAGAATGGAATCAGGAAGAGGGCCTGACCTCATCACAAGGGAAAGCCTTTCCTTAGTCCCAGACTGTCAGTCTCTGAGGCCCCAGGGGAGGTTCCTTACTCCTGTAATCTGATGGAATTTGTTCACCCTTCTGTGGATGCCTCAGGGCCCTGCCCTCCCCTGGGTGGTAGTTTTTAAGCGGAAGGCTTGTCTACCCTTGTGTGACCTTGTCCGTTTGATACAGTGAAATGGACATCCGGAAGCCTTGATAATGGAGGGAACCCAGGCAGACAGCTGCTGCTGGCAGAACCTTTTCTTGTGTCTTCACTTTTTAAATAAACATTTCTTTTTATTACATTTTAAAAGTGTGTGTGTACATGTACATGCGCATACATGCTACAGCATTCGTGTAGAGATCAGAGGACAACTTGCTCTAGTGGGTTTCAGAGATCACTCAATCGGGCCTGTTATCAACTGAGCATCTCACAAGACCCACATCCTCATGTTCAAATGTTATCCTTTGCACACTTACTCTCTCTGATTGACAACAAAAAAGTAAAGTAAATACTTCAGTGCCTCACAGTAGTGAGAGCAAGCATAGGTAGGTGTTCACGTTTCATGTAATCTTGGGGCCACATTTCCAGTTAGTGCTTAGTGTTGGGACATTATCAAGCTGGGTGTGGTGGTAGCAAACACCTTTAATCCCAGCACTTGGAAGGCAGAGGCAGGCGGATCTCTGTGAGTTTGAGCCCAGCCTAGTCTACAGAGCAAGTTCCAGGAAGCTAGAGCTGTTACATAGAAAAACCCTGTCTCAAAAAACCAAAAAATAAAATAAAATAAAATAATAATAATAATAATAATAATAATAATAATAATAATAATAAAGTAAAAATAAAAATAAATAAAAACAAAACTATTAAAAGACCCAGGTATATCATGTCTGGACATGTAACCAAAGGACTTTTGGTTACAGGTATCTCAGTGATACCTGTCTGTCTGTTTACTTCACTAGACGGAGTCATACTAGATGTCCATCACAAATGAATGGATAAAGAAAATTGTACATGCGAAGGAGTTTTGTTCAGGATGAACTTGGGGTGTCTGCAGGAGAATGGAGCCAGAGATCATCATGTTAAGCGAGATAAGCCACACCCAGGAAGATAAACTGGGACAGGAGATTGTGGCCAGTGGAAGGTTAGCTTAGCCTAGGAAAGCCCAGGCTACAAAACAAGACTATCTTAAAGAAAATAGCTACAAACGGGAAGGGAGATGGGCTGCCTGGTTTTTTTGTTTTGTTTTGATTTTGGGGTTTTGTTTTGGTTTGGTTTTGGTTTTTCGAGACAAGGTTTCTCTGTGTAGCCTTGGCTGTCCTGGACTAACTTTATAGCAATCTGCCTGCCTCTGCCTCCTAAGTGCTGGGATTAAAGGCGTGGGCCACCACTGCCTGGCTAAGGCTGCCTGGTTTTTATGTGACATATGCTGGAGTGATCCAGTAGACGGGCCTCAGGTGAATCGCCTCTATTGAGTTGGCTTGTGGGCAAGACTATGAGTTGTTTTCCTGATTGATGATTGATGTGGGAGGGCCTGGCATGCTGGGTAGTGCTACCCCTGGGCAGGTGGTCCTTTGCTGTGTAAGAAAGCCGGCTGAGCAAAGCCAGTAAGCAGCTGTCCTTCCTGTCCTCCTCTTCTGTTTCTGCTTCCTGGTTTCTGTGCATAATTCTTGCCTTGCTTTCCCTTGATGATGGAGTGGGAGCTAAGAGTTATAAAATGACATAAGTCTTTCCCCCTCTAGATGCTTTGGGCCATGACATTTGTCACAGCAATAGCAAGCACACTAGGATAGATGGCTTTAGGTTGGGGAAGCGATGGAGAGTTTGGAGTCAGGATGACGGAGTAAATACAGCCACGTGTGAGACTGCCATAACTGTATGCATTTTGTACATATAATGCATACTGTTAAGAAAGGCCATGTCTCAGAGGCTGGCCTTCGTCACATGTTTTATAGTTAGCGGATCCATAAAATGCTGATGATCATAACAGAAAGCTGGCAGGATTGTGGTCCTCGACACACGTGGCCATGGTGAACTCTCCAGGGCAGTGCTGGGCTGGGCTCCAGCATCTAAGGAAGTAACTCGCTCACGTGTCTCCACTTGGTCTTTTTTTATTTCAGTGGTTCTCTGTCAGAAAAGCGCTTTCTGTTTACGACCACAGGTAAGGATCATGATTCTCATAAGTTATTTCTTTAAAAGTCTTTAGTGGGTTACCGGGTGTGGTGGCACACACACCTTCAGTCCCAGTACTTGGGAGGCAGAGACAGGTGGATCCATGTGAGTTCTAGGCCAACCTGGTCTACAAAAGTGAGTCCAGGACAGCCAGGTCTGCACACAGAAACCCTGTTTTGGGTGGGTGGTGGGAGTCTTCAGTGGGAATTTAGTACTGCAAACCCCAGGACTATGTAGTTCAAGAATTTTATGGCATATTGTTTTTCTTTTCTTTTTTTTTCCTTTGGTGGTGCTTGGTCTGATCTTTGCTAGGCATGTGACCTATCCTGAGGTAGAGGCAAAAGGCTCAGGGGTTCAAGATCATCCTCAGGTTTGTAGCCATCCTGGGCTGGTCCTCTCAAAAAACAAAGAACAGGGCTGGAGAGATGGCTCAGACCTTAAGGGCACTGTCTGTTCTTCCAGAGGTCCCGAGTTCAATTCCCAGTAACCACATGGTGGCTCATAACCATCTATAATGAGATCTGCTGCCTCTTCTGGGGGAGGCAGGCACACATTGCATATGTAATAAATTAGTCTTAAAAAAAAACAACAGTGTGTGTGTGTGTGTGTGTGTGTGTGTGTGTCCACCACAATAATAAGCAATAGCATACAATACTATACATTTTTCATTTAACATTGAATTCTGAGTGCTCTTTAAATTACTGTATGTGGATATGCCATTAACCATTCCCTTCCACAATATTTAAGTTGTTAGATTTTCCTGAAATTTCATTTTTTTAAAAGAAATTTATTTATTTATTATGTATACAGCTCTGCCTGCTTGTTGTACTCCTGCAGGCCAGAAGAGGGCATCAGATCACATTGTAGATGGTTGTGAGCCACCATGGGGTTGCTGGGAATTAAACTCAGGACCTCTGAAAGAACAGTCAGTGCTCTTAACCTCTGAGCCATCTCTCCATCCCTGGTTTTTGGAATTTTGAGGAACTCACTGTGTGACCTTAGGTGGCCTGGAATGAGTAGATATAGAGTGGCCTGGATATAGAGTGACTGATGCCCTCTATTTGCTTCCAGTCCCTGCAGCCAGGGGCCTATTCTGGGATGGGAGCCCCTCTTCAGTTGAGGCGGAAGGGGGGTAGTAGAGAAGCATGGGATTTTCAGTAGCAGAGTAAAATGCCGCTTGAGGACAAGCATGCTTGCAGTTCCTCTTCAGCAAAAGTACCACCGCTCTGAAAAGGAGAACCCATGGCTCTCCAGGCTTGGTACGGTTACCTGTCAAACCTCCCCACCAGCTGTGGACAACCAGTATGAGAGGCTCCTGCCACTGCACGGTCCTTTCCTGACCTGTCTAATTCTGATTTGGGGAATTAACTGGCACCCAGCAAGAATCTCAGAGTGCAAGCTAAGCCTGAGGAGCTCAAAGCTGCCCCTTTTGGGTGGAGGAACAGTTTTATTTTTGCAGACTTGCCTCAGCAGTTATATCATCTCTTTTTACTTTGTAACATCGAGAAGGCAAGCATGCATTCATTTGCCCTGTGCATAAAGCAGTTTTGCTTACTTATTTTATTTTGGGTTATTTTGTTTTTGCTTTTGTTTTGTTTTGTTTTGTTTTAGATAAGGTCTCACTGTGTGTATCCTTGGCTGGCCTGAAACTCACATAAATCCTCCTGCCTCTGCCTCCCGAGGGCTGAGGTTAAAGTCGACGGCCACTGCATCCAGCTCTGAAGCAGTTTTAGACCGTGAGTGTTGTTTGTGGTGATTTGTGTTCTAACTGTGGCTTTACCCTCCAGGAGTGGATGTTACAGCCGTGGCCATCCCAGCAGTGGTCTTCATTACCCTCCTTGTGGCTGGGATAGGCATCTTTGCAGCCTGCAGAAAGTATGTGAATTTACACGTTTTCATTTTTTCTCTATTTATATATGTAAGCAGTTTACTAAGTTACCCTTTCTCATCACCCTGACAAAAGTAACTTAAGGAATGAAGGGCTTGCCTGAGCTCACAGTGTGAGGGTGCATAGTCAGCCCACTGTTGCCGGGGAGGACAACAGCAAGAGTGTGAGGTAGAGCGTCACATCACATCTGCAGGCAGGAGTCGAGGAGAGACGAATGCCACTATTTGGCTCTTTCTCCTCTGTATTTAATCTTAAACCCCAGCCCATGAAATGGTCCCATCCCCAACTAGGGGAGCTCTTGTTCTCTCAGCTAAACCTTTCTAGGCAAGCACTTCTAGACAAACCGAGGCGTTTCTCCATGGTGAGCCTAAATCCCAGGAAGTCGGTAGTCCGAACACATTCATATTCCTCAGAGGTTTGCACCTCTGATGCATGTATGTTAAAGAAGTGGCATGCCTTCTTCAGACATGAAAAGGTGGTTTATATTTTAAAAACAAGATGGGTCTGGATGTTGGCATATAAATTATCCAGCACTACATTTTTGTTTTTCTTTTTCTTTTTGGTTTTTTGAGACAGGGTCGCTCTGTGTAGCCTTGGCTGTCTGGACTTGCTTTGTAAACCAGGCTGGCCTCAAACTCACAGTGATCAACCTGCCTCTGCCTCCCAAGTGCTGGGATTAAGGGCGTGTGCCACCACTGCTCAGCTCCCAGCACTATCTTCTAAGCAGTTCTCCTCACACAGAGGTCTAATTTGATGAAGGCGTTCCCCTCCCCCATGGGCACCGCTGGAGCAACACTCTAGGAGCTGGCATGTTCCTTCTGGAGTCTCGCGTTCTCCCACGCAGTGGAGAGTGTATTAGAAAAGAGGCTCAGGGCCTGGGTTCAGCTCCTGCCCCTGTCACCAGACACCCCAGAACTGTCTGCTATGCCTGTTTTCTCATGTATAGAGCAAAGACACTCACCATGGTGGGTACTGACGCTTTTCCATAACCCTATACATTTTTACTATTAGATTTAGACAAAAGTTGGAAATATTTTCAAGTTACATTTTAAACAGCTTGAGAACTTATAAATGTGTACACTAGTATGAGCAGAATGCCGAATCGTTGTACACCTTCAGCATAACTGATCATGTTAATTGCTTTTAAAGGTACCTATGATTTACACTTTATAGAAAATAGAGCTGAGTGTGGTAGCACACACCTTTAATCCCAGCACTTGGGAGGCAGAGGGAGGTGGATCACTCTGAGTTCAAGGCCAGCCTGGTCTACAGAGCAAGTCCAGGACAGCCAAGGCTACCCAAAGAAACCCTGTCTCGAAAAACCAAAAAAAAAAAAGAAAGAAAAAAAAGAAAAGATGATCACTACAAATTACTTAAGGATATTATTGGTTTTCTGAGCCATTGAGAAAATCAAATAATAATACATTGCTTACTAATATATAAAATAAAATTAGTATACAATATTTTAGTGAAAATATTGTGACCTTAATTATGAGATGTATTTACATATGATCCTACACATACACATAGCTGTGTAAACATATGATAGTTTGAAGCTCATTTAGTCTTCAGAACAGTCTATAAGGTAAGTCCCTCTGATCCTCATATTATATGAGGAGATAAGGCAGACAAAGTAGCTTATGAATATTTAGCTGGATTTTTTGTCTTGATAGGAGGAAGAAGAAAGGGAATCCGTATGTATCCGCTGAGGCTCAGAAAACAGGTTGGTTAAAAATTCTATCTACAGTTTTATTCCACCTCTAGGGAAAAGGGCAAGTCTGTTAATGCAGCACATTTGGGGGATATAGGTTCATAATAGGACAGTTGCTTAACATGTACAAGGTTCCAGGCCCAGGTCCCAGTAAGCTCCTCTATCTGTGAGTGATATGCTCCAAGACACCAAGGGTTAATCAAAAACGTAGAGAGAACTAAATCATATGTATGAAGTCATATATACATGCATAGCTCTGATAAAGTGCACTTTATATATAGGCGCCATGAGAGATTAACTAACAGCCACCTAATAAGGAACCAGCACAGCTATAGTATACTGAAATAGAATGGCCACTGTTTTGCTTTGGGCACCCCATAAAGTGACTAAAGGGGAGTGCTGTAGTTTCTTTTCCGATTGCTGTGATGAAAGAATCTGAGCAGAGCCACTTGTGGCAGAGGAGTTGTTTGCACTCACAGTTCAGGGCACCGTCCATTGTGAGGGGAGGCACAGACAGCAGGAGCTGGAAGCAAACTGGTCACATTGTGTCCCCGGCGGGAAAACGCAGAGGGCTGGATGCAGGCCCCTGGCCAGGCCTCATCCACTTCAGTTATAGTTCAGGATCCCAGGCAGGGAATGGGTGGGTGGGTGGATGCTCCCACCTCAGTTAATACAATCCAGGTAATCCTCCACCAGATGTCCATTTTCCAAGTGAGTCTAGTCCTGTCCATCACAGGAGAGCAGCACATAGAGTGTGGACAAACCAGACAGGAGGATGGTTCACATTCCAGGTGGCACTGTGTGAGATTTCATTACTGAGCAAGCAGCTTAAAATATGAATTGCTTCTGGAATTCTTCTGTTTTAAGATTTTTGGGGCCTAGATCCTTTTCTTCTTGGAATATAAACTGTAAATAAGAGGAAACAGCTCTCTGGTTTTTAAAGAGAGATAAGTTCTATAACCTTTGAATTAGCAAAGCTACAGTGAAGAAATTTCCTGTGTCTAGTCTATAGTCTACTTCAGGGTTTTCATGCTGCCGTATCTGTGTTTAGCATGAGCCCCATCCCATTTAAGCTTCCTTTTCTTTTCATTTGTGTATGTGTACTGAAAATGAGATTGTCACGCTATCTGTCATCAAGGAGAAGTGACAGCTGCCCTGTCAGTGAATTGAGCATGTGCTTGGCTAGGGTTCTGTCCTTAGAATCAAAATAAGTAAATACATTCAGGGCCAGTGAGATAGCCTGAGTTTGGTCCTCTGATCCCACACAAGGTAGAAGAGAGCAGACTCCAGGAAGTCATCCTCTGAACTCTCCACACACCATGGCATGGGCACATGTGCTCATGCACATTACATACGCCATACAGTAGTAACCACCACCACCACAACAGGTGTACAAAGCATTTTCAGATCTCTTTATCCCTCCCTCCCTCCCTCTCTCCCTCCCTCCCTCCCTCCCTCTCTCTCTTCCCCCCTACCCCCCTCTCTCTTCCTCTCTCTGACAACTTAAACTGTGGTAGACAAGAACTCCCTCTACTACTGAGCTACATTCCTAGCTGTTATGATCTAAGTGATGGACACTATAAAGTCACACCATGTGACGATCTCATGTGGAGGTTTATTGGGGAGAGGGTATACAGAGGCTGCCTCTGGGCGAAGGTAGAGGGGAGAAGAGAGGAGGGACTGGCTGGCCTTTTATAAGGGGATCTAGCACATGCGGGGGGCGGAGGGGGAGGTTATGTGGCAGTGGGACTGTGGCACCTTGGCAGCTAGTTGTGATGTGCCCTCTGTCACTGGGTCCTTGGGGCAGGTAGTGGAGATGTCTGATTGCTAACACCAGCCCCCCTTTTTTCCTCTCTTTATTTTTAGATAGGGTCTCACTATCTTAAGCTCGCTTTGTAGCTCAGGCAGGCCTTGAGCTTTTGTTGCCCCTTTCTGTCTGAGCCTCCCGAGTAGCTAAGATTGCAAGACAGCACAGGTGGAGCTGACATCTTCCAGTGTTTCTTAGGCCACAGATAACTCATTGCTATATCTACTCTTGGATTCTTCCATTGGTAGTTCTCTGCCTTCTTGAGACAGTGTCTCCATATGTAGCTCAGGATTACTAGAGTTAGAGATGGTTGTGAGCTATCACGTGGGTGCTAGAAATCAAAACAAAGTCCTAGAAGAACAGCCTGTGCTCTTACCCACTAAGCCTCTCCAGTCCATAAAATATGTATACCACCAGTGGGAGCACACGCCTTTAATACTAGCACATGGGAAGCAGAAACAGGCAGATCTCTGTGAGTTCGAGACCAGCCTGGTCTACATAATGAGTTTCAGGGCACCCAGGGCTATGAAAAGAGACCCTATTTCAAAAGAATAGATACATAAAGCTACCGATGGATAAGTACATATTGAAGGGCCTGCCTCATTATGCTTTGCCTAGCACACAACTGAAGAGCTGTGGCTGGGTTTATCAACGTCCTGCAAGACACTGACATGCTGGGGTTTGCGAATTCCATGCCCGATGCACTGTTTCACTTTCTCTTTATCTCCCAGGCTGTTGGAAGCAGATTAAATATCCCTTTGCCAGACATCAGTCGACTGAATTTACCATCAGCTATGACAATGAAAAGGAGGTGACACAAAAGTTGGATCTCATCACTAGTGATATGGCAGGTGAGTGTCATACCCCAGGGACAGTGCTCCATGGAGGTTCTGCTTGTGGGAGGCACGAAACAGGACAGCGGCAAGGCTCGGTTCCTTCATTGTAGCAGAAATATGAACTCTCCCGTCCCTGGGACCATGTGAAGAGTATCAAGCCGACATGAAGGTGGTAGTCAGCAGTGTGTTCAGCTGATTCAAGCACACCTGCAGGGCACATAGTGACATAACTAGTAAGAGGACCACAGCACTGCCAGTCCCTGGATGCTCTTCATCTATCAGTTTTTTACTAAAGTGCCAGGAAAGAGGGTTGAAAAAGACTTAACACATCTCCCACCTTTGAGGAGAGGGAAATAGATTAAGGGGCCTGCCTGGGTCAGAATGGCTCAGTGTCTCTGAGAAAGCTGTCTGTCTTCTAGGTTTTTTGTTTTGTTTTTTGTTTTTTGTTTTCCTTTTCTTTCTTTTCTTTCTTTTTTTCTTTTTCTTTTTTTGGTGTTGGTGTTGGTTTTTCGAGACAGGGTTTCTCTGTATAGCCTTGGCTGTCCTGGACTCACTTTGTAGACTAAGCTGGCCTCGAACTCACAGAGATCTGCCTGCCTCTGCCTCCCGAGTGCTGGGATTAAAGGGGTGCGCCACCATGCCCAGCTTCTAGTTTAATTTCTTGACTGGCAACCTTCAGCTTCCCTCCAGAGTTGCATCAGACAGCTAGTGTGTACATTCCGAGTGAGACTTCCACAGACCCCATGGTCTGACAGATGGTAACACACCTTATACTAGAAACTTGCCTTCCAGTCCTGACTCCATTGCCAGACAGCTGTGTGATTTGAGAAACATTGCTTGGATTCCCTCTGTTTTGTTCCTTACTGTAACATGGAACGACAGTCCTACCTCATTCCTAAAAAGACTCAAATTATTTTCCTGTCTTGGCACACAGTTAGGGCTCTTCCATTGTCTGTACACCCATCACCAAGCCCAGACCTATTGCTTGGCTCTTCCATCACACCACCGTGTCTCCTAATTCTCTCCCGGCACATCAAACTGTCCTTCTCTTCTGTATTAGTCAGGGTTCTCTGGAGTAACAACTTACAGAATAAGTCTGCGTGTGTGCATGTGTGTTTAGGAAAAGGGTTTATTAGAATGACTTACCAGCTACAGTCTAGCTAGTCTAACAATGGCTGTAAGTCCAGGAATCCAGTAGTTGTTCAGTCTGAGGCTGGATGTCTCAGCTGGCCTTCAGTCTTCTCCAGAACCTCAAAGAAATCGTCTCTACATCCAATGAGCTGGCAGGAGCAAGCAGGCGAAAACAGCAAGCTTTCTCCTTCCATATCCCTTATATAGACTGTCACTTGAAGGTGTGGTCTGGATTAAAGGTGGATCTTTCTACTCAAAAGATCTAGATTAAAGGTGGCTTTTCCCACCTCACAAGTCCAGATTGGAAGTGAGTCTTAACACTTCAAATTATTTAATTTAATTAAGAGTGAATTTCTCACAGATGTGCCTAGCCATTTTGCTTTTATTAATTCTCAATGTAGTCAAGTTGACGCGAAGGATAGTCATCACACCCTGTTGGTGTTGTTATCTCCACCTCCAAACTTTATAAAGGCCAGTTTGAAAGTCACTCCTAGCTGGGCCTGAAAGCCCACACCTATCATCCCAGCACTGAGTAAAAGTCTCCCCTAACCTGGGCATGGAGTTTCACACCTGTGATCAACCCTGCACACCAAAGGTTGCGGCAAGAGAATCACAAGTTCAAGTCTAGGCAGAGCTGTGTGACAAGACCCTGTGTAGGTAAGTGCCTCACGTCTACTAAACATTTCCCTCTAACCAAACGTCTCCAGTCTCTGAGGTACTGTGGCCCTTAGCAGCTTCCGGAAGCAGGCAGTATTGTGGTGGGTTAAGCCCTGGCCACAGCATCTGACTTGCGTTTATTATTTCCCATTGATCCTGAGGCACCTCAGCCACCAATGGGGAGTTGCGTGAACTTAAGTCGGCTGCTGCACTAATGATGCTCATTTGGTTTTAGATTATCAGCAGCCTCTCATGATTGGCACAGGGACAGTCACAAGAAAGGGCTCCACCTTCCGGCCCATGGACACAGACACTGAGGAGGCCAGAGTGAGCACCGAGGCCGGCAGCCACTATGACTGTCCTCACCGCCCTGGCCGCCACGAGTACGCACTGCCCTTGACGCACTCCGAGCCCGAGTACGCCACACCCATTGTAGAGCGGCACCTGCTCCGAGCTCACACCTTCTCCACGCAGAGCGGCTACCGAGTCCCTGGGCCCAGGCCCACTCACAAACATTCCCTTTCCTCTGGAGGCTATCCCCCTGCCGCAGCGGCCACCCAGAGTGAAGGCTATCAGAGGCCAGCAAGCCCCAAGCCTGTGGTTGGTGGCTATGACAAGCCTGTGGCCAGCAGCTTCTTAGACAGCAAAGACCCCTCTCAGTCACAGATGACTCCTGTGGGGAGTGATGGTTATTCAGCGCCCAGAAATGGACTTGCACCCCTCAACCAGCTGGCCATGACTGCCCTTTTGTGAATCGAATGTGAAGAAAACCTGCTGTGGTACTGAGCTTGCGCTGCTGCGATCCACCGGAAGAAGTGTGCGAGCATGCGCGCGTGTCTCTTCGGGATCCTACAGACAACCTCACTGTTTACAGAACTATGCGGCTGGTTTTGTTCCGACCCTTCCAGCAGAGCCTTGGCTTCTGTTGTGTTAGAACAAAGGGACTTTTCTCATTTCTCTAACTGTGACACTGTGCTGTAAAGTGTGCAATTTGTACAGTTATATTTAACATGAGTTAAAGTAACGGAGTTTATGGTGTGTGTTTTCTACGCAGGGCTTAGGGAGGAAAACGCAGGATTTGCAGAGATGTATTAAGTGTTGTGTTCGTGTCTCTCAGTTTTTGAGTATCTGGCATTGTAAGTAGCAGATCTGTTTTAAACCCTGGCTGGTCGTGCTGGCCCGTTTCCTTTTTCATGAACTAAAAGCATTTTTAGCATTCTTTCTCCTGGAAGAAATGAAATTACTTGAAATGTGAAAAGCACACTGGGATGGGCGGTTGTTAACCACCGTGGCCGTGTATATATGCAAACAAGCTCATCACCTCAGCAGCTACTGCCTACTTCCTTAGACTTTCCCTGAGAGGAATAGGGCAGCCCAGGGGCCTGAGGCCCACGTGGGACCTAGCTGAACCCTGAGGGACCACATTCTCTAAGGAAAGGGCCTGGCCTTACTGCACGGTGTTAAGTAATTCTGCCTTTTGGGGGCGCCGAGACTCGAGGCACTCCACATTTGCCACTGCACAGCTGTTGTAGCTCGAGGGACTGTCAGCCATTTCTAAACCTCAGATTAAAAATACAGCCCTACTTCTTACAGCTTTCTCCAGAAATAGTGACTTCCATTGTCTCTGGGAAACAAGCACTGTTCTTGCACGTGGCTAAGCAGGTCTTTTCTAGTGCCCAGCTGGTACCTGTGCTGGTGACATAAAAAGGAGTTTTCTCCTGAATGCTCTTAGAGTAGCCCAGGTTCTGGCTGAACCTCATGTCCAGTGTTGTTTTTCCCTGAGTTTACTTTGTGAATTAACTAGGGGATTTAACCTCTTTTTGCCAAAGAGGGAAAAGTACCTGTCTTGTTTAGTAAACAAAAACATGGATCCCCACCCCCAAAAAATTCTTTGCTTAAAAATTGTATTGCCGTCCTGTTTGTGTGATTGTTGTGTCCTGTGAAATCTGTCTATGTTAAAATAGGGTGCTGAAAAGTCACGGCCAACCGTCTGTTATTGTAGTGGAGGTTAAACCGTTTACTTTATGGAGTTTACATGATTCTGTGTGTATACTCATTGCAATAAATGATGCCAAATCAGAGAGCCCCTGAACTCTATTGTAATTCAGGCTCTCATGTAGCCCAGGCTGGATTGCAACTCTCAGTGTAACCTAAGGCGACCTTGAAGCCTAGGATGACCTTGGATTTCTGATCCTCCTGCCTTTGCCTCTCCCGCGTGTTGAGATTACAGATGTGCACCCTCACATCTGGTTTTAGTTTTCCTCCTGTGATAGGCTTTATTCGCATTGTCAAGTTAAATAGTTACAATTAGAGCATCAAGTACTTGGTGCCCAGTCACCTTGGTAATGATTACTTTTCCTAAGGATTTGTAGGAAGTGTGAATGACACTGTCCCAGGGACAACTTTTGGTGTCGTTGGCTAAAAATTCCCCAGTGAAATCTAGGTATAATCTTCCAGCCTTTAAGGCAGTACAACCAAGCAGACAAGGGTGATTCACTGCAGGGGAATGGACGGGGGCGGATCCACGAGGAGATGCTATGGCAGGCAATGAGATCAAGACGCGTGTAGCGAACCTCAGAGTCTCGTGGAGAGTGACTACGTAGTTACACAACTGTCCTACAGGAAATACAGGATGGGTCTCAGACGGATAAAGTTTAAGAGGTAGCCAGGTACAGTGGCGCACACCTTTGTCTCACTACTCTGGAAGTAGAGGCAGGAAGATGGGTTTCTGTGAGTTGAAGCCAGCCTGGTCTACATAGAGTTCCAGGGACAGTAAGGACCACATGTTGTTGCTGTTGTTGTTATTTTGGTTTTTTTTTTTTTTTTTTTTTGAGACAGAGTTTCTCTGTGTAGCCTTGGCTGTCCTGGACTCACTTCTGTAGACCAGGCTGGCCTCCAACTCACAGAGATCCACCTGCCTCTGCCTCCCATGTACTGGGATTAAAGGTGTGTGCTACCACAGCCACCTGGCGAGTTCCCTATTTTCATAGTCTTGGGTTTTGGCTATTTTAATTTCTTTGGTTTTTCAAGACAGGGTTTCTCTGTATAGCTAGCCCTGGCTATCCTGGACTTTCTTTGTAGACCAAGCTAGCCTTGAATTTACAGAAATCTGCCTGCCTTTGCCTCCCGAGTGCTGGGGTCAAAGGTGTGCACCACCACGCCTGGATTTAAGAGGCTTTTATATTATTTTTATTTTATTGAGACAGACTCTCAGGTACCACAAGATGGCCTCTGACTATGTAGTTGAGGGTAACCTTGAAGTTGTGATCATCCTGCCTCTACCTCCCTTGTTAGTACAGGCACATACTACCACAGCCTACCTTTAAGTGTGTTTCCATTTGTTGTACTAGAATGGAAAGCTCTCTGGCCTCTGCTGTTACCTCCTACAGAGCTATGCTAAATAAGAGTGCTTCTGGCTTTCACATACACTCATCTAGCTTGGCTGAAAGACTTACCCTCAAACCGAATTGACAACCAAAGAACTGTTACATTGTGTGTTAACTTAAAAATTTAACTTTACTCAGTGAAGTGGATAAAGGCTCTTCTTGACTTCAAACCTGAAAACACCACCTTTCTTCCCTCACAAAATAAATATTTGAATGTAATAGAATTTGCACACACACACACACACACAACAAAAACAAAATCGGGGTGTGATTGCTTACCCCTTGGGAGGTAGAGGCAGGTGAACCTCTGTGAATTCAAGACCAACCTTATCTACAAAGAGAGTTCCAGGCCAGCTAGGGCTGTTACACAGAGAAACCCTGTATCGAAAAACAAACAGACAGAACATAAGCCCGAGGGCAGCTTAGTGGCTAAGAGCCCTAGCTGCTCTAGTGGAGAGCCTGGGTTCAATTCCTAGTACCCATCTGCCAGTTCGCAACTGTGACTCCAGTTCCAGGGTATCTGGTGCCCTCTTCTGACCTCTGAGGGCAACAGGCGTGCACAGGCGTGCACGTGGTGCACAGACATGTACATAAAATGAAATAAGTAAATCTTTCTTTAAAAAATGGCCTAAGCCATTCTTCATCCATAGCTGAATGTTTAAAATCATTGAGGAGCCTGAATCCCTGCATCTGGATATTCGCTAGCCTGCCTTTTTTTTTGTTTGTTTGTTTTGTTTTGTTTTTAAGACAGGGTTTCTCTGTGTAGCCTTGGCTGTCCTGGACTCCCTTTGTAGACCAGGCTGGCTTCGAACTCACAGCGATCCGTCTGCCTCTGCCTCCCGAGGGCTGGGATTAAAGGCATGCGCCACCACCGCCCGGTCGCTAGCATTTCTTTAGGTTAAGTATCAGTGTGGTGATAATGGTTTTCTGTTTGGGGGGTGTGGGGTGTGCTGGCTAGTTTTATGTCACTTGAGAGATGGGAACTTCAGCTGAGGAATGAAGAAGACTAGGCAAGCCTGTAGGGCATTTTCTTAATTGGTGATTGATGTGGGAAGGTCTAGTCTATTGACCCACCCCCACCCCCACCCCTGGACTGGTAGTCCTGGGTTCTATCAGAAAGGACACTGAGCCAGGCAGTGGTGGCACACCCCTTTAATCCCAGCCCTCAGGAGGCAGAGGTAGGTGGATCTATTTGAATTCAACGGCAGCCTGGTCTACAGAGTGAGTTCTGGGACAGCCAAGGCTACACAGAGAAAGAAGCCCAGTCTTGAAAAACAAAGCAACAGCTGGGCATGGTGGCCCCACGCCTTTAAGCCCAGCACTCAGGAGGCAGCAGCAGGTGGTTCTCTGTGAGTTTGGGGTCAGCCTGGTCTACAATGTGAGTCTAGGACAGCCAAGGCTGTTACACAGAAAAACCCTGTCTCTGAAAAGCCAAACAAACAAAAACCAAAACAAAACAAAATAAAAAAGGAGGCTGAGCAAGCCAGTAGGCAGCACCACCACCACCCCCACCCTCCATGGCCTCGGCCTCTGGGTTCCTGCCCTGATTTCTTTCAGTGATGGACTATGATGTGAAAGTGTAAGCCAAATAAACACTTTCCTTTCCAACTTGCTTTTGGTGACAATAGTAAATCTAACCAGGACAGAGGTTTTTATTTGTTTACTTCATTGCTTATTTTAAGGCAAGGGTTTGTTATATAGTCAAAGATTTCAAACTCACTATGTAGCTCAGGGTAGCCTCAAACTCTCAGCACTTCTCCTGACTCACTCTCCAGGCACTCGGCTTTTAGGCATGAGCAACCATGCCTGGCTGATGATTCATTTCTTTTGAGATGGGATCTTACTGTGTAGCTTTGGATGTCCTGAAACCACTCTGTTGCATAGGCTGTCTGCAAGCTTGAGGCAATTCCCCTGCCTCTGTGTACCATCTCCTGGGATAAGCTTTCAGCACTGAGTCTCTGCCTTTTGTAATGATCGTTGAAAGCTGCTTTTCTTCCAGGGATTTGAAGAGAGCCTTGTGTGGCTCGAACTCACTGAAGCCAGGGACTCCCTCGCCTGCATCTCCAACAGTGTGACATGGAACTACCCCCTCAGGTCATGCTAATGCTGCAATTGTCTGATATGGATGCTGTCATGAGCCATCAGTACAGCTTACACATGGACAGGCAGCTGGTTGCTTGTTCGGTGCTCATCTCCAATCGCCCTTTTCCATAGTCCATATACCCTGTTTTGTTCATGCCATAAGTCCTTTAAGTCCTTTGGGCTGGAGAGATGGCTCAGCAGTTAAGATCGCTGGCTATTGTTCCAGAGGACCCAGGTTCAATTCCCAGCATAAACATGGTGGGTCATAATTGTCTGTAGCTCCAATTCTGAGACCTGATGCCCTCTGCTGGCCTCCTCAGGCACGAGGCATGGATGTGGTGCAAAGACATGCGGTCAGGCAAAACACCTGAACACATAAAAACAAAACTTAAAGCAATTTTTAAGAATGATTTAAGCTCTCTTAAGACCAATGCTTAGGGAGTCAGATGAGCCCAGGGCTCTACCACTTGCGTTTGGTGGCTACATGATTAAGTCAACTCACATTTGCAGAACTTATTCCATGGGCTACTTCCTGCCTGGGCTGTGGACAAAGATAAGCCTCGTTCCAAGCAGTCCCCAGCAAGGGCAGGTGCTACAGTGGATGAGGCATTGGCTCTCTATCCTCAACTCACACACAGGGAGGGAGGGAGAAATCCTTAGCTAGTTACACTACACATTGACCTCACACTCCCTCTGGGTAGCAAATGGTGCCTTTTTCCTGCAAAGGTTACTGTCTTAGTTACTGTCCTATTGCTGTGAAGAGACATCATGACCAAGACAGCTTAGGGAGGGAGGGAGGTGGTGTGTGGGGAGAGAGAGAGAGGGAGGGAGGGACGGAGGGAGGGAGGGACGGAGGGGGAGAGGGAGAGGGAGAGGGAGAGGGAGAGGGAGAGGGAGGGAGAATGAGAATGAATGGTATGGACTTTTGAAACCTTAACAAAGCTGTACCTCCAATTCCTCCAGTCTATTGGGAGCCAGACATTTTTAATACACGAGCATTGGCGGGGAGGGGGGCATTCTCATTAAACCACCACGGTTATGATAGAAGTCCTTTTGTTTGTTTTTGTTTTTGAGGTATCCCTTTATAGTTCTCAATCGCCACTGAAAACATTAGAACTGTTCTAAATCTAGGCTCAATCAATTCTTGTGTCACTCAGGAAAAATGAAAATAATGCGAATGAAATGAAACACTGAGTTTGATCCCTTTTCTCTCCTCATGGCTGACTGCAGAAGGAAGACAGGCTCTGAATCATGACTGACACTCTGTGACCCTCAGCAAGTGATGTAACTCCTCCAATCTGCAGTGTATTCATCCTTAGAATGAGTCTAGTTTAAGGAGCCTCAAAAAAGCCTTCTAGCCCAGCAGGGTAAATGCAGCTTCTGAGAATCTCTTGCCCCCTACTGGCACCTTCCCAAATTGCACCTACCTCTCTAAACTTTCAGTTTGTGTCTGTTTTACATTTACTCAAGTTTCCTTGTTACAGGTCGTTTAACCATCTTCCTACTTAGAAACTACAGGTCTTTTCCTTTCCTTTCTTTCTGCCTTTCCTTCCTTCTTTTCTTTCTTTTCCAAATACAGAATAGCTTTCACTTAAAGTTTATAGAAAGTCCTTGTTCAAATCTTAATTCCTTTCCATTATGTGTTGCGATTGTTCACTATGATGAATTTTTGTGATTTTGTAGTTCTACCAGGTTTTTTGTTTGTTTGTTTGTTTTAAGAATTATTTATTTATTATGTACACAAATCTCGTTATAGATGGTTGTGAGCCACCATGTGGTTGCTGGGAATTGAACTCATGACCTTTGGAAGAGCAGTCAGTGCTCTTAACCTCTGAGCCATCTCTCCAGCCCATACCAGGTTTTTTGTTGTTGTTTTGTTTTGTTTTAATTTGGTTTGGTTATTCAAGACAGAGTTTCTCTATTTATTCTTGACTATCCTGGACTTACTTTGTAGACCAGGCTGGCCTCACAAAGATCCACCTGCCTCTGCCTCCTGAGTGCTGGGATTAAAGGTGTGTGCCACCACTGCCTGGCAGTTCTACCAGTTTTCACCTAACTAACTATATATTAAAAGTTGTTATTATTTTACTTGTGTGTAGTGGGCATGTGTGTGGTGTGCCATGACTTTGTATGGTGATCTGAGGACAGCCTTCAAGAGTCGAGTGTCTGCTTCCACTGTGGGTTCCAGGTGTGTGTATGTGTGTTGACTTTTGTATGGTGGTCAGAGGATAGCCTTCAGGAACTGAATGTCTTCCTTCACTGTGGGTTCTAGGGGTGTATGTGTGTGTGTGTGTTTGTGTGTGTGTTGACTTTTGTATGGTGGTCAAAGGATAGCCTTCAGGAGTTGAGTGTCTGCTTCCACTGTGTGTGTGTGTATGTGTGTTGACTTTTGTATGGTGGTCACAGGACAGCCTTCAGGAGTTGAATGCCTTCCTCCACTGTGGGTTCCAGGGATCAAATGCAAGTCATCAAGCTTGAGGCAAGTGCTTTTACCCACTGAGCCATCTTGCCCGCTCCCTTTATATGCTTTGAGGCTATTTTAAGTAGGTGTATACAAGGTGTGGCGGGTTGAGTAAGAATGGCCTCATAAATAGGCTCATGTATTTGAGTACTTAGTCCCCACTTGGTGGAAGTGTTTGGGAAGGATTAGGAGGTGTGTCACTGATGGCAAGCTCATGTATTTCAGGTTAGCACGCTCTGCTTTGTGTTTGTGGTTCACTGTATACACTCTCAACTACTGCTCCGGTGCCATGGCTGCCTGCTGCCATGCACTCTGAAAATGTAAGCCCCAGATAAACTCTTCTGTTAATTTGCCTTGACCATGATGTCTCTATCACAGCAACAGAAAGAGACCAAGTCACAAGGTTACAATTATTTCAGCTCTTGTGGTAAACTGAAAAAACAAACAAGTCCTCTATGCCAAATGCTGTCTTAATCTCTTTTGTATTAACATTATCTTTTGTACGACAAAATTTTAAGTGCATCTTCCCTTTTCCCAATTCTGAGTTTTGTGTCCTTGTGGTTATGTTTGATCCTCATAAACATCCTTTTCCAAAGCTAATCAAGTCTCCCCTCCCGACAATAGGATTTTTTTAAACATTCCTTCATCATACCCTCTCATCATCCCAGCCGTTACTCCATAGCCTGGGCTGTCCTGGGACTATGTAGTCCACAACTTATGTTCATTCTTGCCTTCCAAGTGATGGGCTTACAGGAGCATGCTACTAGGCCAGCTTAATTCTAACACTTCTTGGTGTATGGTGTTCTCTTACACTGAGCATCTTCGGTTAAGCTTTGCTAGACCTTAACCCTAGTTATATGCCAGGCAGCAGAGTAAGTGGGACTCCTACTGTCCTAGGATATAAGGGGACGAGGGTAAGAGCAATCTCTTAAGTACATGGTTTTTAGATATATTTATTTATTTATTTGTTTCATTTTGAGTTTTTTTGAGACAGGGTTTCTCTGTGTAGCCTTGGCTGTCCTAGATGCACTTTGTAGGCCAGGCTGACCTCAAACTCATAGAGATCCACCTGCCTCTGCCTTCCTGAGTGCTGGAATTAAAGTAGTGCACCACCAAGTCCCCACCCCCCGCCCTAGCATGACATTAGATTTATTAATTAAGTGTGCAGTGTTTTGCCTGCATGTACGCCTGCACACCAGAAGAGGGCACCAGATCTCACTATAGATGGTTGTGAGCCACTACGTGGTTGCTGGGAATTGAACGTGGGTCCTCTGGAAGATCAGCCAGTGACTTTAACTGCTGAATCATCTCTCCAGCACCCAAGGATGGGCTCATCCTCAGGGGCATCAATCCAAATGATCTCCCTGTATTTCAAGGTTCTAGGCTTCCCTCTTCCTAGCTTTAAGGGATTAGATGTTCTGCAAAACCTCACTGAATGCCCTTTCACTGTAGAAGGGAGGCTTCCTCAGAACTCTTTCCTCTCCCTGAGGAGGTCTAGCTCTCCCAGCGGCCATCTCTCAATCATCAGCAGATCACTTACACAACCTAATGGGAACAGCCACCTCTGCTGTTCTGACCCTGTGGTCGCCAGGATCAGGCTCATAGTTGATACATAACCAGGAAGACCACAAACAAAACCACAACAGGGAAGTGGCCCGCCTACAGTCTAATCTCCCTATGCTACTGAACAGGCTTGCACTACTCCACACACTGCCACACTTCGCTGGGGAAGACTGCCTCTGCCTATGATCAGAGGTAGGGTTAATCAATATATCTGAATATAGGCTTAAGCACACAGGTAAGAGAATGAGCTCAGATGAGACACACCCTACAGTATAGTTGTGGGCTTTCAAAGATTTGTTTCAATCATATTTTGTAGGGTCAGCTACCCACTGCCCAGCATGTACTAAAATTCCTGATGCCCTGAAGGTTAGCAGCACAAATCTTGTAGTTTATACAGACATGTTGTGTGTATACGTGCTACTATTTGAACTGTCCTCCTGAAATCTGGCTCTATACTAACCAGTGGTCCTCTCTAAGGACAACAGATGACACACTGTTCTGTATATTATCTCTGAACCATACAGTCCCTTACTTTTTGGGTATGAGATGAGCAGTTCTTAATTGCCAACCTAGGACCCACTTCTTCACTCCTGGCCTGCAAGTGTTACTCAGGGGTCCATTCAAGAAGACACTGAAGCGAAAGGGTGCTGCTCCCTGTGTAATAGGTTTATTAGCTGAAGAAAAACAGGTGTGTGTGGGGTGGGGTGCGGGCGGGGCAACCAGACCACAGAGCAGGTGCATGACGGGAGGAAGGAACGACTTGCAAATGCAACTCCGTTCTGTGGAATCTTCCTGCCAGTTGCCACGACTCTCAGGCTCTCTGTCCAGGATCTCGGGATCCACTGACCATCAGGCACCTGAAGACACACAGCCAAGCCCAGAGTGAGGCAGCTGGGCCTCTAGGCAGCTAAACATCCTCCTGCAGGAGACATCAGAGCTCTGCTGTCACCACTGTCGCAAGAGTGGCTATGTCACAAGACAACCTGAAAAACATTTGTTGTCAAACAAAATACATATATCACCAACAACACATGCTAACTTGTAATACTTTCTAACCTTTTTTTTTCTGTTCTTCAAGGTAGATGATAACCTCTCTAAATATAACACTGATCAAGAACGAAAATGAAAGACTCTTTTTATATCTCACAAACAGAGCATTACCTTAAGGGGGTGAATTTTGGAAAAAGACTTTTCTTTAGGGAACTTAAGAAGCGGTAGCATCAATCCCCACAGGGGGCACCAGGTGTGAGAACTAAACCACGTATGTCACATATAATTTTGAAAACTCTAAATTTTACATAGATGTTGCCATGAAAGAATTTCCTTTAAAATACTAGGATTGGTTTTTATAATTTTATCAATGCTTTCAAGATCTGTAATAGGAAACTAAGCCAAAGAGACCAGGGTTCCTGCCATCTGCTCAAAGTTTAAAACAGACTACTGATCCCAGCGTTGTCCTGGCAATAATATTCTAGCACAACATCTGGATTCAGCTGTTGTATATTTCATGACATTTTGGTATAAGTCAGAGAAGCTACTTAGGACCCACAGTAAACCAAAATAGTTAATGTGAATGAAAGAGAAAACATTTATTTTCCTTCAAATCTGATCCATACCACTTTAATTTTTATTTACAGGCTAATTAAGAATATGAAGTTCAACATAACTAGATATAATACATTGATCATAAATCACCTTACATGTGAACCAATATATTTTTGTTTTAAAAATATGAAAACAATGTAAGCCCACTTCTGTGGGGGAATAATCCAGCACCAAGGACAGGTTGTGTTACTTGTAATTGTTCAATTGTAATCAACAGGCTCGCAAGCTCTTCATCTCTCTAGTTTAACAACAGTCCCTAACCCAAATGTGGGGTCTCCATCATGTTCAGAACAGCGAACTGCAGAAGACAATTTTGCCCTTTAAGCGTGAATATATCTGCACACACACCTCTCATGTTTTACTGAACAATTTCCCCACCTTTTTCATTGTAATGGCTTTGTAACAGCTTCTCCTCTCAAACCCCAATTTTTTGGCTTTGTTCAAGAAGATTCAGTGTTATATGGACATCTTTCCCATGAATGTGAAGTATAAAAACTACTTGAAAAGAGTGTTTGGGGCAAAGTTCAAATACCCAGTTCATTCCTAAGGACCACATATTCTTTTTTTTTTTTTTTTTTTTTTAACCACATATTCTAAAGTGAACTCCCAGCTAGGCCTGGGGAAGTGCCAAGATGCTCACAGCCAATGTGTTCTCGAATCCAAATGAGAGAGAAGCAGAGATGTAAAGGACACTGACCTGCAGAACCATAAGCTATTCTTTCTAAATATATATTGTAACCATCTCACACACTCTCTCAGGGGCAGCACACAAAAATGCCCATCCATTTTCTAAAACTCTTTAACATTTATTGCGCAGATCTTGAAAACATTCAAAGGGTTATAGCTTATATTTCCTAACGATTCAGTCATAGTATATAAGGCATATGTTCTCTGGAAAGAGACAGAGAGACAGAGAGACAGAGAAAGGGCCATGGCCATTCCCAGGCAATGCTGAAAGACTCTAGGAATAACATGGTTTCAGGTCAAAGCAAAAAAAAAAAAAAAAAGTTTTCAGGTCTGTTACCATGGATATTTCTTCTTAACGTAAATAAACACCCTGGCTCCCATCTACTTTGAAGATCTCAAGTCATGCACTGGGGTATGTGTTTGGCACGGGAGCACACTGAGGAAGAAAACAATCTTTCTTTTAAGAGGCCTAGCCTGTCAGGAGCAAACAATAATACATAACTGCTTTATTCCTTTGTACAATTAAAATACTAACCTTGTTTACAGGCAATGTTACGCTACAAAGTATCTATCCCAGCATCAGTAACAATATACATACGAAGTGCACTTCTAGTTACCAGTTAACATGGTGATACTGTGAAGAATGAAACCACCCGCAGACTATCAACGAGCAACAGTTAAAAACTAAATTTATAAATAGCAAAAATCACAAAATAAAGTATATACACTTTATAGATTTAACTTTGACCAAATATATAATGCATCTGGGAAAAACAAGCATACTAAGAAAGAAGATACTGATATTTAAAGCCTTGTAGGTAGGCTTCTCCCACTTAATATTCCCTTATGTGAAAATCCTTTAAAACAGAGACTTATAAAATTGCCACCTCTTTAAATACAGTATTTTGACGTTGCCCAGCAGGGTGCAATGGTCTGTAGGTCAGGAAGGGGGACAGGCACTCTGTGCATAGTTCTGACACAAGAGAACTAACACGTTACAGAGTCCGCACACAAGTATTGCTTTAGTCACACAGATACTGATATGAAAACCAATACAGTCACTGTACCAAAATGTCTTCACCTCCTCTTGCCCACCTTCGCTCCTGGCTTTTTAAATGATTGGCAAGTCAGGTACTTAAAGCAAACTGCCATTTGAACACAATGTATTTTGTGACATAGAAATGTTTCCTGACTGTCACAAGACAAAGCTTATGAACAACTCAAAATGTATAAAACCGTCTGTTGTAGATTCCAGAAAGTAAGCATTTGAGGCTAGACACTAACAGTGTAGTGCTCCAATATCATGCACCCAGAGCAACATAATTGAGAACAGGTATTTTACACCCATCTGCGTTTCCTTTAAACATCCAAAGTAAAATGCACAGTAACTTTTCCAAAACTATTTCTAGTGCAGCATTGATTGATATAGGATTGCCTAAAGAAAACTATTTTGTACTGCAGTTGAATAAACTGGAGAGCAAACTCGTCATAATAAATGATCATGGACAATTAATTTAGATATCAGGAATGTACAATACACTTAAAAAAAAAAAAAAAAACCTGAAACAAAATTTTCAGTTGAGCAAAAGTGTCAACTTAGATTTCTATTCATTGAGTCAAGTTCTGTCTTCTGAAATTCCACAGTTATCCTTAGGGAATATGTGATATCATTTACTCTGCTGTATTTAAAGGGTACTTAGAAAATTCCAGCTAGCACTGTCCTGTTAAATATGAAAAAGAGCCAAATGACATAACATCAACTTGGCCCTTGAGAGCCTAGTAATACCCCTTTGGGAAACACATGCTTTGGTGCTTAGATTCCAGGAAAATCAAAATTGCCTTCCATGCAACAGCTAATTAACATATACCACAGAAAACAGGGGTTTTATGCACTTAGAATTGTTTACACGAAGCCCTGAGGTTCCCGCCTTTCTCTAGGCAACACACAACCTCCCTGATCTTTGTGCAATCTTTGCCACCATCTTCCCTAGTGCCCAAATTCCAAAAGTCTGACAAGCAGCGTGTCTGGTGATAGCTTAGTAGGCCTTTTTATGATGCAGGCTGTGCAAATCAGCTGCTCTGGCAGCGCTGTCATCCAGAGGGCTTTCCCCAGAAGCCCCCATGTCCCCGTTCTCATGTGTATCACTCACTGTCTTCTTATTATACCCTGGAAGAAAAGAACAGAAGAAAAAACAGGTATTTTTGGCTGAAAATATATTTAATGTTTATAATTTTACTCAGAAAAAAAATGTCTGTTGGAATTATTAGCAGCAATATAAGGCAAGTTAACACTGTCTTGATCAAATTAATAGTGTTTAAGGGAAGTTTTTTCATCTTATAGCAGATAGCTATATATTTTTTTTAAGTATTAACTATTAAAGGTACCTGAAAGTTAGAAAATAAATCTATCCAGTTTTCTACAAAAACTTAGGGTTGACATAAAATTATAAAATTCAACTGTACCTACACAACTATCTACTGAAATACAAATATTTTAATTTTTGTATTTTGCTTCCATATTACTTCTTATAACAGTTGATTGAACTATATGCTAGTTGACTGCTAAACATTTAATCTGTTGGCAAGATAATATCTAGCTAAATATCAGAACAAATATTGGTTAACTTACCTAGCAGATAAAGAGTTGTAAGTAAATATGATGGACTACAATACCCATTATGTAAGCTAAGAAAGGTCTGGATTAAATAACAAGAACTAGATGTATTTTAGCCAGGCATGGCAGTACATGCCGGTCACCTCAGGAGGCTAAGGCAGGAAGAGCCCACGTTCAAGGGTAGCATCACCTACACAATGAGTCCCTGGCCAGCTAGGAATCATAGGAGACCTAGAGCCCACCAAAACACACTTTTAATTATCTGGCAGCTAATAGTGATATGCTGTATGGCACACATTTTGGCAGAGTCATATTTCATGTTTTAAGTGTCTTTAGTTTATACAGCTAACAGAGAAAGTTTCTAATCTTGGCTATAAAAAAGAAACAGTTCTTTTGTGTTTTGTTTGTTTGTTTATTCCTTTGTCCCCCCCCCCATCCCCACCCCAACACACACAGTGTTTCTGAGTATCCCTGGCTGTCCTGGAACTTGTTCAAGACTAAGCTGGCTTCAAACCCAGAGATTCTCCTGCCTCTGCCTCCTGAGTGCTAGTATTAAAGGTGTTCCTCATCCCCCGACCTCCACTTGGAACAGGTGGGGTTTTGTTGCTATTGTTGGTTTGGTTTTTCGAGACAGGGTTTGTCTGTAGAGCCTTGGCTGTGTTGGACTCTGAGTTGTATGCTAGGCTGGCCTTGAACTCACAGAGATCTGCCTGCCTCTGCCTCCCTGGGTGCTGGGATTACAGGCGTGCGCCAAGACAACAGGACCATGGGAGAAGAGCTCAACACTGTAAGGTTCTGACAGAAATGCCACAATAGTTTTTCCCTCCTGAGACAGTCTCATTGTGTAGCTCTGGCTGTCCTAGAACTTGCTTTGTAGAACAGGCTAGCCTCAAACTCAGTTTCATTTACCTCTGCCTGCTGCTTGTTATTCATTTCTAAAAACGTTTTAAAAAGATGTACCTCAAGTACATACATGTGTCTAAACACCTGTGGAGCCCAGAAGGCAGCATCAGATGCCCTGGAGCTGGAGTTACAGGAGGCTGTGAGCTGGCCCGTGCAGGTGCGGGAAACTGAACTCTAGTGTTCTGCAGGAGTGGCAAGTACTTTTAACCTCTGGGCCATCTCTCCAGCTCCAGCCACCAGCCTGAGAAAAGGCAGCTTGATTACAATATCTAGGTTTTTACTCTGTTACAAGTACAAGCACAACCAGCTTCATAGAGGTGCATCTGGGTTAGAGTATCTTAACTGTCTTTTCAAATGACTGTCAATGTTCTTTAGTCCTATATGGAAACCCAACAGTGTGGAGCAGGAGGCATTACCAGCACACAGTTCCACCAGAGGCTTTTTTTTGTTTTTTTGGTTTTTTGTCTATCTTGCACTGTGAAGGTGAATACACACAACTTTGTAAAGTCTCATGCAGGTCATATGAAAAACACTGGATAGCTGAAGTAAGCAGCGACTCAAAAGCTGACGCATTTTATTGCATTATATAAGAATTGCATCAATTAATGTGTCAGTCTGGATCATTACAAACTTTCCTTTGGGAACCAGTCAAGCTCAAGGGGACTGATGCCATGTCCTTTAAGACACTGACTTTTAACAGCTTACGTTTTATTTCTGGCAATAAGTACTCTCAATTGTCTTCTTTGCAGGAACAGACTGCAAAGTTCAAAGGTAATGGCCACCTGACTGAATAGCCATCAACTGCCAGTAACCTAACCAGTGCACTACTTGTTAAGACCAGCACCTTTGTTCAGAATGCGGGTCAGTGACACATACATGCAAATAGAATATTAAAAAGCAGTGTACACAAACAACTGGCATTGGGACTTAGTCAAAGAATACTAAAAAAGAGTAAGGATAAACAAGCGGGCTGGGCTTGTGCCACATGCCTGGGACATCACCATTTGGAAACCAAGGCAAGGATACTGCACATTCAAAGCTAGCCCAAGTCAGTCAGTGGGAGCCGAGCTCAAAATCAAACCAAAATAAGCTGTGCACTCAAGAAGTAACATTTAATTTTAAAAAAGTTTTTATAGATTTTTCCCAAATGCCAATTTTATCTAAAAGTAAGCTGTCATTGTCCCATCACAATATTATCAGGAAAAGCTCCCCTACTCCATGTGCCTTTCAAAAGGTCCCAGGGATTCCTGGACACTTGTCTATGGTAATTTAGAAACCACTGCTCTACCCAAGCAAAGTGCTAAGCATACTCTTTTATAAATACCAACTGAGAGTCTTGAGGACCCTGTATCCTTGATCTGGGTAATATTCACATAGACATCAATTCTGCCACTAACCCAGCGTTTGCAGCTCTAACTCCTTGTGTTAGGAGAGGAGAATGTGCAGAGACAGAGGACACTGGGATGCGTGTGCTTGAAAGGGATGCTGGGTTTTGTTTCAGAGTCTAGAAAATTGCAATCTTCCTTATTTTCCAAGCATCTTAGCCAATATGAACTAGAAAACATGTTAGCTAGTGGAACATAATAAAACTGCAAGATAGGCTACTCATGCCCTCTGTTCTGTATCATTTAACTGTGTCACTGGAGACACTGACGCTTTTATATTTTAAAACATTATTAATAAGTCAGGGGTGGGGTGTGTGTGTGTGTCAGGGAAACCCAGCCTTAGGAAAACAAACAAACAAACAAACAAACTGGAGGGTGGAGGTTGGTGGTGCGTGCCTCTAGTCCCAGCACTTGGAAGGCAAAGGCAGACAGATCTCTGCGTTCAAGACCGGCCTGGTCTTCAGACTCAGTTCTAGGATAGTAAGGACTACACAGAGAACCTGTATTTTGTTTGTTTGTTTGTTTGTTTGTTTGTTTTTGGCTTTTCGAGACAGGGTTTCTCTGTGTATCCTTGGCTGTCCTGAACTCGCTTTTGTAGACCAGGCTGGCCTCGAACTCACAGCGATCCACCTGTCTCTGCCTCCCGAGTGCTGGGATTAAAGGCGTGCGCCGCGCCACCACGCCCGGCTGAGAACCTGTATTTTGAAGAAACAAAAGAAAAAGGTGTTATTAATAGTCAATATATCTGATTTTACCTTGTAACACTTTCATCTCGCCGCCGCCGTCTTTGCAAGTAGCACCAGGATTACCACCTCCCTCTAACTCATCAAGATACAGGCGGTAGCGGTGTCCACTCTCGTCTTCATACTCAACGTTTTCATCATCAGAGTCCACTTCAGGGGCCACGTAGACGACTTCAAATTCAATCTCTCCTCTCTAAAACAGGGGTGAGCACAAAAAGTCTGTCACTGTGATCATCATCACAGGCTTCTCAGGCTTGGGGACAGGCAGCGAGAGGAGGAGGTCGCGGGCACTGCTCTCTTTCAGCAGGCATGCAATTCTAGACTCTGAAGAGGTACAAGGCTGGGAGGCCATGATGGCCAGACAACTGCACGGATCTTCTTTATGAGAGAGTTCCTTCTGATATTACAGCTCTTTCTACTGATCCAAGCATTCACTCACTCGAGACAAGGTCCCAAGGCTAGCCCAGAATCCGCACATAGCGGAAGACTAACTTGAACTCCTCCTGATCTTCCTGCCTCCTCTCTTAGAAGGGATCACAGGCCTGTGCCACTATTCCCAGCCTCCTGACCACAGTATTTTAAATGACATCTCTAAAGTAAAAAAGATGCTTAACTGGCCAGGCGTGTTGGCGCACGCCTTTAATCCCAGCACTCGGGAGGCAGAGGCAGGTGGATCACTGTGAGTACGAGGCCAGCCTGGTCTACAAAGTGAGTCCAGGACAGCCAAGGCTACACAGAGAAACCCTGTCTCAGGGGGAAAAAACGACTGTTAAGTTTAACAGATTCTTGGAACAAGTTTTCAGTTTAAAATCATCCTGCACTTTACCAGCAATTTAGTACATAAGGGTGTCAAACAAAAGTGGCTAGTTCAAAAAATCGCTATTACTTATTGTTCCCACTAAGTTCCTTCCTGTTAAAAGTAATTTTATTCTCCTGACTCAGTTGTTGTCTGCTAACCTAGGCCTAGTCCTGAAAGCTTCTAGCCTCCGCACAACCTCCGTACCATCTAACCTAGGCTCTGAATGGTTTCAGTCTCTGAGACTCACTGCTTAATGAGCTCACCCTTACTTGTTCTTTCTGAGTTCAACTCAGCTGTTCTGGCTCAAACTTCTCCCAGCTGACTTACTCAATCTGGTTTCTTTCTTGGCCCAGAACTGCTCTGCTTGGCCTCAGGCTAACTGAGTAATCTGCTCTAATCTTCTGGTTTCTCATTTTCTGGCTCATTCCATTTTCACCTGAGTGTGTTCTCTCACTCTTTCCTCTCTCTCCTCTCTGTCTCTCTTTCTCTCCTCTCTTCTCTCTCTCCTCCCTCCTCCTTCTCTCTCTACAACTCATCTCTCTAGTTTATCCTGGTAAAACTACCTCCTTTCTCTGTAAAACTCCCTCTTAAAGTCATGTATCACCAAGCCTGGATCTAAGCTTTTCTTTACCTGATACTTGCTATATACCAGGCTGGCCTTGAACTCAGATCTGTTTGCCTCTGTCTCCTGGATTAAAGGCGTGTTTCTATTCCAGGGGCACAGACCTAGATCTTTGGATGTGATCTCTTGCCAGAACAGCCGTGTTCTGAATTAACATTCCTCTATACTTTTCCCTTAACAAAGGAACCTATTCTGTAGACTACCTCCAATTCGCCTGCACTAGCTTCACACTTGCAGCAATCCTCCTGCCTCCGCCTCCCCAAGCTCTAAGTTACTACACCCAGCTTCTTAGTAAGGCTTAAGCCTTTGTTTTAAAAGACTTTTTAGTGGGACAAGACAACAGTGCTAATAAAGGCATTTATTTAGTAATAACAGTAATTACTATATTTATTGCATAAAATTACAGCTTTTATTGATCCTCCAGAGCATCCCATTCTCTTCTCTTCTCAGAAATGAGAAGCCTTGATGAGTACTGAAGAGAGCGTGTAGCTTTCCCCAGTGAACGAGCAAGCACAAAGAAACAGCAACTTGGTTGTTAAGTCCTTTCCTTTTACTACACTAGGTTAGGCGGAATACTTTTATTGTTATTCTTTGTTTGTTTGTTTGTTTTTGTTTTTGTTTTCGAGACAGGGTTTCTCTGTGTAATAGCTCTAGCTGTCCTGGAATCTCTCTGTAGACCAGGCTGGCCTCAAACTCACAGAGATCTTCCTGCCTCTGCCTTCCAAGTGCTGGGATTAAAGGCGTGCGCCACCACTGCCCGGCGTCTGTTATTCTTTAATAAGAACTTTATGCTCAAGTACAAAATTATAAATCAAGCTCTCACTGTCATTTACTGAGACTACAATCACCACATCCTAGCCCTGTGTGTGTCAATTCTGAAAATTACAGCCTGTCTTTTCTCCAAAGAAAGTCTACCGGTTTTGACTGCTACCCACTAAGTTAGTGTCTTTGGTGCCCTGCTTTCCTGGTGGCTCTCTCCAAGAAACGTGGTGTAGGCTCTGTGTTTAACATCCACGCCTGCCCACCTGCAGCTCCTTTACCACAGCTACCATTTATCCAGTTCTTATGCTACTGACACGTAGTCAAACTGAGCCCAGAAAACACTAACTTAAGAGACTATAGCGGGGCCAGATGTGGTAGCACATGCCTTTAATCCTAGCACTCGGAAGGCAGAGGCAGGAGGATCGCTGTGAGTTCGAGGCCAGCCTGGTCTACAAAGTGAGTCCAGGCCAGCCAAGGATAACACACAGAGAAACTCTGTCTTGGGGGGGCGGGGAAGCAAACCAACAACAAAAAAAGAGACTATAGCAGTATTCTTGGACCTTTCTTATGAGATAAATAAATGACAGAAGCATCATAGCAATATTGGGCGTTAGTGAAAAGACTGCAGGAAACAGACTGGTTTTAGTCATAACATCTAACTGAAAGGATCCTCAGAATTTCTGTAGCCCAATTTTTCATTTAAAATAAATCAGCTGGGCTGGAGATATGGGTCAGTGGTTAACAGAACCTGCTGCTCTTGCAGAGGACGTAGATTCGACTCTCAGCACCCAAATAATTAAAAGTACAAACCATTTGTCAAGGTAGACAGGTGATGTAGTGGTCTTCAGTGAAGGCTGAAAGCACGTCCAGCCCATGGCCCACATGTTTGTGTTGAGGATGCCCATCAGTGTGTCCCAACACAAAATGTAAGCTGACTTAAAACACTGCCAGATGGCTTTTGCTGATGTTTTTTGTTTTTGTTTGTTTGTTTGTTTTTGTAATTCCATTGTGTGATTCCAAAGAGTAAACTCTGTGGGTTACAATGCTGTGTCACAGTATCAGAAGGTTGGAAATCCACAGTAACACACATTCGGGCTTAATGTAGCAGCCCTTTTTAAGGAAGCATTATCAGCAGTCCTCTGTTACTGCCACTATTTAATCGACGCCACAGTGGTGCTTCCCGCGGCATGCAGCGTGGATTATGTGCACAATCCCATCCCGCTCCATTCGTTCTCCACTAGTGACACACAGTGTGTGGATGGCCCCAAACATCTCCATGTCCTCCAGCACTGTTCTTTCCCTTAACCCTATTCTCAGAGGAAACTAGGTTGCAGGGACATGAGATAACAAATCTAACTCTAAGCAGATTCTTATTCTAAAATTCATTTGCTATGCAACTCAGCAGTCCTCTATTCTCTAAGAACTTCACTTTAATTACTTTGATATTGTTTTATATTGTGTGCATGTGTGTTTTGCCTGCACGAATGCCTATGCCCATGGAAGGCAGAAGAGGACTTAGGACTGATCCTGGAGCTGGAATTACAGGTGGTGGTGGGAGTTGAACCTGGGTCCTCTGCAAGAGCAGCAAGAGTGTTACCCACTGACCATCCCTCCCGCCCTGCTTGCTAGCTTACGTTAAATAGACAACTGGGTTAGAGGAATTCTGAGGATCCTTTCTGTTCATAGTCTACAACAAAATTCAGTCTACTCCCCACAGTCTTCTCTGACACCCTGGACTGCTAGGATGCACCCGTCCTTCATGCTGCTGCTCTTCTGAGCATCTCCACACACCTTACGGCCACACCACCACCATGCAGATGAGAAGACTGCGCACAGAGCACTTTGTAGTTTGTTCAAAGATAAGTAGCTATGGAAAGGAGTAAACATAACTTTTCATCAAACACGATCAAATGACATCTATAAGCTTCAAGGAAGAGAAACGTATCTACACCAGTTTTAATCACATAAAGAGAACCCACCTGCTGGGAAAGTATGGTTACAGCTTCTTTGTGCTTTGTGTCCCGTAGGTTCACTCCATTCACCGCCAGAATAGCATCTCCAACATGCAGCCCTCCACATCTATCTGCAGGCTGTCCTGGGTGGATCTCAGAGATGAGGATTGGAACGCCGTGCTCCTTCCCACCCTAGCAACATCCAAGGAGGCAGGTTAGCTTATACGTCATAAAATGGGAGCAGATCATCTCAGATACAAGACATTTTCTTTTCTTTCTTTTTTTTGTTTTTTTGTTTTTTCAAAACAGGGTTTCTCTGTGTAGCCTTGGCTGTCCTGGACGTGGTTTATAGACCAGGCTGGCCTGGAAGTCAAAACGATCCACCTGCCCCTGCCTCCCCAGTGCTGGGATTAAAGGTGTGTGCCACCACCACCCGGTACAAGACATTTTCTTAAAAACACATTTCAATAAGCAGAGTCTCTGTAAACATGGGAGAAACTTTACTTGCTACCAAAGCAGAATGTACCTGTGTCCAGTGATGTCGCCCTCAGCTACTGCTCTAGTGCCATGCATGCATGCTCCCCGCCATAGTAATTATCTCTGAAACTGTAAGCCAGCCCCAGTTAAATGTTTTCTTTTATAAGGGTTGCCATGGTCATGGTGTCTCTCTACAGCAATAGAGCAGAAACTAATATATCTATGGTAGACCAATTCTTTCATATATAACCAAGATGATGATGATGATGATAATGATTTTTTTTGAGCAGGGTCTCTCTATGTAGCTATGACTGTCCTGGAACTCAGTATGTAGACCAACAGCCTTGAACTCACAGATATTCACCTGGCCCTACTTCTCAAGTGCTGGAATTAAAGATATGTGCCACCACATCCACCTTTAACTAAGATACATTTAAGATTGCAAGGTAAGTCTCTATTTCAGAAACGTAAAATTTGTAATTTTGAATTGAAGAAATACAATAATTTTATATAGCTTGAATATGTTATTTCTACTTAAAAATTATTTTATGTTTACAGGTGTTTTGCCTGCATGTATATCTTGTATTATGTTCATGCCTGCTTCCAGTTGAATTGAAATGTTAAACTATACTTACTAAAGGGACATCTTCATTATAGGCAGCTTTCTTTATATACAAAAAGGTGGTTTTGTTTTTTGTTGTTTTTGGTTTTTTTAAGACAGGGTTTCTCTGTGTAGCCTTGGCAGTCCTAGACTCACTTTGTAGACCAGGCTGGCCTCGAACTCACAGAGATCGGCCTACTCCTGCCTCCGGAGTGCTGGGATTAAAGGCATGCACCACCACACCCAGCCCCACAAAAAGGTTTTATGCAAAAGTCTTGCTGCCTAAGTTGTGAGAAATGTAGTTGTTTTGAGCTCTATCCAGAATACTTTGTTCCCTCAGATGATGCCCAACCAAGCAGCATGGTTCTCCCAGATACCAGCCATAAGGAAGCTAGAAGCTCTGCTTCTTACTGTGATTGAAATGCCGAGGCCTTCATGATCTTCCTTAAGGAGGAGAACTTTCCTGATTGGACCGACTCCCTGGCTCTTCTTCAAAGAGTCTTGATCCTTATTGCAGGGAAAAAAGAAAAAAATATATACATACAGCACAGCAATTTAAAGAGATGGAAATGCTGTTTGGTAAATATGGTAAAATTTATAGATGATTTTTTCACCTTTTGTAAAATATGTATCTGTTTAGATTATACATTATAAACCAGGGGCCAATCAATAAATATCTTCAAGGAATAAAGTGAACACCATGTATTTTCGTTAGAAAATATCTTAAGGAATTTATATCCATGTTAAGTGATTTTTAGAATTGAGAATTCTTTTCAGCTTGAACATTAATTACTTTGTTATTCTTTAGTGCTCTAGAATCTACCTGTTAAATAAATTAGTTTATTCCATTAATTGTTCTTTGCCCTCCCTTGTCTTATTTTTCCTTTAAGTTCAAACCTAAGGTTGCTTTGCATACCTAGGCGAACACTTCGCACTGACCCCACTTGGCTCCTTCTTGTATCTTTGACCGTTGTCTCTCTACTAAACTCCTTTTTAACTCAGCAGATAAATCAATTCTAAGTATCTTCCAATCTCAAGATATTGACAAACCAAACCCTCAAGCCAAAACCAAAACTAAATCAAACAACAACAAAAAAGCCAACCCAACAGGAGTCAATCTTTCCTGACTTTTAGTCACTCTCTTGTGCCCGCCACACACACTTACGTCCTTGCCTCCATCATTACTTTGACCACTGTGAATAAGACACTGTCCCTAGGCTGCGATTCTCCTTATGGTCACTTGTAAATATATTGCTGCACCCTTTTTAGTGAACACTTTCTAGTCATTACCCTACTAGAATGCTGCAGAAGTTGACAGGGCCAATATGTGCCTCTCTGCAACCACTGTGTCCCTGTTTGTCTCACTCTCCTTCCCCAGGTGACCTACACCTGACTGTCCCAGGCGTCTTTCTTTGTAATCCACTGTTCTTCCACCCCGTTTCCATCCTTGCCTCCTATCCCTGTTTAGTTTGCACAAGCTTCCCTTGCTACCACCTTCCATGATTTCGATTACAACAAACGAATATAGCCTCCCTAATATTTCTCCAACTCAAGATCCTTTCCTGAGTTCCATCCATATACCCAGTTGGATGGATTTCTTAGATGTCACACCAGCACCTCAACCACCGGTTATCTAGAACTGATGCCATCTTTCCTCCTGAGGACCTTCATTTTCCTGGACGTCCTTTATCAGTAAAAGCCAGAGTACACTTGGTTAGCCAAAGCCAAGCTCAGGCTCCTCCTCTTCACCTATGTCCTTGGCTGAAAGGTGTGAAGAACTCAGTCAAGCTCCCTCAATCTAATCCTCTCCCAGCTGTCCTTCCTTTCCACTGTTCCTTCCCAAGCTTTTCTCATGGTCTCTTGGACAACCACTGTCTTTCTGACTGAGGTAGCCAAGCACATTACCACACTATGATGTTCACTCTTTCATTTAATAGGCTCTTAACTATCAGGGTAAGTAACTTAAGGCTCCTATACTTTATGTAAAATAACTCTGGTCTCTCTGGTTTCTAGCTAACTAGCTGGCTAATGTCACACAGCTATTTGAGTATGCTTCATCAGGCTGGTACAGCGCCACACCAACTACAGTGTCCCCCTCATATCCCATTTCTCAGACCTACTAGACATCTTGAAGTGAACAGAGCACTAGACCCTAGAAGACAACAGCATATCTACACAGTGTGGCCCCGTTCCTCACTATGTGCTATTAATTCTCCTTATAATACCTTTTCTGGAGACACAGACTACCTTGCTGTTTAAAGCTATTGTGGTTTGAAGGAGAATGGCTCACATAAGGTCTGAAAAATGACCAAGACTCTTGGGAGTAATTGAACCTTTTAACTACGGAGCTACTTTAGATAAGCCGAGCGCCCCTTCACTCCTGAAGTAAAGGTTTCAAACACTAGTAGAAGACTTGTGATCACAACAAGAAGAGGAGGAGTAGGGAGCAGGGACATACGTGGCCTGGGGGGGCCTGCAGGGGTCGCTTCAGGTCATTGCGTCCGCGGCAGGCTCTGATGACAGTTTTGTGTCGATGCAAATGTATTTCAGCTTCTAACTGGTTCCAGAGCTTATCATGTGCAGGACCCTTCATGTCTCGGCCCAGCAACTGGATCTGCTGGACCCTTCGCATGGGGAGAAGAGAGTAGTTTATGTTGAGCTTATTATATTTAAGATAATTCAGAAGAATTACATTTCAGTTGATAACAAAACTAATATCCAGGTCCTTCCCACTGCCTCTCAGATCTATACGGGGAAACTGAAAGAGACAGATTTCTTTAAAGGAAAACCAGCTAAAAACATTTTTTCAAAGGAAATAAATGAGACCTTCTTTAGTTTATACTTAATTTAAATATATCTAAGAAAACAACTGAGATTTACAATTAGTGGCAACATGTTTTATTTCTTGCATAATTGAATTCAGTGCACTATTAAGTAGAAGTTAAATGACACTGACCATATTAAAAATACTTCTTTTAATGATCATTTATTTTTACAAAGTGATTCTTTAAGTAAAAATCATTAGAAAATGTCTATCCCAAAATGATAAAAATGACTTCCTTCAGGGCTGGAGATATGGCTCAGTGGTTAAGAGCACTTGAAGCTCTTGAGGGGAACTCTAGTTCAGTTCCCAGCACCCACGGAGTGACTCACAATGATCTCTAACTCTTGTTTCAGGGGCTCTGACCCCTTCTGACCTCTGAAGGCACTGTATACACATGGTGTATAGGCAACACGCAGGCAAAACATTCATATACATAAGTTGGAAAATAATTTAAAAATTCTTGCTTCATCTCAGTTTTTTTTTTAAAAGGTTTTTTGAGACAGGGTTTCTTTGTGTAACAGCCCTGGCTTCCTAGGCTTGCTTTGTAGACCAGACTGGCCTTGAACTTACAGAGATTCACCTGCCTCTACCTCTCTCTGCTTCCCAAGTGCTGGGAATAAAGGCGTTGTGCCACACGCCCAGCCATCTCAGTTCTTTTTTGTTTTGTTTTGTTTTGTTGAGACAGAGTTTCACTGTGTAGCCTTGGATGTCTTGGACTCGCTTTGTAGACCAGGCTGGCCTCAAATTCACAGCAATCCACCTGCCTCTGCCTCCCGAGTGCTGGGATTAAAGGCGTGCACTACCACCGCCCAGCTCAGTTCTTAATAGAATATAAAAATGAGTATAAAATGATTTGATACATCACCAAAGTTTATGACTAATTCACCTAACAATATTAAAGCCAACAGAACTAACTTTTATAATAAAATTACTTTATTCTAAGATATATTTGAGGGGCCAGAAAGATCAGGAGTGAAGGACGAAGGGACTCTTTACTGACCACATGAGCATCACCTGTTGTAGTCATGGCAGGAAATAATGGAAAAGCGCTGCTCTGAGAGCCTCAGGCATCTCACTGTGAGTTAGGATTAGTCTTTGCGAGTCAACTACACTTACTTAATGTGAATAAATAAACAATGCTGCCGATATTAATTCAACACTGTTAACCTATAGTCATGTATAAAAATAACAGAGGGTGAAAACTTATAAGAGATGAGTCCATTGCTTGCCACCAAAGAATACAAGGGGAGCAATTTTTACACACCTGCCCGCCAGCTCCTTATCCAAGTACTTGGCAGCCAGCCTCGCCCCATAAACTTCAGCCTGGAGAACAGCTATGTGCCTGCGAAGGGCCTCGTTCTCCTTCCTCAGCAGCTTCACTTCTGCTTCAAGTCGAGCTTCTTTTACCTTTTCTGTTTTATTTGCTTCAAGCTCTCTTTCCTATTGTGAATTTAAGAACATAGTTTATGACAATGTTTTTATGAGTCTATAGCCAGGAGACTGAGCTCCTTAAAAATACATACAAGCTCTGCATAATTCAAGCAGTGAAAACATGGGAGACTGGACTGGAGCACAAAGGCCGACTCTAGTTCTTTGTATTGTTTTTATACCGTATGTGTGCCTGCTTATATCTGAGTGTGTGTCTGTGTGCCTGCTTATATCTGAGTGTGTGTCTGTCTGTGTGCCTGCTTATATCTGAGTGTGTATTTGTCTGTGTGCCTGCTTATATCTGAGTGTGTGTCTGTGGAAACCAGAGAAGGATTAGATCCCTTGGCGCTGCAGTCACAGGTGCTTGTGAGCAGGGTGCTGGGTCCTCTGGAAGAACAGCAAGTGCTCCTAACACCTGAGCCACATCTTTAGATGATGATTCTTTGTTTGTTTTTGAGATAGTCTTGGTAGGTATCTCAGGCTGGCTTGGAGCTCACATGTAGCTCAGGCTAGCCCTGAACCTGCAATCCTGCATCCATCTCTCACGTGCTGTGATTAGGGATATATAAAACAATGCCTGGCTCGGTTTCCTTCTTTTAAAATTAGGAAAGCCATGCCTTGGACCTTCCTTTGGATAGCTGCATGCCGTGATGTTCCCTGACATTAAAAGAAGCAAGGGCAGTCTTCGTCAAGCAGGACACTGCCTGCTCCCTTTCTAAGCATGACTGAAGAGACCAGACTAACATGAGAATGGCAAGTGCACGGCAGTTGATGACTGCAAGCCGCGCACTCGGGAGGCTGAAGGGCAATGGCCCTAAGTTCCCAGTCATCCTGGTTACACACAGAGTTCCAGGTTAGCTTTTACCCAGCTGGACCACCTCACGGTGCCATTCTAAACTTTAAGAAAACACTGTGTAGTCATGCCTGGAGCGCCTGTAATTACTGTGCTAGAGCACACTTTGATTTTCTAGGGAGAAGAACGTCCCTTTGCCACCTACAAAGTAAAACAGTCATCCATTTTCAGCTCTCAAAAAAGGAACCATCTTTAGCCTTCTGTGTGAATCCACAGACATTAGAGGACACAATCCCAAGATCGTCACCATTATTTTTGCTGTAAGTTCACACACAAGAATTAATGTCCAGTTTCCCCTGAGTTTATATGGTATTTTTATGCTAACAGGCCATGGGTTCAGGATCCAACTATAAAATGGGAGGCTCAAGTCAAAGCAGAGTGCAAAATGAAAGGTACAAACTTTTGCCCAAAGAAAGGCAAATTCCAAATCATATGCACATTAAGTGTGGCCAGGCTCGCCTCTGCCTAGGGTTGGATGGAAGCCCCACAGATAGTAGTTCTGAATCAAAGCACCTAAACTCTCCACACCAGCGTTTATCCTGATCAGGGCACTCTTGCTGACTTACTGACTTACAGAAATCCACAGAGCCTAAGGACTATGCTTATATTTGTTCATGAGACATAGAGGACATTACCCACTCCACCGCCAGGTCGCCTTCCTCAGCACAAGGAAAACCTGTTTCTCTTGAGGAAATGGCAAACGGTATTATTCTATGTATAGGCACCAATTAATTAGTCATTTCTCCTTTTATTCTAGATATTAAGAAGATATGCACTAATATGTACTGGGAGGCTGAGGCAGTACAATCAGGAGTTCAAAGCCAGTCTCAGCTATATAGCAAGTTAGAAGCTAGCCCAGGTTACCAGAGACCCTGTCCTAAGCAAACAAACAGTTGGGCATGGTGGTTCACTCCTGGAATCCCAGCACTCTGAAGACAAGAGGCATGAGAAATCACTCAAGTTTGAGGCCAGCTTGGGCTACACAGCAAGTTTCAGTAGTGCTAAATAGTGAGGCTTGTCTCAAGAAAGAAATAGGACGGGAAGAGAACAAAGAACAAATATGAACAAACTTATGCCAATTTGTGAAATATATTTTGGTACTAAATTTAATTGACTCTTTGTTCTATCTTGACCACCATCAAATATGGTATGTTCAAATACATGGTGTTATATAATCTTTATATACATATATATATATATACACACACACACATATATATGTATTTTAAGTGCATATTTGTGTATATATTACATATGTAGAAGGTAAAACTCTCGATGGGTGTGGTGGCTCATGCCTTTTTAAAAAATTTATTCATATTACATCTCAACTGTTAGTCCAACCCTTGTATCCTCCCATTCCTCCCTCCCTCCCACTTCCTCCCTATTCCCCTCCCCTATGTCTGTGACTGAGGGGGACCTCCTCCCCCTGTATATGCTCATAGGGTATCGAGTCTCTTCTTGGTGACCTGTTATCCTTCCTCTGAGTGCCACCAGACCTCCTCATTAATCCCAGCACTTGGGAGGCAGAGGCAGGCAGATCACTGAGCGTTCAAGGCCAGCCTGGCCTACAAAGCGAGTCCAGAACAGCCAAGGCTACACAGAGAAACCCTGTCTTGAAAAACTAAAAAGACTCTCAAATGTTGGATAATATGTTATATAATAAGACTGGGAGTATAGATTAACAGTAGAGCGCTTGCCTAATATAGGTGTGACCCCAGAACTGGGGAGCCTGCCTCATTTAGAAGAATATTTATTATATAGCTGAGAAGCGAGAAGAAGAGAAGCAGGTTCCCCACCTTTTGTAAACATGAACACACACACACACATTCACAGTTTCTAGACATTATTAGTAAGAGATATGGGAAACTAGAGTCTCTTTTAAAACAACTTTGGAGTTATGGATCTCCTTCCTGCCCCTCCCCTTCCTTCTTTTGTTTCGGAGATGGTTTCACTATATAGGCCAGCCTGGGTATGCCATCATGCCTGGTTTTATGCGGTGCTGCGAACTGACCCCGGGACTCCATCTCCTGACTTTGACTCTCATTCTGAAGCTCAAGATTTCTTTGGTGTGTAGGTTATAGAAACATCACTGCAAAGATTACCTCCTTTCAATTGTTTTAAGGAGCTAGCTATACTGTACTTATGAGACCTCAGACACTTATGAGGCTACCACTTTCTTTTAACAATTCAGACTCCTGAAAAATCTGACAGTCACTGAAACTTGCAACCAAGACATGAGGCAAGCCAGCCAGAGATGCACACACCTTTAACCCTAGCACTTGGGGGCAGAGGCAGGCAGATCTCTGTGAGTTCATGGACAGTCTGCAATTTAAAAAAAAAAAAAAAAAAATAAATATATATATATATATATATATATATATATATATATATATATGTAAACAAGAATATGATTGGGCTGGAGAGATGGCTCAGAGGTTAAGAGCACTGACCATTCTTCCAGAGGTCCTGAGTTCAATTTCCAGCAACAACATGGTGGCTCACAACCATCTATAATGTGATCTAATGCCCTCTTCAGACCTGAAGGTGTACATGCAGACAGAGCACTGTATACATAATAAATAAGTAAATAAATAAATAAATAAATCTTTCTAAAAAAAAAGAATATGATTAAGGCAACTGAAGAGAACTACTTTAAGATTTAAGGATAATTTGTGAGTTTGTTTCCTGGTTAACCTTTTTGGATTATGTAATAAACAAGAAGCTGGTTTCAAGTTGCAGACTTCTCAAAAATGTATCTTCAGAAGTGGCAAAGCCCTAAGTCAACTGGAATCTTAGCCTGGGGTATTGGGAAAGACACTAAGAATTTACATATTGTTATTGTCTAAAATAATTTCTGATAAAACACTCAAAACCCAGTGCTTTAATGGCTACACAATCATTCTCAAACCCACTGAAAGGTCCTAACACATGCAACGGATGAAGGAAACAGCATGTACACGCTCTTAATGGGAACAAGTTCAAACAGAAACTCAAGGGGGCAAACCCAGGCCTGTTCAATACATCATCAATACCCTCATGCGGGCATTTTTTGCCAAAGTAGAAATGTGAGCAAGTTACAGGCCCAGACAGTGTCAAAACCTGATGGCCTCTGCAAACGATGGGAGTCACAAACGAAAGAGTAAGTCTTTAGCCACATGCAGTGAGAGAAGCACAACGGGCACCCTCTTTTCAGGTGTCTAAGCACTGCAAACCGGCGTTAGCATCATTTTCAACTACAGCGTGTGACAACAGGTAATACAGAAAACACCAGTACACTTCAGCAGGACACATTAAAGCAAGAGAAACAACAGACTTACCAGATCCTCCACAGAAGGGAAAGACTTCAGATACAAGAAAAAAGTTTTATAATTAGAAACCATCAAACAAACAAACTTATCTAGTGATATGATCATTACAAAGAAAACTCCACATATCGAGCATCATTGGGTAAAGCTCATTAGCACAAATATATTGGCAAATCTACAAACAACAGTTATAATATTAGACTAAGATTTTTAAAATTAAAATTAGCCAATACAACTCAGTATTTGTTTCTTTACAGCACCTATTAAAAAATTAAGAATGGGGGAGGGATAAAAAAAAAGTTTAAGAGCTCTTGTCTAGTGAAAATGTCAAATGTTTCTCAATGCTAATACCACATAGCTCAAATTAGAAAATTTGATCTGACTTTTAAGTCAGTTAAATAAAACACTGTTAGCATAGATCCATAGCCCTTAAGTTAATGAGGACCTCAGGAGGATATAAATGCTGATGCAGAGTCAAACATTTTGGTACATAAGAGCATTCAAACAAAATTAAGAGCAACTAAGTAAAACTTCCACATGCTCTACATTCAGCACACCAGCAGCACCATCTCATAGCCTGCCGCTCCCAAGCTTTATCTTTACTTCTGACGTCACATATTTAGCCAAACGTTTGGCACACAGAATACACACAATACATAGGTTGGTTTGAAACAAGCCTTACAATTGTGTTTTCTATTTAAATAAGCTGGTTTGACTAAGATAGTATGGCTAATTAGAGGGCGCTCACAAATGATATAGAGAGAGACACAATGTTCAGCTGCAGAAGAAATGTTCATGTTCTGAAAGCGAAGAAGCCCGCTGGCATTTACACTGTCCCTTTCTCTGTATCAGCAGCACTCTGATTTTACCAAGATGCATGGACCAACACACAGCTAGGGCTAAGCGAATGAGATCCTGACAACAATTACTAAGGATATTTAATGAACATTCTTTATAAGGCTGACATAGTTAAGAAGAATTTTTCTGTCCTTCTGCCATGAGGAACCGCCAAGGCTGGACCTCATCTGCTACAAATGGCAGAACACAACAAAACAATAACCTCAACCCCTAGCATAGAGAGTGGCTGCATCAGTTCTCGGATGCCTGCCTCGGGGTTAGCTGAGGGGAAAAACAAAACAATAAAACTATTTAAGGACAAACTCAATGCTACTCGGGATTTCTGCTCTAGCAGCTGAATTTAATCCTGATAGACAGCAGAACGAAAACCCATTTATGTTATACCATAAATACCCTCTAGATATATTTATACAAATATTTTAAAGTAGATCATTTTCAATTCTATCAGGTAGTTACTGATATTACCACAGATACTACTGGTGAAGAATAATCATAAACTTTCTATTGCTTGAACTCTCACAATGAACACAACATTTTGTAATTACAACACCGTCAAAAATCACCTACACACCCTCCAAAATCCAAGTGCGCATCCTGCTTTACTTACCAATTTTGCCTTAATGGTACCAGAGTCCACACTTTGGCCAGTTTTGGCATGCAGCTGCAGCTGGGTGGAGTGCAGCTGTAGAAGCTGGTCGTGGACTTCTTTCTCCAGGACAAGTTTCTCTGATTGACTCTCTGTCAGCTCGGACCGCAGATCTACCAACTGTGCCTTAGAGAGCAATAAGTAGAAAACATTAAGGGTGCTTAATTTTCTTTATTAATCAAGAAGGACACAGAGATAATCCTTGAGATGGAAGCATAAACACAAACTGACTGTTAGCTGACCAAAATATCCATTTACACTAACAAGAGGCTGTAGAGGGAGATGTTCAGTGGGTAAAAGCATGTGCTGCCAAGCCTTTGATCCTCGGGACTCATACACACAAACTAGGAAATAAAAACCTAAAATTTAAACCTACCAGAAGCGAAGTGTGAGAAACATAAGTGGCAAGAGAGCTATATTATAAGAAGTATCAGCCGGGTGTGATGGCACACGCCTTTAATCCCAGCACTTGGGAGGCAGAGGCAGGTGGATCGCTGTGAGTTCGAGGCCAGCCTGGTCTGCAAAGCGAGTCCAGGACAGCCAAGGCTACACAGAGAAACCTTGTCTTGAAAAACAAAAAACAAAACAAAACAAACAAAAAAAACCAAAAAAGTAGTGTCTTCTAGTGACACAGGCTACTTCCATTTTACCTGGCTTACTCTAACAAGCCCTTTACAGAAGTGTGGGACATATAGTTCATCATCCTGTTCAAATAGTACGGTGATCCACTAATGTGAATAATGTGTTAGTGGGGTTCTGTCTTCAGCCTAGAAACTATCAGCCTACATTAGACGTCTTAAGCCTTTCCCACTTGCAACATTCATTCATTCAAATGGCTTCTAGGCCAAGCTGCCTTGAACTTGCTATGCAGTTGAGGATGACCTTTCTGTGCCCACTTCCTAGGTGTTCACATTAGAGGTGTGCTTCCATGCTCTATTTACGTGTAGCTAGGGAGTGAATCCTGGTCCTCAGTATGCTTGGGCAATTAAGTCCTCCACCACTGGAGCTGTACCACCTGTCTTTTTAACAATTTCACTGTGTATATTCATTGTGCGTGGCTCTGTTACCTAAAGACATTTTCATACAAGCACATATTTTATGGTAAGCTTATGCCTGCCCTCTACTTCCCTAGCTTTTTTTTTTTTTTTTTTATACAACCTTTATCACTGGAATTTTACACAACCCCTGGCACGTAGGTATATAAAATAAATACTTCCTGGTAATAAAGCACACATTTATTTTAAAGTAATAGTTACATGATTTCCCACTTATTAAAGATCAATTCTAATTTGCATAATGAAGTATGCTTATTTATTTTTACATAGTTCTTGGCTGAGGATGTGATATTATAAGACACAGGAGGTATGCCTAACCTGTAGTCTATGGGCCACATGTGGTTGAGGACAGCTATAAGGGCAGCCCAACCCAAAATAGTAAACATACTTAAGACACAAACAACTTTTGGAACTTGATTACATGTTCTCAATTGTGAACTTCATAGATGACATGTCACAAGGTTGGCCAAGCCTTAGGTAGAGCACATTCAGCATTTTTTAAGAGTTGATCATTATTTGAATTTGTAACTGTCAATGCGCAGACTAACGTCCTGCATGTAAAACATGCTTAGGGTCATTTCAGAAGTTGTTGGAAATTCTTAGTCCCAAGGCAAAATTCATTTAATAATAAAAATTAATGATTAATAATAATTACTGTTATTTTAAGATTATTTTTATTTATGCATGTGTCTATATGTATACATGGCATGTGTGTACAGGTAGGTACATACATTAAGCCAGAAGAAGGTACTGGATTCCCTGGGCTGGAGTGACAAATGGTTGCAAACTATCTGACATGGATGCTGAAAACTGTGCTTGGGTCATCTGAAAGAGTAGCAAGTGCTCTTAATCACTGAGCCATCTCTCCAAAATACTTATTTATTTGTATGTGTGTAATGCCTGTGTGTGAGTGCTGTGACAGGTGTGTGTGGAGGTCAAGGGACAACCTCATCTTCCAGCTTGAGGTGCAGTCCCTCTGGCTTGCTGCTGCATTGCACATTCCAGGCTATCTGCCCTCAAGCTTCTAGGGAATTCTCCTGTCCATGCCGCACATCTGGCACCACAGACACACAGCACCACTTTACATTGGTTCACGGATTGGACTTAAGTTGTGAGGTTTACGGCAAGTGCTTTTTACCTTCTCCTTGGCCCAACATTTTGTTTTAAATGAAACTGAAGTCAGAACTCAAACAGCGACTTTAGAGATCTAACATTCCAACACAATATAATGCAGGTATATACTAATTTGAGCTTTACATGCTTAAGAACGGTCATAGGAAAATGCTATTCATCTCTGGAAGAAGAAGAGACTGCATAAGCTGCAACAACACTGTCATGCAGAATGAGCACCTGAGCCTAGGTGCTTCAGGCATGCACATCAGCACCGTGTGTTGCAACACATGCTCAGTGCAAACTGCACATGGACTCAGAACCAAGGCTGTATGACGCAGCAAGGGCAAGCGCTGCCACAACACCACAGAGTCACTACATGGTTGTTTTTTAATTAATTTTGGTTGCTGCACATTCAGAAGCCTTTTGTGGGTTCTCCAGCTTAGGGGACCCTCATGTTTAGTTACATGACCTCATATAGGAGCCCAAACCTCATTTTAGGAAGCAGTGGCTTTTCTGTCATAAAATTACTCTTTGTACTGTGTAGCGATGATTGTTAAGTACAAGTGCCAAGTGCAGAGATCAGAGTAAGCCTAAGCATCGGACTGGACCTCATGTTTTCAGTTATAGCAGAAAAGCCCCCCATAGGGCGTATTCGTTCCACCAGAAGCTTGCCATTTCCGCACACCTGACAACACTGTTTTACCACTCTGTGCTGTACAGAGCTTACCTTTGCTCTTCCTAGCCAGCCAGCATGTCCACCTTCCTTTCCTATGCAATTCAAAAAGAATTTTAAACTTCATGTTTCAATTTAAAACTTAAGAGGCGGGGCTGGAGAGACGGTTCAGCAGTTAAGAGCGCTGACTGCTCTTTCAGAGGTCCTGAGTTCAATTCCCAGCAACCACATGGTGGCTCACAGCCATCTATAATGGGATGTGATGCCCTCCTCTGGCATGCAGGTGTATATGCAGATAGGACATGCATATAAAATAAATAAATAAATCTTAAAAAAAAAAAAAAAAACCTTAAGAGGCTAGAGAACTATACTGTCATAGAAAAAAAAAGGTAGGTAGTAGAGGATTAGCTCAGCTCCAAGGAAGATCAATTTACAGGAGAGGCGATCTGCTACCATGGCAGTTTTATAAATGGAAATAAAGGGTCTTATAATGTTATCAACATTGTTAGGAATACTTACAGCATTATGTAACACACCAAACATGAAGTCTAAAAGGGTAACAAAGCAAAAACCTTTCCAAAGTGAAGCCATCAATGCAAAGCGCTAAGATTCGGATAACAGCTTATATGCTGAACTCCATGCAAATTACAGTATGACCAACAAGAACTGTCCCACAAAAACACCAGAAGAGCCAGGCGTGCTGGTGCACACCTTTAATTCCAGCACTCAGGAGGCAGAGGCAGGTGGATCGCTGTGAGGTCGAGGCCAGCCTGGTCTACAAAGTGAGTCCAGGACAGCCAAGGATACACAGAGAAACCCTGTCTGGGGTGGGGATGGGGGGACACCCAAAGAAAGAAGTACAAAGCTGAGAGCTGCCCGGGAACTGGGAGCAGAGATATAAGTTAATAACCCAACACAGAGTTCCAAGGAGAAGAGAGTGTCAGGGACTGGGACTTGGGAGAGTACTAGTCAGGGATGGTGAGAGGTAGAAGAAAAAGATACTGTGCAAGGACATCAGATCAAAATGTGGCATGGCAAAAATACTGTTGTGATGGTTCATGTTAATTGCCAACTTGACAGGATTACCTGGGAGGTGTGTGTGTGTGTGTGTGTGTGTGTGTGTGTGTGTGTGTGTTCTTGATTATGTTAATTCATGTGGGACAACCCATCATAATTGAAGGTGGAACCCCTGTCTAGGTAGAGGATCCTACAGAGTATACAATGAAGCAAGCAAGCAGAGCACTGCAGGCAAGCGTCTACCAGTGTTTGTCCTTGACTATGGATAAGCTCTTGCTGCTATGACTGCCGCACAGTGATGGACTGTAATGTGGAACTGTGACACAGAAGACCCTTTCTTCCTTCACTTGTTTCTGCCTGGGAAGACATTTTTTATTTTGTATTAGTAGTAGTATCAGGGCATATGGGCATGTG
>OU015750.1:91443536-91473801 GCA_907169655.1 Acomys percivali | reverse complement strand
TCTATCTATCTATCTATCTATCTATCTATCTATCTATCTATCTATCTTTTACATCCATCAAGTCTCCTCAGCAGGGCCAGCATGTGCCTGGGTCTTCCCGGGAGCATGGGTCGTAGCTGCTGAGGCTGAATCCCTGGAGACACTGACTCCTGCTCTCCCAGCAGCCGTCCTAACAAACAGTAAACTACTGGGAACTAACTACCTAAGTCATCTTTTTTTTGACTCTTCATTGGAGCCAGAGTCCTTTCTATGATGTCAGCACATCTATGAGAGATAGAGGTAGAGGAAAGGAAGGAAGGGGAAGGAAGGAAGGAAGGCAAGGGGGAAAAAAAAGGATGTGGTGAATAAAAGCTAACTTTCAGTAAGGGAACAGGGATCATTGGGAATTTTTTGTGTTTAAGGTGACCAATAATTGAGATTAAACTAATTTATGATAATTACTAGATTACACTTAACCTACTGAAGTTTTGTTTATTTTTAAACAAACAAAAGCAGCTGATTTCAACCTTCAATTTTAACACCCTAAAAGTACTTTAAGGAAAAAGAACACTAGTTGTGGTGGCTCATACCTTAAATCCCAGCATTCTGGAGGCAGAGACAGGCAAGTTTGAGGCTAGCCTTATCTATATACTGAGCTCAAGGATAGCCCGAATTACATAGTGAGACCCTGTCTCAAAGAAACAAAAACAATAAAAAAAATTATATTACATATAGATTTTCTATAGGAGATATCTTTTTATTTTCTTACATCTGACCTGAAAGGTTTGTTTACATACAGCCCCTAGAATTCATCATGTGTTATTAAATCTACCCCAGGAAAGATTTTCTAAGACAGTGGTCCTCACAAGGTGGTCCTTTGATCATCAGACTCAGCGAAGGAATGGAGGCAGAAGACAACTCAAGGCGAATGTCACCAGGCTTCTCAACAGTATTTCCTTTTCATAGTTTCACATCTTGCACTTAGATCTTTAACCCACTTGGAGTTCACACTTTTTTTTCCTTGCATATGGTCAGAAATATAAGCTTAATATCATTCTCTTACATGGGGATTCCCCCACCTCTGTACCATTTACTGCAGACATCTGCCTCTCACCCACTGTGTATTTTTGCCGGCTTTGTTAGGAGTCAGTTCACTGTACTACACTCTTTCTTCTATAAGTTGCCTTGGTCATGGTGCCTCTTCACAATACAACACAGAAGGAACTAAGACACATGGTGGCAAAACCAAAAATTGACAGAGGAACTGTAACAAACTAGCAACAGCCAAATAAAATAATGATCAGAGACACAAACTGTGATGTACAAGATATTTGCAAACAGGGAGATAACATCCAAAACATTCAAGGAACTAGGATTACTCAACAATCAAATAACCCAGGGACACATCTGAGTAGACAGTGCATAAAATATTTAGAAACAGGTAGTTTTTGTTTTTGTTTTTGTTTTATTTATTTTTTATTTTTTTGGTTTTTCAGGACAGGGTTTCTCTGTGTAGCCTTGGCTGTCCTGGACTCACTTTGTAGACCAGGCTGGCCTCAAACTCACAGCGATCCACCTGCCTCTGCCTCCCGAGTGCTGGGATTAAAGGCGTGCACCACCACACCTTGCTTTTAAAAGAAGTTTAGCAGCAAGGATCACTGGTGAACTAATACAAATCACATCTACAGCAAAATAACACACACACACACCTTTCTCAATAAGACATGTATAATTTTACGTGTATTCATGTTTTCATGGCTGACCACTTGGTACTGAATAACCAATTGGTAAAATCTTTTTAAAGACAATTCTCTGCTGATATAACTCTTTTTTTCCCCCAGTAATAGAATTCTTCGCCACTGAACCCACCCTATGTAACATGTGTCTGTAATTCTAGTGCTTGGGCAGCAGAAACAGGAACCCTGGAGCTTCCTAGCTGACCAGCCAGCCTAGCTCAGTCAGTGAGTACCGGTTCAGTGAAAGACACCAGCTCAAAAAATAAGGTGGAGACCAACTACGACAGCCAATATTTACCCCTGGCCTCCCTGTTCACAAACACATGCATACACATGCATGGACAACTGTATATACATGTGCATGCACGCATGTGTGGGGACACACGCACAATTTTACTAAAACTTACTGTTATTTAACACTTATCTCCAAACTAGTAAGAAAACCTTCTCCCACTAAAAGATGCACAGCCATTCTATCTGTCATCACTGTCTCCCGACCCGAGAACTTAACTTTAAAAGGATGTATCATGCTGACTCTTATGTAAAAGACTGTCATCTCTCCGACAGAAGCAGAATCATTCTCCACACAGGCTGTTTCACTCGTGGCAAGAGTCAAAGGGACAGTGAAACCAACACGAGTATCTTGTTCTATTCCCTTTCTTCTTATTTAAATTATCATTTAGTTTAACTCACCTTTTATATCACGGATATGCCTCTTTTTTTTTTTTCTCCCCATGCTCAAAGTGATGTTTTTTCTACTCTTCAAAATTACAGAAACCCTGAATCCCCTTCTAAAACACAAGGCTAATACAGGAAATACATTCAAAGGTCAAACTTATCATTTCATTCTTTCTTTCTCTCAATATTCATTTTTTATTTATTATGAATACAATATTCTGCCTGCATGCTGGAAGGCAGCACTGGATCTCACTGTAGATGGTTGTGAGCCACCGTGTGGTTGCTGAGAATTGAACTCAGGACCTCTGGAAGAGCAGTCAGTGTTCTTAACCTCTGAGCCATCTCTACAGCCCAAACCTGTTGTTTTTTCAATGCAGGAAATAATACCTTTCTCTTTCTTTCTTTTTTCTTTTTAAAAGATGTATTTATTTATTATTTATATAGAATTCTGTCTGCATGTCAGAAAGAGGCACCAGACCTCATATAGATGGTTATGAGCCACCATGTGGTTGCTAGGAACTGAACACCCAGTGCTCTTAACCTCTGAGCCATCTCTCCAGCCCCAATATCTTCCTATTTCAAGTCAGCCTACAGTTTGCTCATGTAGCTTAAGAAAGTTCTGCAAAAAACTTTATATAGTCAGTTCAAGTTTTTCTATCTAATCACAATGAGTACTAATTTCCTTAGTAGCTACCACAGCCCGGCTAGTCACTATTTCTTCTCAAATTGTTTTGCAGTCTAAACATGAAAAATGTTTTTATTTCTAGTTTCCTACACCATCACACATTCAGAGTTCCAATGATATACCTAACACTGAGCTGGAATCTGAAACACACACACACACACACACCCAAGGGTGCCACTTGCCCCAGCAATGGTTATAAAGGCCTGGTGCATAGGGTGGACCTAAAAGAATGACATATATGTTCATTAGTTCCAGGCATAATTTTAGAAATGTCAGTCTTAGAATTGTCTCAGAGGCATTTTTTACTTTCTTAAAAAAAAAAAAAAAAAGTATAAGAGGTAAATAAGGTAAAATGTCCAAGGTTCCTATGAAGTAATTTTAATATTATATATATGTACATATATATATATATGTGTGTGTGTGTTACATGTAGATTATATGTAATTTTAAAAGTATGTGTAAGAAATTGAAAGACTCAGCAGGGGGCCGGGCATGGTGGCGCACACCTTTAATCCCAGCACTCAGGAGAAAGAGGCAGGCGGATCGCTTTGAGTTCGAGGCCAGCCTGGTCTACAAATCGAGTCCAGGACAGCCAGGCTAAACAGAGAGACCCTGTCTTTAAAAAAAAAAAAAAACTCAGTGGGGCAGAGATGCATACCTATTTTTTTCTGCAAAGAGTTTCAGTCATTTTTAAAGCACAAGTTCCCTCCCAAGTCCCATGGGACACTCTCACAGGTGCAAGCCACTTTCACAATATCATGCTGCCGTAACAATGCAAAAGCTCTGCCGGGCGGTGGTGGCACACGCCTTTAATCCCAGCACTCGGGAGGCAGAGGCAGGTGGATCGCTGTGAGTTCGAGGCCAGCCTGGTCTACAAAGTGAGTCTAGGACAGCCAAGGCTACACAGAGAGACCCTGTCTCGAAAAGCCAAAAAAAAAAACAAAAAAACAACAACAAAAAAAAACAATGCAAAAGCTCAGGTAAGTAAAGTGATGGCGCATGAGCACAAGGACACGAAGGGGCACAAACTGCACCAGCAGCCGCTACTCTCTCCACTGCAGGCAGTCAGCTTTATCATAACACTCTTTGTGAGTAAAAGAATTTCTAAGGTTTACAAGTCTCAGTCTTTGAGCACATGTCTTTTTAAGCATCTATGTGGTAAGATGGAAGCAAAGCGTGTCTACTGTAAACCAGCACATGCTACCTCAAAGCGCCTAGGCAACTGCTTGACTAAGAGCTGGGCTTTTTTCCTTTTAAGAACATCTTTACTTGGGAGAAGGATCAAGTAGCTGAATGTAGTGATGCATATCTCCTGTATTTTTTTGGACTATAAGACACATCTGACCAATAAACACATCCAGTCTTTAGAGTAGTAAAACAAGAAAAACAATGAGAACAGCAATCAGACCATAAGATGCACCCTAATTTCTCCCATCCCGCTTTTGGGTTGAGGGGAGTGTGTCTAATGGTTCAAAAAACACGATAGTAACCACACACTCAGGAGTAAGACAGGGAGATCATGAATTAAAGGATGGCCTGGCCTGCAGAAGGAGACCCTGTCCCCCCAAAAATATAAAAAGGGATAAACCAGTTGTTTAGATTAAAATGTGGCAGGTATATTCCTAAGAATAGATATGACAGTATGTGCTATTAAGATAAAATTGGAATTTTTAAGCAAAAATTGGAATTCTGGAAAAGAAATCTATCACGAGCTTGGCAGCTTCCCCAAAAGGGTTTTCTTGATGACATCGAAAATACTAACAAATGTAATACTTAAAAATTCTGAGCTGGGCATGCGGGCGCACACCTTTAATCCCAGGGGAGGCAGAGGCAGGAGGATTGCTGTGAGTTCGAGGCCACCCTGATCTACAAAGTGAGTCCAGGAAAGCCAAAAGCTATACAGAGAAACCTTGTCTCAAAAAACAAACAAAAACAAAAACAAAAATTCTGGAGCACCTTAATAGAAAATCAGCAAACCATTTTAAAAGTGATCCATGCATGATATTACAAAATCATCCCTGGATAAAGAGACACTCAACCTGCTAGTCAGACTAATTTATCAATGTGACAGTGGGGGAGGGTGCAGGAAGGGTGACAGGTGGCAGATATAAATACAGAAATGCAGGCAACAGAGGAAAAACAGTACAAAAAATATGTATGAAAATATCATAATGAAACTCATCATTTTGTAAACTAAAAATAAAAAAATTAGAGACAACCCACTGTATGAACAGTTCACTTTATTGCTTTAGGTGCTACATTACTGCCAGCCTTTAAGAAGCGATCTCATGTCTGTAGCCACACACCCTGAACATGCCCTATCTTGTCTTATCTCTGAAGAAACTATCTCCTGTCACCTCTCTAAAAACATTGTTTGCAGCAGAGTCTCACCATACAGCTCTGGCCAGCTTCAAATCTGCTATGTAGAGCGGGCTGGCCTGTCCCTCAGAGCTGCCTGCCTCTGCTTCCCGAGGTCTCATCAGCTTTCACCGCCAGAGAGTGTCCACTGTTACCTGACGGGCTATGAGAATACGTCTCCCTTTCAAGCAACAGATCTCTGCTTGGTCATATTTTTTTTTCCTACCAACAAAACACTACCACAATAAAACTGAACACAAAAACAGATGCAAGAATCCAATTATTACCCCTTAAGGCAGATGTTAAAATATTTGAAAAATAAAGAAAATCATGTTATTCGGCTCGTTCACTTTATTTGGTTTTGGAAGAGCTATTTTAAGTTTAAAATGATACTAACATTAACATAGTGGTGGAATGGCTACCATTACAATACTTGGGAGGCCAAGGCAGGAGAATCCCAAGGGGCCAGCACATACCACATATTGAAACCTAAATAATTACTGTCTACCCTCACCCAAAATAATATATAATTATATTAATATTTACAACTTCCTTAGTTTCAACTTCTAAAGTAGTAGTGATACACACATATATCCATATGGATATATAACCCACAGAATAAAGCTCTCTTGGGGCCCCAAAATGTAAGTGCCAAGGGGTCCTGAAATAAAAAAAGTTGAGAATGCTGTTAGTGCTTTTGAAAAGTTTGTTTCTGGATCATAAGGAGTAAGAATAAAGACCAGCAAGCTACCACACTGAAGAGATGTACTGAGGTCAGATCACTATGATGAACATAAATTAGGATGGGGTCACTTAAAGTGACTACAATACTAACAAATACATTTTCCTGCCTGAAATGTGACACCAGCCTTACTTTCCCTGTCTTAGCCACTCTATCTGTGTCATGATCAATTGCTGGTTTCTTCTTCCTTCACCTGAAATTGCTGCCATTTCCTCATCATTACCACTTCTACTTTTTTTTTTTTTTTGAGACAGGGTTTCTCTGTGTAGCCTTGGCAGTCCTAGACTCTCGTTGTAGACCAAGCTGGCCTCAAACTCACAGCGATCCCCCTGTCTCTGCCTCCCGAGTGCTGGGATTAAAGGTGTGCACTACCACGCTGGTGGCTGCCCTGACATTTATGATAAGCAGCATCATCTAGGTCCTCAATACTGCCTGGCAGTTAATCTTCCGGGCAATGGGACTTTCCCCGATCTGTGTCTACAACAACCTCTTCCACTCTCAAGTCCTTACTCTTACTTTCAGCAATTGACCTGAGTTCCTATTTTATAGAAAAAAAGTAAGAGAAAAATCACACAAAAACTCTGGCAACACCCTCACCCCATCTATGCAGTCACCTTCACTCCTTGCTATATAAATAATGCAAAGCCACTGACTGTCCCAGTTCTTTGTATCTTATCTGCACACATCTATTTCCTACAGTAGTCTGCTTTTCACTTAAATATAAACATGTTCAAGTTTGTTTTTTCATTTAAAATCACAATGAAGCAATACCTTCCGTGAAGCCTACCTTTTCCTTTCTAAGAAATCGATCCATACCCACTTCTTCTGGATGCTTCTGTCTTCCCAATGCCTCTCCTAACATAAATTTGTTTATATAGAATGATTCCTTCACCTTTGTAGGTGTGGGCCACTTATGTCACTTCTATAGCAAAAACCGTAATTATAAACTGCTGTGAAAATTAGATGAATGTGTAAAAAACAAACACATTTAGGACAGAGCCTAATTCATAGTAATTGATCAATAAGGTTAGCAATATATCATTACAGGTAATAATATCACATACCCATCTGTTCCGGGAGCCAGCTGTGCAAGAGTGATATGCTGTAGAGTCATTCTGAAGTCCCTCATCCCTCTCTCACTCTAATCCACCTCTGGATTCTGTTGAGCTTTATCTTTCAAGTTTCTCTTGTTCCGAACACTTTCCTCTACCTCCATCACCATATTGTATGCTATCACAATGTCACATGGGTAATTTGGACCTCCTGAATAGTTTCTTGCGTTTACTCTCATTTTCTCGAACTTATAACCAGGATAGCCTATTCTAACCTCATGCCTGAGACACTCGTCTAGTTTAAAATGCTTGCCCCTGTTATGGTTAAGCCAGGCTACGGCACAGCCTATGATACAAGACCAGTTAAGTTCCGACCTATCAATACGACCTTATCTGGCACCTCACTTCTTGTGTGCCTATAACTCTTTCCCAGAGTTTCAAACACACAATGAGCCTTCACCCGTCATGATACTTCCCACTTCTTAGTCCCTAGACTTTATACAATGTGGAATAGTAATTCTGTATCTCTTAGCCTAATTTCTACTAATCCATTACATCTTAATAGCAATTATGGTGCTGGTTCAGTTGATAAAATGCTTGCTATGCAGGTGTGTGGACCAGAGTACAGATCCCCAGCACCAGGTAAAAAGCCAAATGTGGAAGGGGGCCTGGGAGGTGGAGACAGTATCCCAGGGCCTTGCTGGCCGGCCAAGTTTAGCCAAATCGGCAAGCTCCAAATTCACTGAGAGACCTTGTCTCAAAACATAAGAAAGATACCTGATGTCAAGCTCTGTCCTACACACACACACACACTTAGAGCCGCACAAAGACAAGAATATCATCAGCTTACTACGAACACAACTTCTGCCAATGGCTTAATACTTCTTCTCTACCAAGGATTTGAACAATAAATCTCTTTAAAGAGACACTGAGTAGCTTGGCTACTGTGAAAGAAAGACATGTAAAAGAAGGTGTATTTTTTGATTTTAGAAACATGTGTCATGTAGCCCAGGATGGCCCTGAGTTCAGTGTGGAGCTGAGGGTGCCTTGGCTCCCCCTCCCTCCACTGTCACGGTGCTGGGGTTATAGGCAAGGCCTACCGTGCCCAGCTAGGTGTATGGTTTTGCTATTATTTCTCCAAAGGATCAATCAAGCAGAGCATGCCTTGCAAACCAGCCAGAGGTGACTTACTGTAAGGCACTGGTCCACAGCCTTTGCTCCTCTATCACTGCTGGTGACTCTAGCTGGGCCTCAACCAAGTGTCTCACCACAGCAGGAATTCTCGGGCAGGTAGAAAGTTTGAGAGATTTAATTTGAAATGGCACCACCTCAAAATATTCTGATTTTGTTCCCCCTTCAATCACCAGCCCTTTATAAACATCTCTTGCCAAATATAACTTATGGCAAAAAGCTGCTATGAGGCTGGGCGTGGTGGCGCACTTTGAGAGATGTGGCTAGCCCTAAGTCTTTTCACAGTAGCACACAGCTATTCTATGAAAACTACATTAAGATATTTTATGTCCAAAAATAAACACAGATAAAGTATGTACATATAATACATATAAACAACAAAATCAAATTATCCACCTCACCACTTTCTACAGTAAACACACTCACATTGTGATATGCTAGCATTTCTTATTTTAAGAAATAATTAATGCTACTTCCTAAGATGGCACATGGATTTAGAATATGTAAGTATAATTTCTGGAAAAAAAAGAACCACATAAGTTATTGCATGTGTGATCTATTAGAGAGCTATTCCTTTAAATTATTTAAGGTTTTTAAATTGAGTACCTTCTATTCAAAGAAAAACTTTTTTTAAATCAGATTTTATAGCTAACCTCAAAAAAGCACTATTGTTTAACTTCGTTAGGTCATTTAAAAAAAGAGTTAAGAAGTATTTTATCTTTTAAAAGCCAGTTATCTCCAGTATATGGTTAAAAATGTAGATAGTATAAGTTCCCATTTGGTAAAAGCTACTTTTAATCTTTGCTCTTTAAAGCTAAAATACTATTTTTTAAAGCCACCAAACCCACAAAATCCTGAGTATGTAAATAGATGCTAGTCAAATATTAGTGGCACCGAGTTTTTCATGGCTAATTAATATGGAAGATTGCTGACCACTAAACAAGAACAGGAAACAAGTCTAGCATGCACACTAATCTGGAAACAACGGGTACCACTATCCTTACAGCTAACAGTGATGAGGAGCTCTTAGGAAAGCTAAGGCACAAAGAACTTCATACATCACAGATTATCGCAGTTTTTTTTTTAACACTCTTTAAAATGAAAGACCCATTCTCTATTTAAATCGACTATTTATAAAATGCTTTCCATACAGTGTTAATACACCATTATTTCCAAATCTTGTAATACTGCCCTAGCTTAATTTTCCACACAAGATGGAAGTTTTGGAATTTTTGTTTTTGCAATCACACCCCCCAAGTGCCCCGCCCCCACATCTTGATTAGAAACCAAAGCAAAGGATTGTCTTTACATACTCTCAAAATGTCTGAAAGTAGGGAAATACTGTAAAGTGCAAACACATATACCTCAATGTTAGAAGTTACTTGAATATTGACAGGGAGCTCTGAAGACATAGCTGCCTGTATTTTAAGGGCTAAGTGGGGATGTAAACCGAGAAGAGCAATAGAAACTATATATATTCCATTACATTTCCCTAAGAGTTTTGATTGGCTTCCTCTAAATTCATGCATGTCTCTGTGTACAGACACGAACGTTGATCTGAGCTATCTTTTGAAAATAATCAGAGCTGCATCTGTCTGAAAAATGTATCAGTCTAGCTGATCATTATCAAAGCAGAATTCACTCGTCCGAGGGAGAGCTGAGGTTATTCTCGGACAGAGGATCTGAATGTAACACCTCCACCTCAGGTAGGGTAATTAGCCCCTGTCCACTCCAGAGCCTGGGAGGAGGATGACAGGACGCCAGGAGACTCACACTTCGGTCTCCATCCTTTTCCTCCCCCATCCGCCCCTCACTCCTTTGCTTTACACACGTCTAAACGCACTCCATCACAGCAGAAGCTGAGGTGCTCAGCGGGGTAGATTTTTAGGAGCGTTTTCCCAGCGCGTTCAATGGGATCTAACACCCTCGGACAGCCTGGGGTTGAATGCCCTTTACTGCCAGCCCCCGAGGCTCACCTCTAGCTTGTGGTTGATCTGGGACACAGTCTGGGCTTTGTGGCAAAGCTGCGCAAAGCAAGAGCTAAGGCTGGTCATCTTCTGACGCCCCTCGTAAGTGATGTCCGCCTGGTCCGGATCGATCTCGCCCAGAAGCAGATCCACATCCACGAAGGCCTTATCGAACTCCTTCTCCAGCACCTCCAGCCACCGGAACATGGACACCCCGCCAGGGGAGACCCCCACAGGGCAGGAGGCGCCCCCTGGGCCGCCGCCGGCTCCCGCCGGGCATGGGCCGCCCGCCGACATGGCGCCGTCCAGGGCCTCGCCGACTGCTCCTCACCCTGGCCGCCCGCCCCGCGCGAGGGGAACTGCTGGCACCGCGGCGCCCCTCGCGTGCGCGCACACACGCCCCGCCGGTCCCCTCCCTTCCCTCGCGCCGCCAACGCCGGCAGCGCAGCCCCTGAGCCGCACACCCAGCGCCGCTGAAGCCGCAGCGACGGCGACACACGGAAGACCCGCCCGCATCCCGGCCCGCCCCCGTCGCGCATGCGTAGCGGTGCCCAGAGCCGGCGCACCGCAGAGGGAGGAAGTGGGCGGGGCCTTACGAGACGTTAGCCAATGAAAAGCCTCTGCCTGCGCAAGCCTGTCAGCGGCCATATTGACGACTGGCACAGCAATGAGAAGCAGACGGGTGCGGTGTCCACTTGCGAGTGGGAAAGGCCGGACCCCGGGAAGGGTTCCACGTCGCAGAGGGGACTGACTTCCGCCAGTTTGGCTTCACAGTGGGCGGGAACCCTTTCCCACAGTTGCCTGGGAAAATTGCTGTAGGGGCGTCTAGGGGCTTGAGTAGGAGCGCCGAGGGCCGTGTGAGCATGCGCAATAGCCACGTTTTCCCTTTGGCTTTTCAGTTCGCTTTTAGGTCTGGAAGGGTGTGTGTGCACTGGCTGTTCTTGTGAGCCAGGCCGTGCATTCCAGTAAGAAACTGCCTGAAGCTGCCCATGGAAGCTGCTGACCAAGTTTTGCTGACTCCATGGTCCCTCGTGTGATTGACAAGCCTATCCCGTGCTAGCTGCCCCACCTTGGTGTTACTTAACTTGGGAACCTAGTTTCCAAAATTTACTTCACTTATCATTAAGTTAAAGTGAAAGTGTTAATACTTGACACAGGGCACTCATCTTATTACATCACACATCATATATTTCTAAAACAACCACTTGGAATGCCGTGGTTATTTTTACAGTGCCCCTCCCCGTCTGTCATTTTCATATGTCCATTAATATTGAATACATGTCCCGGTGTAGGCACCGAGGACTTAATGAAACGACCCTCACTCAAGCTGAGCTCGTAAGCTAGCGAGGCTCTCAGAACTTTTAATTCCAGTGTTGTGTGCACTGGCGAGCGTCGAACAAGGGCTCTCTTTATATTCTGCCTCCCATCTCTTCCACTTCCCCAACTCCACCCCTGTCTAATGCAAGAGCAGACGTCCGGAAGGGAAAGAAGTCAGACTAATTGGAGTAGGCTGGCAGGAATTGTGTCTCCTGCCTCGCCTACGAGAGTATTTGGAGAATGAGTCCAGAATCTTTTGTAAGCTGTTCTTGCGATAGACGCTTTTATTCAAGCATGAATCAAAACCTGCATGGCACCGTGTGCCTCTCATCAAAGCAGTAGCAATAAAAATTAAGAAACAACAGATTTAGTTTGCACTGTGGGTACTCCAGTGCAAGACTGGTTAGCATCAAACAAAAAGCATTATGGCTTATGCAAATATATATGTATTTATGTATTTATTATATATATGTACATGTCATATATATGACAACCAACATTGAAAGAGGATGGGCACTTCTATATTGGTGTGTACTAAGCCTATGAGATTATATACATATATATGATATATATCATATATATAGGGGGTGTTTTGCCTACATGTATGTGTATTTCTGTGCACCACATGCTTGCATGGTGCTCACAAAGGCCAGAACATAAGTACCAGATCCTCTGGAACTGGAGTTACAGATGTTGTTAGCCACCGTGTGAGTGCTGGGAGCCAAACCCTGTTCAGCCACTGCTCTTATCTGCTGAACTCTCTTTCCAGCCTCTTTGCCTAACCCCCCCCCCCCAACAAGAAGCTGTTGTATTTTTGTGTACAAGATTTGCAAGAACATTTCGGAAATTCCAGGCCATTTTCTTTAGTGATACTTTTTTTTTTTTCCAGGAAATTGAAATTTTTAAAAAAATTACTGTTTGAGAATGGGAAAATACTTAAAACTACAATAACAATAGCTTTCGGTTATTAAGAATGTGCTATGTATCAGAGCTATTTCTTCGATTCTCAAAACATCCTCCAGTAAGAATAATTACTTTTTAAAGAAGAGAATTGTAGACGGTTTAAACATTTTAGTAATGCCACACAGCAGGCATTTCAATGTAGGTAGCTTTCTTACTTGCCTCTGTCATTAGCTATAGGATACAGAAGAACAGAAAATCCATGTTGCTCTGTTGCATGTATCAGAGGTATGTTTGAAAAGCAGCTGCTTTTAGAATTTCCTAGGTAAATAGTGACTTTTCTTAACTCTCACAGTTATCCACAGTTACAACTTTCCTCCCATAGTTTACAGAATGAGGTTTTTAAAAATGTGTGTGTGTGTGTGTGTGTGTGTGTGTGTGTGTGTGTGTGTGTAGACGCCACATCCTATGTGCTCACCATCTTAGTATTTAGTGATGACTTTAAACGCTCCTGCGGTTGCTTAATAGCCAGGTCTACTTTGGTTTGGGATTTTGACACTAGACCGGCAAGGTTGAAAAAAGAGGCTCGGTGGTCAGGTGCTGCCCCCTACTGTCGGTATGCACTATCTGCATTTGCTGCCTGGTCTTTTCCTAGGATTTGTTTTTGTGTGTCTTGTCTTTTCAGTACTAGAGGCATTTGTTTTCACGTAGCTTAACAAAGACTGTGATATGTCTATTTTCAGTTGGATTGTAAGATATTTCCAACAACTCATAAACCTTTCTTCTGTGATTTAAAATAACATGGTGTAACTAAAACCACTCTGGTTTTATTTTTGCCATTGTCGTTTTGAGACAGGGTCTTGCTGTTTCTCTGGCTGGTCTGGAGCTTGCTCTATGTATACACCAGGGTGGCCTAAAACTTCTAGCAGTCGGGCCGCCCCTGCCTCATGATTCCTGGGATTCAGAATCCCAGCTCCACAATCTTATTTTGTTCATATTGAATTTCACCACTAAAGACAGAGTGAAGACTGCGGAGACTAGAAAGAGAGGGAAGATTCTTGTGTGTCTTTTGGTGGCTGTGAAGGTATGAATGGTGTAGATTCTTCTAGATCACTACCAAGTAGTGATGACGCTGGAAAATCCATGGAGACTTGTGAGTTTTAAACTGTACTCTGTTGAAGGCTTTATAGTAAACATCACATGTTCCCATTAATTTTCTATATCCCTGTCAGGAATAGGAAAAGAGATGAAGTAAACAGTTGTATGATGAATAAAGAAACACAAGATAAGTCTATCCCTATTTAATTTTATCAATGTGGGGAAGCCTCAGAATATTGTGCTTATTTCACAATCACTATATTTATTACATGAAATTGCTACAATTTATAATTTTGAGAAAGTCGTGCAAAAGAAGTTAATTTGATCACTTCTAGGTGATTTATTTAGCCTCATTCTTCCTCTGTTTGTTTCTTTTCATATAAATGGGGAAACAGCTTGTTGTCTTAATCTAAAATTGGGAGAAATTTAGTAGAGTGATTTAGGATTGGCTCAGCCACCCTGTCTTCCTTCTTTTTTTCTCACATGAAGCTATGGACTCATTCCCGTTTAGGTTTCTTTGAGGTAGTCATATGAAACACCTTAGAATGTAAGCCTAAGATGGGATTGAAATCCCAGCTGCTGGCCTGGGGGAATGGCTCAGTGAATAAAGAGTTTGCTATCCAAGAATGAAGGCCTGAGTTGGGACCCTGAGCACCCTCATAAAAAAAAAAAAAAAAAAAGCCAGATATGGTGATGCGCATCTGTGCACTTGGAGGCAGAGACACGGGAGGGTTCCGAAGCCTTGCTGGTCAGCACATCCAGCTGAACCAATGAGATCCAGTTTCTGTGAGAGGCCTTGCTTCAAAAACAAGTTGCAGAGTGCCAAAAGAAGACACTTGAGGTCATCTTGTAGCCTCTCTCCATGCACAAATGTGCATGTGTACTCGCTCGCTCTCTCTCTGTCTCTGTCTCTGTCTCTCTCCCTCTCTTTCTTTTTTAAAAACCTCATAAACTATGGGAGGAATGCTGTAGCTGTGCATAACTGTGATGGTTATTTACCTAGGAAATTCTGAAAGCAGGTGCTTTTCAAACATACCTTTCAAATGTGCAACAGAGCATAGCTAAATAGATTTTTTTTTTTGTTTTGTTTTGTTTTTGTTTTTTGAAACAGGATTTCTCTGTGTTTGCCTTGGCTGTCCTGGACTTGTTTTGTAAACCAGGCCTCAAACTCACAGCAATCCACCTGCCTCTGCCTCCATGGGATTAAAGATGTGTGCCACCACGCCTTGGGATCTAAATAGACTTTTTATGCTGTCTAATGGATTACCATATTTCTAAAATACACATTAGTCTTTAAATTTTAAGTAATATTTTCCAACATAGAAAGGTATATTTAGCAATATTCTGCCTTATTTATTAAGTCCAGTATAATTTAGGCTTTAAAACTTATTTTTCCTGTTCCACAATTAAAGGATCTCAGATGCTATATTTGGTATGGAGTATGCAGCCTGAAAGCATGACAAAACGTTTTCAGTTCTCATTGCTATATCTGTATTCCTTTGCACCATCAAGACTAACTCTACGTTCTCCACCGTGACCTGCTCTACACTCTTCACTGGCCCTCCCCCACAGCGCATTGTCTGTGCTGTGTGCTAGATAGACCACTATCTATCTATCAGTGGCTATCAGCGTTTACCGGTCATTGATTCTTTCTCTTTATTCACTGTCAAGTTACTGTTTGCTTCTCAGATTGTCAGTCCTCACAGATCAAACACAAACTCCCCCTCATTAACCGTCGTCATTTATGTTTCTGATAGCTTACTTCTCTAAGCACCCTCCCCCAAGAGCTTCCGTTGTAAATCCCGGCAACATTTTCTTTGCCTAGTACTTCAATTGGAGAATGCAAGAATGCTTGGACAGAGCTGTTTTTTGAGACTTGCTTTGTAGCCCAGGCTAGTCTCAAACTCTATGTTGGAACTGTAAATATGTACCACTATTACCAGATGCCTTCATTTTATAGAGGAAAACAAACAAGCAAAAAACAAAAATGAATTATCTGTTTTTTCTGTGTGACTTTTACACATTTGCTCAACGTGCTCAAGAATAAACAAGTTTGAAAGAATTGGGTACATATTTTAAAAATCCTTAAGGTATTTTTTTAAACTAAGAAATCCATGTGTTTTCATTTTTGAAAAACTTTCTATTTATGACAGCTAGCCAGTTTGTAGTAGGAGCATGAATTGATATGCCTAGTGCCAGATCAGGTCTGATTTAGATAAGTCAATTTCTTTTCTGTACTTCAGTTTTCTATGAATCATAGGGAAAAGGTTATCAAGAATATTATCTTGGGGCTGGAGAGATGGCTCAGAGGTTAAGAGCACCGGCTGCTCTTCCAGAGGTCCTGAGTTCAATTACCAGCAACCACATGGTGGCTCACAACCATCTATCTATAATGAGATCTGATGCTCTCTTCTGGCCCATAGGTACACACTATGTACATAATAAGTAAATAAATAAATCTTTTTAAAAAAGAATATTATCTCTAAGTTTTCTCATGAGAACATCCTGTGACAATTAAAATCCATCAAAATGTCAAAAACAAGAGTTAAATCCTCCATTTAATACAACAGCAACAATCATTTAAAAACAATGTCTACGGAGTTCTTCATGGTGCTTTTTGTAGTAATGGCTCCCAGAATATAATTTCAGAATACATACCAATTATTTCTGATCCTTGATTTTTTTTTTAATAAATCAGGAAAGGTCAATATCCATTTGAGTTTCCTGCAGTTTTTATTTTTTTAAACAATGGCACTATTGACATTTTGGACTGTAAAAATTCCTTCCTGTGGGTGGCATCCTGTCCCTGCAAGGTGTTACCAGAGCATCCCTGCCTGTTATCCACTAGAGGCCAATGACCCTATAGTTTCAGGACAATCAGAAGTGTTTCACTTTCCTGCTGTCCCGGGAAGGACCCATATGCTACTGCTCTTGATTCCGGTCATAACGTAAGGAAAACTTTCTTGTCATGCCTGAAGCTCCTGAGATCCTGCAAAGCAAGGAGGAGGGGTCCCTTGAAACAGGAGCCCACTAAGGTGGCACCTACCTTGATTTCCATACAGATAGTCACATCTAAAAGGAGAAGTGAGGGCATCTATCTACATCAGAAATCTTAAAAGGACCCAGGAGAAGGTGCTGGAAGCTCAAACCATTGTTGGCAATGGGAACTCTGCTGATGCCAGGGTCTCATCCCTTCTAGGAACATTGACCAGTGAGCTTTACTGAAATGTACTACTGGCACTGGAGCCATTCTCCTTGCTGGTAGCGTCATCCCAAGGCCCTTCACTAACCTCATCCAAGCAACCTTCCAGGAGGTGAGACTTCTAATGGCGACAGGTCCCGGGACTAGCCAGCAACCCCTCACGGAGGTATCTTTTGTACACAGATTCTCCTCTGCAATATCCACATGGCCATTTCACGCAGCAGGAGAGCTCCCTCGGCTGCTGTGGTGTGGTGGATGATGGCCCGGGAAGTTCTGTGCTCGGGCAGCACCACCTCCTGTAAGCACACATGAGAGGTCACGCTTGAACAACAGATAAAGAAGAGGAAGGAACGGCTGAAAGGGCCGTTACCAATGAGAAAGATTGCGTGTAGACTCGTGCCAGCTCCTAAATTCACTGTGGCGCGGCCTGAGGTGGCAGACTGTTCTCAAGATCCATAACAGCTGAGCCTGTCTGTTGAAAGCTGGAGTGCCGAGGCTGCTCCTGGGGACTGGTCTGTAACTTTCACTGCTCAGGCCACTGAATGGGTTGGTACAAACACGGATTGTTTGGCAGCTCTTCTGTGAACAAATTAAGCAAAATGGAAAGGGAGCGGATAGAAAATAAAGTTTCTTTTAAAAAATTAACAATAATAATCATGATAATAAGTCAGGAAGAAACTTGGTTTGAGAAGCTACACCAAACCCTAATCCGAACCAGTTCAAATGCAAAGACAATTCCTTGAGACTGTTGTTACCTACGCTGAAAGATTAAATATAGATTCTGGGCTGCACGCTGAATAGAGCTGTCTGGGAAATCATTGTGTTTCTGTGCTTGAGAAGCACATCGTATTCCTCTACTGGCATTTCCTTCCTGCAGGAAACCTGGTAAGACCATCAAAAGGGTTCTGAATTCTCTGTGAGGAACCTTATCCTTGATCTTAGGGACTCAAGTTCACTAGGAACCTGAACCATATGTGGCTAGCCCTTGGTCAGAGTGTACAAGCTCCAGATGTCAGCAGAAAGAAGTGGGGCCAGTTCGTGTGGTTATTTATTATTTCTTCTCTCTCTCTCTCTCTCTCTCTCTCTCTCTCTCTCTCTCTCTCTCTCCCCTCCCTCTCTGTCTCTCTCTCTCTCCCTCTCTCCCTCTCTTTTTGTTTTTGTTCTTTGAGACAGTTTTCTGTGTAGCCATGGCTGTTCTGAACTTGCTTTGTAGACCAGGCTGGCCCTGAATTCACAGTGATCCACCTGCTTCTGCCTCCTGAGTGCTGGGATTAAGGCATGCACCACCACACTCAGCTTCTTTTCTCTTTTTAAAGTCTTCCTATATAGAACAGACTTTCCCAGAACTCACTGCCCTGCTGCCTCAGGGTCCTGAGTTGGGATTACGGTGCTCCACCATGCTAGATCTATGGCCCTTCCTAGCAAAATAAATAATGAAAGGAGCTCTCAACCTCCAGATTAGATACTACAAAACACAAAAGCAATTTAAAGTCACCTGTTTAGTGGCACACAGAATCATATAAGATGTCTAGTGAGCATTTCTCTTGTCTTTTCAGAGCCTAAGCATAGAACATGCCTAGAAAGACATTTAAATTGGAGATAGAACTAAAGTTGACTTTCCCCACTCCTTGCTATCTTTTTTATCTTAATATGATTATTACATTTTGTGGTGAGAGAGAGAGAAAGAGAGAGAGACAGAGACAGAAATCAGAGAACAGCCTTTGAAAGCCAATTCTCAACTATAGGTATCAGGGATCGAACTCAGATCATCAGGGTTGTAGGCAAGTGCCTTTCCCCACAAAGCCATCTTGACTGCCCTTTTAAAGTTTCTTCCAGCTTTTAAAAATCATCGATATACTTTGATATTGGGAAATTTCAAAAACTTTAAAAAATAACTATTATAAGACAAAAGCAATAAGGTATTGAAAGCCAGAACATTGATAGAAAAGAAACTTTGTGTCACTCTTTGTCTCTGATAAAATAAAATAAAACCAAGCAAATATGAAACAAAACAAAACACCAGAAAGGCACATAAGACCAGGCCTCTGGAAATCACAGCAATTGGTTATCAGGCCAATGAAACTGCTTGCAAATGGCGGTGCATGAGAAGAGCTGAGGGGCCACTGGAGAGGCTTTTCTGTAGTAAAAGGTTGGTTTGGACCATTTGCTGAGGCTCAGCAGCACACAGTTCAGCTGTTAACCATTCTTGAAGGCTTCAGCAGGGATGCCCTGTGCAGGCCAAAAAGCCACAGCACAGAACATCCTGTATAAATGACCCCGTCCACCTACACCTGTACCAGATGCCACAATTAACAAATCCCCATGAAGAAAACAAAGACCGTTGTGCCATTGTTACAAAACGATAAAGATAATAGATGTGCTTAGTGTTGTGTTTTTAATAGAGTTAACATTTCTGAGTGAGAAAGATATTCTTCCCCCAAAACATTGTATTTGGGTGAATTAAGAAAGAGATAAACCAAGCTCCTTATCTGCGGCTCTAAATATTTCACATTGCAACCCATTGTTTCATCTAGCAATAAAATGTCACCAAAACAGTAACAAGTAGAGAGTCTGCCTATTTCCCCTTAATAATTAATGTGGGAAGAAAACACCTGCTTGCCGAGGTCTTGCAAAAATGGTTTTAATATAGGGTCACAGAAAATGCAAAGGTTTTATGACCCACTATAAAACAGCTCTTTGTCTTTTTCCACTAATTCCTCAGTGTCACATTTAACAAAACGGGGAAACTTCAGATAATAGAAGTGTTTGCAGTTTAGACTTGCAAGTCATAAATAACATAGGGTTTTGTTCACCTAGAGATATTAAGGCAGCTTATCAATGTTTACGCCCTTCCTCTTTGTAATGATTGCTAACCCAGACAAATGGAGCAAATGGAGGTTTCTCTCTCCCCTGTCTTCTCACACGGACAGAGTACACATTCATAAGATTCTGTTATCAGCGTCCACAGTATAAAGAGTAAGGTGTCACCTAAACAGTTGCTTGCTACCTGCAAACCTCTGTTTCAGAAGATGCACCTGCTCTGCGCTCTGCTTTTGTGGCTCTCTCTTAGCCATGGCCTCAGCGCTAACTGTCCAGGCCGATGCAGCTGTGATTCTGTGCAGTCTGTGCAATGCTACAGGCTCCAGGAAGTACCGCCAGGCATTCCTCCCACCACCAAGAGACTCTACATCAGCCACAGCAGAATCCAGCACCTTCAGGTGAGCAGACCATTCTCCATTGAAGTTGCTACGGTTTTATTCTTGGAGCACGGTGTGGGGTGGACATAGGGATTCTTTTTTAACTTGAATCATCCTAATTGAAAATTGCTAATTCTCAAGTTAAGCTGTTGTACTCCCTGCTTGCTGTGCATAAGCGAGATGCTCTACGACCCTAGAGATTTCTTTTTAGGGAACTAGCCACATATACCCAGCCCTGAAAGTCAGAAATTTGTTTCAATTTTTATTCAACAATTAAAAAGGAACAATAAACCAAGCTGTGGCAAAGAACACATGAAGAATGGGCTCTTTCTTAAAGAGCACAGGGCCCTGCATGGAACAAGTCCTCAAAGGAAAAGGTTTTATTTTACCCCATAAGAATCAGAACAGAGCGTCATAAGACTAGCGAGATGAACTGGCAGATCAGACTGATTCCTACAAATCTACAGCCAGTCAGGTGCTTGGGCTGTGTGAGAACCCAGAGCTATGTGGCTTTAATTTTATCAAGTTAGGTGCAATTCTCATGATGTGGCTTGATAATTTTCTTGCTTCTGTATCCAGAGGACTCTGGAAACAGCACTGCCAATTTGTCTGACTTTTGCCAAGTTTAAAGAAAATTTACTCTTGTATTTTGGTGCTTTGGAAGGCATCAGAAGACAAGGATTCTTTCTTGCTAGATACATGACCATCTTAGACAAACTACTAGCAAATCTCTGTGTCTCTCTTTATTTATTGATTGATTTATTTATCTTTGATGAAGTGTGAAGGCTGCATTAAATAAGTCCTCTTCTAGGTAGAAAAGTCTCTGGCGATTTCCCTTCAGTATTCACTGCTACCGCCTCAGAGGCCCAAAAGATAAGGAGCTAGGCCTCAGAGAACTAGAGAATTAGCCCCTTTTCTGAGCGACTTTTGGTGAAGCTGTCTCTCTTCCACATAGAGGCACCTATGCACTTTTCATTTGGTTGAGAATTTTCCACTGGAGTGTCTTAGTTTAACAAAAATGGCATGGGGTTGCTATCAAGGCTCAATATGTACGAGCATCCCTATCTGTTTGCTTTTCCCAGCTACTCTCACAGCACCTAATACCAGAGAGCAACTCTGAGCTTGCCTGTTGGGTCTTAGCATTTAGGCAAGACAGCTGGGTAAATGTGAGACACTTAAATATTTGTTCTGTGACCTAAGCTGCCTGCAGAGTCTGGTACTAATCCTATTTTGCCACTTTGTTGTCAATTGATGACTCATCAAATTCTGTTATCGATTGAGTCAATTTGTCACCCTTTTAGGCTTATTGAGCAGTAACATTGCCATTTCCATGACTTTAACTCTGTCAATTGCCTCTTGGACGGGCAGGTCACATCAGAAAGATTGATGAAAGCAGATTGTTGAGGAAACAAAAAGCCTCAAGTGACCATATTTCACTTAGATACATTTAATACAATGTATATTCTACAGTGAATACAATGTATATTCTTTTTTAAATATATTTTATTGATTTATTCATATTACATCTCAATTGTTATCCCTCCCTTGTATCCTCCCATTCCTTCCTCCCTCCCATTTTCCCCTTCCTCCCCTCCCCTATGACTGTTCCTGAGGGGGATACAATGTATATTCTATTTGTTTAGTTCCAGTTTAACAGAACTAGTGCCCATATGTAAAGAAAAGCATCTTTGAATAAAGCACCTTGGAGTAAAGATTACTAGTAACACAAATTTTTTGACTTAATTATAAACACTACTTTAAGCAGCACTTTAATGGGTTTATTACTTGATCATAAGATTTCACTGTTTGGGATTGTGAATGTCATGTTTGAGGATGTTTTAGGATAAAAGCCTAAAAATTCTGCTTCTGCCTTTAGGATAAGAGGGATTTTATTTGTCAGATTTGCCTGTAAAGATTCCTACTTCTCTGAGGTTCATGTTTTTGGCCCATAGCCATCCTCCTTTCCTTTTGCCCACTTTGCACTGTGTGTCTGGCCTCTTCCCTGCTTACTGTCCCCCCGCCCCATCCCAAGTCCTTCATCTTCTTGCGCATCTTTGGACTCTCGGCGGATATCTAGTCTACTGTCCCATTCCTGTGGCCCCTTGTTCTCAAAATGCATCTCTCCTCAGTTCCACTTTGCCTCAGCCACCTTAGCTGCATCATTTGGTCCTACTAAAGTCATGTGTCATGCGTCGCTTTTCCACTGTGACCTTCTCTACTCTTCTCCATTTAGCTGCCTCTCTTTTTTTTTTTTTTAAGATTTATTTATTATGTATACAGTATGCATCAGATCTCATTATAGATGGTTGTGAGGCACCATGTGGTTGCTGGGAATTGAACTCAGGACCTCTGGAAGAGCAGTCAGTGCTCTTAACCGCTGAGCCATCTCTCCAGCCCCCTGCTGCCTCTTTTTAACTTGTGGAGATGTGGAGCCCTACGTTTACCCATGCTCTCCCAGACACCCAGTTTATTTCCTATCTCCCGTCTTCCTCTACCCCTTCCCTCTCTGTCTCCCACATTCAATTATCTTCCAGCAAGGCCTCAATATTAATATTAAATATAAATATATTTTTAAATATTATATATTTTTAAATATATAAATATATATTTAAAATATAATATTAAATATAAATATTAAACCCTCCTCTGTCCCTCCTGTCCCTGGACAAGCGTGTCCTGCTGGAGAGGTTCACAGAGCCAGGCGGCTTGGAGTCACCATGAACACAAAGTATCCGGCCTCATCTACATCCTGTCCATCATTTTTTTTTTCTTTTTGCCCAGGTTCTCCCTACACTCACTCACAATCTTCTACAACTCCAGTGCAGTTCTGGGCTTCTAGTCAGTGCTGTTACCCCATCCTCAACAGGTGCCCGGTGTTCCATTGTGATGACAGGTCATGACAAACCTCTCTTTCTTCATTCTCTGTGTGTGCTAACACTGCACCCTTCTCGCCTCTCTCCAAAGGTGCTCTGGCATTTTCCACCCCCACATCAGCAGTAGCCATTCCTCCCTAGCGCTTTGTTCTGAGCCTATTCTACGCCACACACTTGTCCCTTTTATTACAATACTAAAGTCCCCATATTTCTGTTCCTCCTCTCCCTCCCACCCCTGTGATTTTTCCAGACTCTGCCTGTCTAAGCTTCCCCACTTCTTGTTGATTCTTTAAGTCACTGCCATCTGACGCCTCCCTATTTCTTATAGTTAAAATTCTAAATCCCGGCTGCACACTTCCATTTTCCAGAACTGTGTGCCTTCTTCTCCCTGCGAAACTATATGAACACACCTCTCCACTTTAACTTTCCTTTTATTTATTGCTCTCTACAGTTCTACCTCCCCTTTCTCATTAGATGTTCTTATGTGACTTCAGTGACGACAGCTCCCCTACCTGAATCTCTAATACAGAGCTCTCCCACATTTCAGATTTATTCAGCTGCCATTGGGCTACTTTGCTTAGATACAAAGAAGGATTGCAAAACACCATTCTTCAAACTGAAGTCAGTCTTTCTCCCTATACTTAGAGTCTTCAGTGACTGGCCTCTCTCACTTAGCAGAATATTCTCAAGTTTCATCCCTACTGTGCCTATGTCAGAATTTCCTTCCACGTATCTATCTGTCTGTCTATCTATCTATCTATCTATCTATCTATCTATCTATCTGTGTGTGTGATACTTATATATGATATATATGATAGGTTGTTATCCACTGTAGTTATCAGAAATTTGTATTGTTTCTTCATTTTGTTTATTGTGAGCCATGCTACTATGAATACGTGTATTCCAGTACTGAGGTTTTTATATGGACATAGCTTGTCCCTTTTCTTTGGTGTCTATATAGGATTTTTTTTTTCATGAAATGGGGGCTCTACTAGCATTTTGCAGAACTGTCATCCTATTTTCCACAGTGGATACATGATTTTGCATTCCTGTAGCAAATTTGACATTTTCAACTTCTCCACGTCCTCATCAACATTCACTGTCTCCCTTTCTTTTTGGCTGTAGCTATCTTAATGTGTTTCAGGCAATATCTCATTGCAGTTTTGATTTTGATTCTGCACTGCTTAATGACACTGAATTTTAATTTTTAAAATTGGTTTCTTGGTCATTTGTATAACATTTTTGGAGAAGTATAAGTGCAAATTATTTGCTTATTTTTAAATTGGCTTGCTTGAGTCTTAATTATCACATTGCAAGCATTCTTCAGATATTCCAGACACAGACACCCCCCCCCCACCTCTCACTTGTTTTTTGAGACAAGGTTTCTCTGTGTATTCCTGGCTGTCCTGGAATCACTCTGTAGACCAGGCTGGCCTCAAACTCATAACAATCTGCCTGCCTCTGCCTCCCGAGTGCTGAGATTAAAGGCATATGACACCATGCCTGGCCCGAAAATGATGTTTAATTGGGTACAGAAAATGTGATGAACCAGAGAAAGATTTGACAGAAGAGGATAAGCCCAACTCTGAGGAGAAGAAAGAGAAAAGGGAAGATACTTAAGGGAGCAGCACAGAGAATGAGAGAGAGAGAGGGGGAGGAAGGGAGGGAGGGAGGGAGAGAGAGAGAGAGAGAGAGAGAGAGAGAGAGAGAGAGAGAGAGAGAGAGAGAGAGAGAGAGCAGTTTTACAGAGAGAGGTTGAAGAGAGAACACGTTAGACACAGGTGAAGACACAAAGAGCCAGAGAATGAGAAGCCAGAAGATTAGAAAAGATTGGTGGAATTAGCTTGAGACCAAGCAGAGCAATTCAGAGGCCAAGAGAAGCCAGCTTGAATCAGTCAGCTTGGAGAGCTGAACTAGCCAGCAAGAGTTCAGAAAGAGCTAGAGTGAGCTTATTCAGCAGTAAGCCTCAGAGGCTGAAAACATTCTAGAATTAGATGAGATTGTATGGAGGCTAGAAGCTTCCAGGACCAGGCCTAGGTTAGCAGATGGAGGACAGGCGAACCAGGCGAATAAAATTTACTCTTACAGAGTCATATGTACTCTTTTGTATTACTCATGGTTTTCTACCATTATTCCCTAACGCACATTTACTTTTAAGCCACAATGAAGTACTTGATTGTACTTAATAGAAGACATGAAAACCATGTGATGCCAATGTACCATGTGGCCTCTGCCAGGGCACCAAGTTCACCCCTGTTTTGGGGTGAGGTGGGTGCAGATTCAGTTCTTTGTGTCCACATCTGCAAAACAGAACTAAATTCACTTCACTATTGTCATTCAGACTTCTACAAGCTCAAGTGATATATTTTCTTCTATGGCAGAGGTCAAATGTGAATATAGTTGTGATAGTAAATTAAAATTATTCTAAAGTACAGTGTGTGCGTGTGTCTATTTAAGAGAAGTTCTATTGATTTCTTTTCTTTTCTTTTTTTTTTTTTTTAAAGACAGGATTTCTCTGTGTAGAAACCTGCCTCTGCCTCCTGAGTGCTGTGATTTAAGGCATGCACCACTTCACCCATCTGTTATATTGATTTTTAACTGGGTAATTTAATAGTTGGATTACAGATTATTTCTTTCCACCTTTCCCCAGGGCTTTAAGACAGTTTATAGAGACTAAATGTTCTTTTCATAACCAGAAAAGAATTTCAAGACTGCTTTAGAAACTACTTGCTGGTTGCTTCATACAGGTCAGAAGCCATCTCTTTGTGGGGTTGGCAGTTTTGTCCTATATTGAACCTATAAAGAGTCCAACTGTAGTGTGTGTGGCTTCTCTGTGTGTGTGTGTGACATTTGAACCATAGCCTGCCTCGGACTGAAACCGGAAGCAGAGCCTCTGAGACAGCCAGCAGGAACAAACCTGCTGCCCACCGCATCATTGCTTCTTCTTATTCAGAAGTCTGACAGAGCCACCAGCCTCGCCAAGGCTAGCTCTAGGGCAGAGGCAGCTTTTTCCGTTTCCATGAACACATCCTTGCAGAGGTCATGGAGTGGGGAAATCTGGTCTGGCAAATTCTTTTCCCATTGTCACTCATCCCTTGTGTTCAAAAAAAAAAAAAAAAAAAGTCCCTTTTTACTTTAGGTATCACCAGAATTCTACATTCTCTACTTAAATATATTCCAAAGACATAGATTCCTAAAATTTATACACTTGAATAACAAACCTATGCTGGCAGCATATGTTTCGGCAGGCAACTTCTTTTTTTTTTTTTTTTTGAGACAGAGTGTCTTTGTGTAACTGGCCTGGCCGTCCTGGAACTCACTGTGTAGACAAAGCTGACTCACAGAGATCCACCCACCTCTGCATTCCAAGTGTTGGGATTAAAGGTGTGTACCACCACCACCTGGTAATTTTAATTCCTTAAGCCTTGGTTTTCCTCTCTTAAGAGTCAGTGATCACACTTTGTCAAAATTAAACAATGAGCCGGGCATGGTGGTGCATGCTTTTAATCCCAGCACTTAGGAGGCAGAGGCAGACAGATCACTGTGAGTTCGAAGCCAGCCTGGTCTACAAAGCAAGTCTAGGACAGCCAAGGCTACACAGAGAAACCCTGTCTCAGAAAAAAAAATTAAACAATGAATTTTAAGAAAAATGGTGGCTATTTTTATTTTGTTGTTGTTGTTGTTGTTGTTGTTGTTGTTGTTGTTGTTGTTGTTTGAGACAGGGTTTCTCTGTGTAGCCTTGGCTAACCTGGACTTGCTCTGTAAACCAGGCTGGCCTCGAACTCACAGCGATCCACCTGCCTCTGCCTCCCAAGCGCTGGGATTAAAGGAGCGCCACTATGCCTGGTTAAATGGTGGCTATTTTAATGAAAAGCCATCAAAACTAATCCATGCTGACTCTGAGAAAAAGAATAAGAAAATATCTCCCATGCTTAGTAAGGAAAAAAAGGCTAGCTACTAGATTGAGTTAGAAATGTGGCAGCACCTATATGAAATCTAGGCAGTTCTCTGTACTTCCTAAGTAGAAAGGAAAGCAAATTGAAACTTTGACAGCATGCTTTGTCTAGTCCCCAGATGAGTCAATTGAGCATCTGGCTCCCTGCCATCTCTTAGCTATCAGGGTTTAGAAGTTTCAGTAACATCAAATTCCTCTTTTCCGTACTCAACAGGTTGAGAAGTGAAGGTCTGTGTCTATTTCTGATTTTAAATGAAAGATAAATACCCAGGAAAGCTCACTTCAGAATGTAGCATGAAATGGGGTGGGCTGCTTACTTTTTGGCGAAAGAGGACCAAAATTCACCACTGAGCTGGGAGACCTGGACACGATCATTTATAAAACACATGTTCTTCTAAAACTGTGTAGACTTGTGTCCAGGTCTTGAGTTCCTTTTGAAACATGTTGCTTATAGGCCTAACACAATAAAACTGGTGTGGCTGACAGAGGGAGGGCTTTGGAGTCCATAGACCTTGGTGAGCGTCTCTCACCATCAACTTCCTAGTTTTCTCATCTTGATACTAATATTGGCAGTAGCAAATTTGGAGTGTTGTTGGGAGGCTGCTGGGAGTGTTTCAGAAAGTGCATGGCAATTGTAAATAGTGAGCAAATGCAAGAAAAAACTTGCCATGGAGAATAGGACTAATTCATGTAGTTAATGGATCATTGAGAAAGTACTAACATCCAGCAGCAATAAATAGCTCAGTGCTAATGTGTATTATGTGAGGACACATGTATATATTTGTCTCTTTGGGACTCTTTTCTTTGGTGAAGTATAAATTGGGGTGGAAAATAGGCTTATTTTCTAAATTCCTGTATAACAAAATGTTTAACATCCCAAATGACAGAAGAATCTATGACATTTGAGCTTTTACTTTTCATGTTTTTCCTCTTGTAATCTTAGTGTTTAGGCTTAGGAATTTTATTTTTTTTACAGTTTGGTGAGACATTTGTAGGTCGTTTAATTTCTGGCTATTGAAATGCAATAAAAGGATGCTCTAGGACATGGCATATTGTGCAACTTGTAAGCACTTCTGCCTAGAATAGCATTTCCTGGCTCTGAAAAAAATGTGTAGTAAGAGTTGACCAATATCGTGTATCTGCCAAGAGTGTGTGTCAGAGTATTTGTAAAGTCTTACACAGATGGAAGATGTAGTAGTCAGGGTTCTCAAGGGAATCCAGAAAGAGCTGGAGGGGAAGGTAAGGGTGGTAACAATGTCAATGCATAATAAACATGTATGAAATTACCAATGAAGTTTAAACATTGTAGCTGGGCGTGGTGGCGCACGCCTATAATCCCAGCACTCGGGAGGCAGAGGCAGGTGGATCGCTGTGAGTTCGAGGCCAGCCTGGTCTACAAAGCGGGTCCAGGACAGCCAAGGCTACACAGAGAAACCCTGTCTCGAAACCCCCCCCCCAAAAAAAAAAAAGAAATTTAAACATTATCTAGACTTGATTTGAAATTATTATTCCAAAGAGTAATTTAAGAAACAACCCAGAGGGGAATCTGAAATGTCATTCATATTGTAATGATAATGTGTGTGAACTTTTTTTCACAGAATCATAATTTATTTTTCTCTTTTCTTGTCCACTTCCTTCTCTCTGTCACCATCATCACTATTGTTGGCGTTATTGCTATTTTGTAGCTATCTAACTTCACTGGATTGTTGGCTCTGGAAGATTTTATTCTTCTGGCCAGTGGAACGGAGTCTGTAGAAAACGATACCTTCAAAACCCTGAGTAGCTTAAAGACCCTAGAACTTTGGAAAAATAAGTTGCGACAAGTCCCCGCTGCTCTCCCAGCCAACCTTGAAGTGTTAAAATTAAATGATAATTCCATATGTGTTCTACATGGATCAGATTTTGAAGGGCTGAAGAAATTAAAAGTCCTTGAACTGAAGAACAACTTGATCTCTGCCCTGATTCCCAGCATGCTCTCCTCACTCACCAGTTTGCAAAGTTTGGTGGTGGATGGTAACAACATAGCATCTGTAGCTGGACCACTGAGCCTTCCACATCTGAAGTCTATGAGCATGGAGAACAACAAACTTCATCTTGTACCAGGGAATGTCTTCGCTTCTCTGCAGAATTTGCAGCTCCTCAGTTTCAGTGGTAATTTCCTGACTAAAATTCCTACAAATCTACCCAGATCCTTGCTATCTTTAAAGATGGAGAGAAACCAGCTCAAAGTGGTTAGGTTTCGAGATTTGAGACACTTGGAGAACCTGTCCCAACTTTACCTGTCAGAGAACTTCCTGTCTTCCATTGACGGGGCGCAGCTGCTTACCAATTTAACTACTCTCGAGGTGTCCCAAAACCGACTTCAAATGTTGCCTCCCAGGCTACCAGTAAGGTTACAGAAACTTGACTGTAGTGGCAACTTCATTCAGAAAGTGACGGCACCAGAATTCCAGGACCTCCGAGACCTGAAACATCTCTTTCTAGACAACAATGTTGTCAGCTTGTTTGAGGCTGGAGCCCTTCAGAGATGTTCTCAGCTGTCCAACCTGGCCCTGGAGCAGAATCTGCTGTTGTCCATACCTCTGCGGTGAGTGAGAACTATCATTTACCGTAGATTCCAGAAGCATTTGCAAGACACTGGGACATACCAACTGCTTTCGTGGAATCGTCAGTCAGCAAATAAAACTCAAGGTTAGGGACAGATATTTCAAATAGTGGTTTAGAATCCCTAGCCTGTAAGTCAAATCCATAGGGTACTAATTTTGCTGATGGAACAATACACACAGATAATATCTACACTGACAAACACACTATGCATACACTGTAAAAAGTATGTCTCGATTTCTAAATATGTGGTATGCAAAACTGGATGACTGGGCATGGGTAGCCACTAGCAAGGACACAAGAAAAAATTGATTGGGGGATATTTTAAAAGATATTTTGTTTTAAAAAGCATCAAAGTGGTACTTATGTGGAAAAAATTAAAATCTACAATGTAACTACTTATTTTGACTTACTTATTGGGTGGGGGGGGGGCACTCAAATTCTTCTCAGTTCTATGACCGAAGAGTTAAGCAGGCTCTGTGTATCCTGTGTCTATGTGAGTGGGTAGTCTATCAGCTATGCATCTGCTTTTATCTTAACTGCTCAACCATTCTCTTAACTACTCAACTATCCCCTTAACTGTTCAACCATCCTCTTAACTACTCAGTTATGCCCATAACTATTCAACCATCCCCTCAACTGCTCAACCATCCTCTTAATTATTCAACTATCCTCTTAACTGCTAACTATCCCCATAACTACTCAAGCATCCCCTTAACTGCTCAACTATC
>OU015750.1:91420198-91434546 GCA_907169655.1 Acomys percivali | reverse complement strand
AGAGAGAGAGAGAGAGAGAGAGAGAGAGAGAGAGAGAGAGAGAGAGACAGACAGACAGACAGACAGACAGACAGACAGACAGACAGACAGACAGCTAAGGACCTTATGAAGAAAGACAATATTGTCAAGTTCTGAAATTTTTTCCAACTTGGTCTATAAATTCAACGATTTGATTCCCAATCAAAAATATCACCAAAGTATTTTGTAAGTATTGACATTTTCTTAAAAAATGCCCCCGACCCTGACCACATGACTCAGCAGTCTAGCTAAGCAAGGATTGAACTCTTTTTATAGTTACCCAAGTTTGAGTAATAGCTTTATCTACACATATCCGGAAGTAGCGAAGCTGCCCTTCAGCAGGTAGACAGGGAAGTCCACTCAGACAATAGACACGGTAAAGAAAGAGTTACGAAAAATCATGAAAAACAAAACAAAACAAAACCCAAGAACAACATTACTTCATACTGAGTAAAAGAAGGCAGTGTGAAAGCCTGTGTAACTTCAACTGCAGAACGTTCTGGAAAAGGGACAACTGTGGAAACAGTAAAAGGATTAGTGCTTGTCAGAATGTAGCCCAAAGGGGCCAGAACGGATTGAGTACCAAAAGCTTTTAGGACAAAAGATGCTTCCTGTTAGAACACAATGGAGGAAGCAGTGTACAGTTTTCAAAACCCAAGAGGGAGCCCTGAAGTAAACTGTAGCTTTGCAGAAACAACTGCGTGTGGATACCGAGTCATCAGCTGCTGTGAATGAATACCTCTTGTTAAGTTATTGAAGCTGAGCCAGGGCAGTGGCGCTCACTTGTAATCCCAGCACTTGGGAGGCAGAGGCAGGCGGATCACTGTGAGTTCGAGGCCAGCCTGGTCTACAAAGCAATCCAGGACAGCCAGGGCTACACAGAGAAACCCTATCTTGAAAAAAATACAACAAAACCAAAAACAATGAAAAAGGAGCTGTTAGGACAGTGGTACATGGGAACTGTCTTTACAGTGTGTCTTAGTTTCTTTTTAGTGTGTGTGTGTATTTGTGTGTGCATGTGTGTTATTTTCAAGAAAAAAAATTTTTGCGACTTTAGTATGTTGTTTCCATGCATTTTTTCACTTTTACTTTCTTTTGAAAGATTTCATTACTAAGGATGTCATTATAAATGTTAATTAGAGCTGGAGAGATGGCTCAGAGGTTAAGAGCAGCTCAGCCAGGCGTGGTGGCACACGCTTTAATCCCAGCACTCGGGAGGCAGAGGCAGGTGGATCACTGTGAGTTGAGGCCAGCCTAGTCTACAAAGTGAGTCCAAGGCAGCCAAGGCTACACAGAGAAACCCTGTATCTGATGCTCTCTTCTGGCCTGGAGGTGTATGTGCAGCCAGAGCACTGTATACATAAAAATGCATATTTTAAAAAATGTTAATTAAAACTCCCAGTTTCACTATGGGCATTTGCACATTTGAAATACTGTTTTAAAAATAATCCTCATTATATTTATTTATTTGTTTTTATTTTTCAAGATCCAGATAGGCCATGCCTCTTTATTTCATTTTTTTCAGGTGTTTTCTTTTTCTTTTTCTTTCTTTCTTTTTTTTTGTTTTTGTTTTTTCGAGACAGGGTTTCTCTGTGTAGCCTTGGCTGTCCTGGACTCACTTTGTAGTCCAGGCTGGCCTCGAACTCACAGTGATCCACCTGCCTCTGCCTCCTGAGTGCTGGGATTAAAGGCATGCGCCACCACGCCCGGCTTATTTTTCAGGTGTTTTCAAGAAAAAAGGTGAATACTTAAAAACATGAACACTGTTTCCCATAATAGTGGCCAGTTTATTTGTAAACTTTTTTTTGTCAAAGCAAAATGGTTTTATCTGGCATACACAGATCATTTATTCATTGTAATAATTGAGTTAAATAATGTATTTTTTTTTTTTTTTTGGTTTTTTGAGACAGGGTTTCTCCGTGTAGCCTTGGCTGTCCTGGACTCGCTTTGTAGACCAGGCTGGCCTCGAACTCACAGTGATCCGCCTGCCTCTGCCTCCCAAGTGCTGGGATTAAAGGCGTGCGCCACCACACCCGGCTTAAATAATGTATTTTATAACTGAAAAGTAAGGAAAATATTGACTGTAATATTTAGAACTTCATGCCTATCTGAGACTGCATAATTTCACATCATTATTTATTTTTGTTCCTGGTCAAATTTAGGGTGTACTAGGTTAAATCAAGACTTTATTTTCTGGGCCGAGCATGGTAGCGCACGCCTTTAATCCCAGCACTCAGGAGGCAGAGGCAGGTGGATCTCTGTGAGTTCAAGGCCAGCCTGGTCTACAGAGTGAGTCCAGGACAGCCAGGGCTCCACAGAGATACTTTGTCTCCGGAAAAAATAAAATCAAACCAACCACCCAACCAACCAAACAAACAAAGAAAGACTTTATTTTCTGAAGCCTGATTTTCCTTAAAAGGTGACATTACTTGCTTTTTTGAAGAGTAATAACAAAATAAGAAAATTCAGCATGAGGCGTCCACCATGGCCTTTCTGCTATTTCACAATAGCAGCTGAGAGGGAAAGACATTCTCTGACCGGAGAGATGAGCCCAGGCTTGGGAGCCACTGCCAGATGTGCAGTCACAGCTGGTTGGCCATGCCACAGCAGCGTATGTGGATGTCCTGTTATTGTTGCCCCAGCATAACCCACACATCTAGTTACCCAAGGGGCTTTTACTATAGGTAGGCAGGAGGGACAACAGAAGTCCAGGACTCATGGTGTGTCGGTCCCCAAAAAATGCTGTCCGGGGAGGGAGAGGATGGGCTCTCATTCTCAGATGTCTCACGTCCACTGCAGATGAGGGACCAGAGGGTGGCCCGTGCTGGGCTTTCTATAGTCTGGACCGCTTGCTGGGCGCTAGTGCTGATGGTCATCGTTTTTACGGCAGACTAGAACCAAGACCCAGCTGTTGAGGCCCGTGCCTCAGTGTCTCAAGATGGTAACATTCCAAACCCATCTACAGTTATTCCTTCTACCTGTAGGGAAGAGGGAGAATCATGTCTAATGTTACACAGAGAACTGTCCTTCATAAGACAGCTCCATCCCTAGGTGGGCCTCCTACCGCTCTACGCCTTTTGGAGGCTGAGCATCCTTAACATGGAGGAATTGTTCACCTGCTTCTGCTATTCTAGGAGGAGGACAATTGCCAAGAGGTGAAGGATCATACATACATACATCATCCATCCATCCATCCATCAGAGGGATGCGTCAGATGGAGATGTGGTCACAAGGCTCCGGCTTGGGTCTGTAATCCAAAGACAGCTCGCATGTGCAGCAGATCTGAGAACTGGCCAATAGGACATGAGGTTTATGGCTTTAAAGTCGCCGGAGTAGCCAACATGGGAGCAAAGACCTGAGGCCACGGGGAAACTTGACGCTCGGTGCCTCTGGAACAGACCTGAACAGGCAGGTCTCACTAGGCGCCTAGCATCGTCCTTAGGTCATCTGGGCTGCAGAACATTAGGTGGCAGCTAGGTCACAAGATGGCCTCTCGCTGTTCTTCTTGTTCGTCCCTCTGTCCCACCATTTTATCTGTTACCAGAAGAGCTGTGCCTGGCAGACCCAGAGGGAGAGAAGCGTGCAGGGCGTGTTTCAGCCCTAGCTCGCACTTCCTCAGGCTGAGCGACCAGAGGCAGGAAAACTTGCATATGAACATGAGATGCAAGCTTTAAGCTAAAACAATGGACGCCTTACAAACAGAAATGAGACCGGTTGAAAAAGCTGACAATGGTAAAAAAAAAAAAAAAAAAAAAAAAAAAAAAAACCAAGGCATGTAGCTATTTTCCAGTGGGAAAGGGCGGCTGTACAGAACAGAAACTGGCTGGGCAGTGGTGGCGCACGCCTTTAATTCCAACACTCGTGAGGCAGAGGCAGGTGGATTGCTGTGAGTTCGAGGCCAGCCTAGTCTACAAAGGGAGTCCAGGACAGCCAAGACTACACAGAGAAACCGTGTCTCAAAAAACAAAAAACAAAAAACAAAAGCAAAACAACAATAGAACAGAAACTGGCTCTGTTATGTAGATTCAGCTTTACACGTTTATATATTTGAATGCAAATATAATACATACGTATGCTATTGGTACAGAAGACAGGCCTTGAGAAATGGGTTGGGATTCGAGTAACATCAAGACGGGACCCAGGACCTCAGAAGGAAGCACCTAAACCAAAGAGACGACCATTATCCAGAGCTGCTAAAAAGTAAGTTCCGAGCAGCCTGGAAGATTAGTTTAAGTGAAGATTGGCTAGATGACGTCACTTTATGTCAGCTGGCCGAGGGAGGTGTCTGAGCTCAGGCATCACGCCCATTTCCCGATCCACTGCAAACCTAACTTGTAACTGGGGGGTGGGGGGTGGGGGTGTCAGAATTACTTGAGTGGACGAAGTGACCGGCTCGTCAGGTGGTGGGCCGTCTTTTACATACAAGCAAGCGGTGGGCAGCCAGTAAGAAGGGTCCAATAAGTGGTCTAGCAGGAGTGAAGATATTCTGAGACACTTTTGCCCCCCTCACCTTGGCTGTTAGATTATCGAAACAAAATGGACCCCAAGAAGTTGGAATTTGCACAAGGGTCTCATGTTGAGAGAAGGAGAAGGCGGGAACTTGGAGCCAGAAACGGACTTGTCTCTGGGAAAAAGACATGACACACCTTGAAACTCCTGTGGAAGGGACGGGGGTGAGATAGTGACGGGTGAGCGGTACACCACCTTGACCAGGATTTCTTAGCGACACATACCTCTTCTGTGCTTAAACGTCATTTTAGGACCCTAAAGATGGCGCCATGCGCATGCGCGTTCCCCTGTATCTGAACTCAGTCCTTTCCAGTTTAGCTACACTGAAAATCAGTTTCCATTTCCGGCCTTCCCTGCCTATTGTTTAGTTGTCTATTGAAGATGGGCTATTGGCAGAACTTGATTTGTTGTTGTTGTTGTTTTCCGAGACAGGGTTTCTCTGTGTAGCCTTGGCTGTCCTAGACTCACTTTGTAGACCAGGCTGGCCTCGAACTCACAGTGATCCACCTGCCTCTGCTTCTGCCTCCCGAGGGCTGGAATTAAAGGTGTGCGCCACCACATGCAGCTGGACTTGATTTGTTCGGGTTGCTAGAGCCTGATTCTGACTGTAATAATGCTACCGCAGTTCTGCTTGTAGGTCCTATACCGAAGGGCCTCATTCCCACTCTGGGAAGTTCTATTCTGGTCAGAGGATTGGACAAAAAACTGTGAGGAGACCTCTCCAAGAATACTCTAAGACTTCGTGAACACCTATTTGGTGACCCTGGTTGATTTCCAGCATCTTCACTTGTGGGCGGGGTGGATTCTCTCTCTCTGTAATTTCCAGTTTACTTAGATTACTTTTTTTTTTTTTTTTTTTTTTTAAGAGGGGGCAACACGGGATGCCCAGGTCCTCTGGTCTGAGAAACAGGCCAATCCTCCCTCTATTACTCTTTGGAACATCCTCTTCACCCCTCCCCCGCCCCCCCCCCCCCCCCCCTCCCCCGGAAGGGCCAGAGTCGTTGGCGCGTCGCCCTCCCTACCCCCAGGGGGCGCCAGCGGCTCGGAGCCCGCCTCATTCTCGCGCGCACGCTCTCCCTTAGTGGCGCCGCGGCGGCTCCAGCCTCGACTCCCAAGTCCGCGTATAGAGTTCCCCGGCAGCCAATCAGGACTGTCCATGTACTAACGGGGGCGGGGCTGCCGAGGGCGGAGGAAGATGGCGGCGGGGGCTAGGTGAGGTGTTGGCAGTGGCGAGGGGCTCGGGCGCGGGCGCGGGGGGTGGGGGGGGGACGCGGAGCGATGGCCCGCGGCGGCCGCTGGGGAGGATAAGACGCCGTCGCGCCGCGGGTGTGGGCCGGAGGGAGGAGACGGTGCCCGAGCGCCACGGGACTATGACGGGGCTGTACGAGCTGGTGTGGCGGGTGCTGCACGCGCTGCCCTGCCTGCACCGCACGCTCACCTCCTGGCTCCGCGTTCGCTTCGGCACCTGGAACTGGATCTGGCGGCGCTGCTGTGGCGCCGCCTCCGCCGCGGTCCTAGCGCCGCTCGGCTTCTCGCTCCGCAAGCCCCCGGCCGTCGGCAGGAACCGGCGTCATCATCCCCGGCACCCGCACTGGGGACCGGCCGCCACCCACCCCCGGCTGCGCTGGCGCGCGGACGGCCGGTCCCTACAGAAGCTGCCGGTGCACATGGGCCTGGTGATCACCGAGGAGGAGCAGGAGCCCAGCTTCTCAGACATCGCGAGCCTCGTGGTGTGGTGTATGGCCGTGGGGATCTCCTACATTAGCGTCTACGACCACCAAGGTGAGGCCGGGTGTCGGGTGGGAGATGGGGTGTCAGGGGGCGCTTCCGAGTCCCCGGGACTACGTGTCTGGCCAGTTGGCTCCTCTGTCGCCACCGTGCGTGGCCGCTGCCCTTCCAGGCCCTGCGAGTTTCCGTGGCCCTCGCCCTTAAGTATAAATCACAGAGCCGGCGCTTTCGAGGAAGGGCGATCAGTTCGATTGAGCATTGACTGCATCTTTGGATTTGGTTGTGTTATTTTTAGCGCTTAAAAAAATATTTATTGTATTCCGTTAACGCAGATGGTTATCTGTTTGGCTTTGTTTCACAGAAGAGGCAGCTGAGGTTCAAAACATTAACTGATTCGCCCAAGGTCACAAAAGTAGTAAGGAGGAAATAATTGTAACCGGTCCGTGTGCTCTTTCAAAGGGGTTTCAGTGCCCTCATCTTAAGTGAGAGCAGGCGGTGGAGGATTTTTAAACACAACCCGCGCGCCGTAGGTTTTCCAAATGAGCTTTTGGAGTTAGGTGGCATTTGAGTTGGGTATCTGAAAAGTGTGTGAGAGTTTAGATAGGCTCAGAACAAGATGGTGCGCTCCTGTCTGCGAAGCCTGGAGTCATGAGTGGTCGTTTGGCCTCTGCGGCCAGCACAGCACTCGATGGAGTTGGTTTCCTGTACGTTCTGATCGAGGCAGTGAATTTCACCAGTTTTGTTAAAGTACCAACCTCAACACTCACTTCGTGGCAACAGGCCTAAGGCACTTTTTCAAGTAGATGCTTTGGAATCTTGCCTTGGTCTCCTGCTCACGTAGGTGATGGATGACATTTGGGGAGTAAAGTTACTAGTACAGAGGAGAGAAATTCTGAAGAGAGGAACGTGAGAGTTTGGTGTAGAGGAGATGAAATTTGAGCAGGGCATTGAGGACTAGGGGCAAGGTAAAGTGGAGGTTCTAAATGTCAGGGTTGGTTTCCCGGGCAATCCTAAATGCAGCGGTGTTTCCTTAAAGGTGTGAGGAGGAGGAGGGGTTGGGATTGCTGTGCAAGAAAGAAAAAAAAAAAAAAAATGGTTCCGTAACTTGTCTGTAAGCTCCAGAGAAGCAGTTTGAGTTTTACCTTTAAACCTTTATCAGCGAGATACCTAATTGTAGGGCTTGGCGAGGGTAGGTAGGGCTCCCTGGCCGCTTCATCGTGTCTGTCTGTCTGTCTGTCTGTCTGTCTGTCTGTCTGTCTGTCTGTCTGTCTGTCTCCAAGGGTTGTGGCTCTGTAGGAGCCCATCATCCGAAGTGATGATTTGCCCTATAGGGTCAGAGAAGTTCCTGGCGGACGTGAGAGCAGTAGAAGTCAAGGAGGGGACACGTACCGCCTAAACCAGTGCAGTCAGCGGTGTGGGATATAATAAGGCAATTAAAAAAAAAAATTAAAGAGTTAGGTAATGTGGTTTGACTTATTTCCAGTAGGAAGGAAAAGGCGCTGAGCTGTTTGACCAGACTGCAGGATTACAGTACAGTCACACTTCCTTGTTCCTGCAATTCCTGTTACTGAATTTCTGATGTGACTCAAGTCCTGTGTCATATGCCCTTAGAGGGAAGACAGCTGGCAACCACGAGAACCAAAGGGAGGTTAAAGGGACGTGTTTTACTGAGTAGACCTCAAGCATTCTGTGTCCTGCTATAAAATCATTTTTCCTTGGGGATATTTTCACAGTTTGAATAAGAGAGCTTCAGTGTACCTCTCCTGGCTTTTGACTGATTTGTTCATTCAGTGAGCCATAATAGTTGGGCATATATTAAATATCATACCTTTCCAGGCATGAGTAAATGCAAACGGAACCTAAGATTTTAGTGAAAGTCTGGCTGCTAATATAATTAATTGTGCTGTAAAATGTGTAGTTTTAGACAATGAGCGAAAATAAGGGAGGGGAGGGGAGACAGCTGAAAGGCAGCGATGGAGGAAGAGGTAAAATTTTAAATTGGGTGATCAAGGACAAAGATTTTTAAATAGATAAAGATATTTAAACTCCATTCTACTTCCTCCAGTGCACTTCTATTTAAGCTTGTTTTTGTATAGATATTTAGAAAAATTTATATGCAAATTTTAGAAAAACATATACATGATTGCTACATTCCTACCTGCCTTGGTATAGAGACCGCAGTGTGAACAGTCGGGGTTGGGGAGGGGATGTCTCCTGTGCGTTAACGCAGGCTGATACATAAATAAGAAATGGCAAGTAAGTATGAAAGACTTCCGGGAGGGAAAAGGGGAAATCCCCTAGCAGTGCTCTTGTCCCCGTGGGGCTCTAGGAAGAAGGGAAGGTGACATTTGCGTTGGAGCTAGCAGAGGTTGCTAGGATTTGGAGCTTGAGCACTACCCTGTGCCTATGTGTGAATTGTAAATGCCACCGCTTTGGTGAATCTAATAGGTGAGTTTCCATAACAGGATGTTGGAAAATAAAGTAAGATGAATGCTTAGCTGCTCTGCTTATATGATGTTCTGTAGAAATCTACTGCGAAGTTCAATGTTTTAAATTATTATGTCTTGACTCAGTACTGTTGGGCAATTTTCCTTGGGGTCACATATAAAGATTGTAGGCAGATAACTGGCAGGGACATAGAGGTTATCATTATGTGTCATCCAGTTTATGCCTGGTCTGGAGAGAGGAGATGGGCATCTGTCTTCACCATGGTTCCCACATTGGTACTTTATGAGCTTTCTTAGGCAATAGAGGCCGCAACATGACCGGATTGTCTCCAGATCAGGTGTTCCCAGAATCAGACCAAAGCTGCAAGGCTGTAGGACCTGGCTTAAGCAAGTAGTCACATATCTATCCTGTGTGAAAGAAGTAGATTTAATTCTCAGTGAGAAAATGGCTCGTTGTGTCTCAAGGTGAGAGCCAAGGGAAGTTGCCAGCAGCCAGCTCGGAGACGAGCTTATTGATTTAATTTTCCCTGAGCCTACACCTCTTCAACCTCAGCTCTGTATTTAGATACCACTCATTCTGATTATCATGAGTTATAGGTTGCTTTTAACGTTAGACTCAAGTATCCACCAATACTTACTTGATTTGTGTCTTCCTGGGAACTGACAGCTATGTTTGCTTTTGTAGAGGCGGGGTCTTGGTGGATGGCTTTCGTGCCTCAGTCTTCTGTTGTGCTGGGATTACAGGCATGCGGCCAAACCTGGCTTGTTTTGGTTTTGATATTTTTTTTTTAATGAGCTCTTCCTGTGCTGCCCAACTACGTGTACTCATATGAGTATGCTGTGTTTGCTTCCCTAAAGCTGCAACTGTCCATATCATCTGCATGGCTTAAAAAAGAAATAAACAGTGGCGGTGGCGGCAGCGACAACAACAAAACAACACATTTAAGCTGAGCGTGGTGGCACACGCCTTTAATCCCAGCACTTGGGAGGCAGAGGCAGGCAGATCACTGTGAGTTCGAGGCCAGCCTGGTCTACAAAGCAAGTCCAGGATAGCCAAGGCTACACAGAGAGACCCTGTCTTGAAAAACAAAACAAAACAAAACAAAACAAAACAAAAAACCCCGAAACAAACAAAAAACACATTTAAAGAAGATATATCTCTATCATCTATCGTGTGTGTGTGTGTGTGTGTGTGTGTGTGTGTGTGTGTGTGTTTCTGGGGCTCAAAGTGTGGGCTGAGCCCTTGCACTTTCTCATTATATTTGCAGACCTTTTTGATTATAGTAAATTCTGCTGTATTCATTCATTGGAAATTGAAGTTTTCTTAGAAGATTGGTCAGGAATTTTTGAGTTCACAGTTCTCATTAGGAGAACTATTTTGTCTACATGATTATGATTTAGGAAATGATTGTGATAGGAACTGTGTTGAAAAACCGTTTCTTAAATGTACTTTGTGTTACAGCCTTGGGCTGTTAGGCTTTCTTGTGTTCCTTTGAAGTACAGAGTGCTCCCAATTGTCCGGATGGGCACCTGTCTTTATTGTCCAGGTGTGTGTGTTACCACACTTACTGTAGATTGTTTAGAACAGTTTGAGAATGAGTCCTTGAGTGTTTACAGGGAGCACTGATTTATCACTCTCATGGATCAGCAGAATTAAGGCAGTCCTATTTTTATCTCTATTTTTATCAAGCTACTTATGTGGTGCTCCTGCATGCTGGAGTTTGACCTTAACATAGAACAAAAGGTGCTCTGCCACTTGCCTTATGTAAGAGTGATCATGGGCTGGGGATGTAGCTTAGTGGGTTTAGTACCGAGGCCCTGCACACAGACACCTTATACACTTCTGTCGTTATAAGGAAAGAAAATCCTAAATGTTCGGCTTTACCAGTAAAGACTCAGGAGCCAGATGCTGGGGTGAAAATTTGCTAGCCTAAAGAGGCAGAAAAAGCTCCCAGCGGACCTTCCTACTCAGCTCACGTCCCAGAAGGAACGAGCTTGCTAGCTCAGCTGATAATACAGGAGGAAAAGGCCAAGAGCTAAAAGCCAAAGAGCTAGAGAGCTAGGCTGAAGAGCTAAAGGTCATCTTCTTCTCCACACTGTCTTAAATACCCATCAACTCAAAGCCCCTTCTTTCTGTTAATCCCAGTCAGTTGGTTTCTTGTGCCACCTCTTGACCTAGGCTTAGCTTTATTAAATTCTGTGTATAGAAAGTTCTTGGATTAAAGGTGTGTGATAGGGCTGACAACACCACAATCTCCCGTAAAATGAACAGAAAGTTCTTGGATTAAAGGTGAATGTTAGGGTTGAACCACACCAAACAAAAGACAGGTTTTTACAGTTCACAATCTCAGGGTTCACAATGGGATCAGATATCTTACAACACACTTCATCTTTCACACTGCTGTTCATGTGTGAGGATAATTTGGGGGTAGTGTTATTTATCATAAGTTGAAATGAGTCAGCAAGATACTATTTTCTGTGTGAGATTCAGCAGCAGGACTGCAAAAAATATTTTGTTGTTCTTTCTGCTTTTCTTTCTTCATTTGTAAATCTGTCCTGTGTAGTAGCTTTTGGGTGATTTCTCACACTAGCCATAAAGGGGACTCCCCAGTGTCACCCCAGCCTTTGCAAGTGATTTCTCACCAATCTCTGTACCTCATATTACACCCACATTTAGGCTACTCGCTGTCTCCTCTTTCTGGAGTGGTCACTTTCTTCTATGCACATGATTATATCTCTCTGATCCTGTCAGTCTACCCTTTCACCTCCGGCTGGTGTCTCTTGCCTCTTGGTACTCAGTCTTGCCTCTTTCTTTCTTTACCCTGGGATTTGCGATACTGTTGGGTACCTCTAAAAATACTTAGTTTTCTTAGTGTGTATCTGCACTTGAAGCCACACAGATAGCGGCTCTACTTCTCCTGTTTGCTTCTTTCAGGGTGTGCTGGCCAGTGCGCATTCTTTGACTCCAGGGAGGGCTTTTCCTGGTGCACATGCATGAGGAACTGAGTTGCAGCACAGCTCTTGTTTCCTCGAGAGTGGAAGCTAGAATCTGTCAGGTGAGGAAATTAGTCAGTTCTAGTTTGGCCTATGATATCAATACTAACAGGAGGTAGTGTTTTGTTTTTTTCTTTTTTCTTTTTTCTTTTTTTTCGAGACAAGCTGTCCTGGACTCACTTTGTAGACCAGGCTGGCCTCAAAGTCACAGCAGTCCACCTGCCTCTACCTCCCGAGTGCTGGGATTAAAGACATATGCCACCATGCTTGGCTTGTTTTGTTTTTCTCTGTGTAGTCCTGGCTCTCATGGAACTGGATGTTCAGACCATGCTGGCCTTGAGCTCACAGAGATCCACCTGCCTCTGCCTCCCAAGTGCTGGATGCACCACCACACCTGGCAGGAAGTAAAACTTTTTTTTTTTAATTGAGTAGTCTTTATTAATGATTCACATCCAGTTACTTTTTTCATTATCAGGTCTTCAGTTAATTAATTGAACAAGTATGATAAGCTATCTTCTGTTTGCTGTGGGAATCTAAATGTAAAATAAATACAAAATACTTTTGTGGTTTAATGAATACTCAATGAAGCATTTTTTCTGAGGTATTCCTTATGGTCTGGATTTATCCAACATCTGTCTTTTTATTTCCTTAAGAATAGTCTGTTAAACCACACAACGGGTCTGTGAACGTGTGAACCAAGTGCACAAGAGTTTTTAATTACATTAGACATATTTTTTGATCTCATCATACAATACCAATACAAAAGCACCACCCATGCCTCTCAATAACCTTTTTTTTAAAGATTTATTTATTTTATTACACAGTCTTCTGCCTGAATGTGTGTGTGCAGGCTAGAAGAGGGCAGCACATCTCATTATAGATGGTTGTGAGCCACCATGTGGTTGCTTGGAATTGAACTCGACCTTTGGAAGAAGAGACAGTGCTCTTAATCTCTGAGCCATCTCTCCAGCCTGAGGTATAACTCTTAATATGATTGTTCCGTGTGCTGAATTACAGAGATGCCAGATGTATTGAAAGTCCAAATGCATTCATAAACTCTACCTGGAGGATTTGCTGTGGACGGCAACCTCTGTCCCTACTGTTTACCTTTAAGTTATATCATCCTGTCTTGCTTTACCTATCCTGCTTTGTTTTGTGATGTGAGGAATGATTTTGTTCTTAATATTCTTCTGTTAAACTATAGTACTAAATCTATACATTAAGCCTGTTTAGTCTTCCGTTTGTTTTTCGAGACAGGGTTTCTCTGTGTAGCCTTGGTTGTACTGGACTCACTTTGTAGACCAGACTGGCCTTCAACTCACATTGATCTGTTAGGATTAAAGGTGTGTACCACCACACCCGGCCACTCACAGCGATCCTCCTGCTTCTGCTTCCCCAAGTGCTGGAATTGCAGGTGTTCACCCTCACTCCCAGCTGCATTCAGCCTTTATAAAGAAAATTTATTATTTTTAATTTGTGTGTGTGCTTCTCAAGTGCAGGTTTTCTTGGAGGCCACAAGAGGGCAGTCCATCCTCCAAAGTTAGAGTTACAGGCAGCTGTGTTGGTGCTGGGAGGTGAACGTGTGTCCTTTGCATGTGCCACACATGCTTTTAACTACTGAGCCATCTCTTCAGCCCCTTGTATTAAATTTTAATAGTAACAAGTATTTTTTGTTAGATTCTTTAAATAAAACCATTTAGCTATTTGGTATGGAGGTATGTGTATCTCATTCATGGAAGTCAGAGAACATCCTGTGGAAATTGGTTCTCTATTATCATGTGAGGCTCAGGGGGATTGGACTTAGGTCTCCAGGCACAAAGACAAGAGCCTCTACTTGTTGAGCCTACTATCTCACTATCCCTTTAGTTGAATTCTTACTGTGTGCCATATGCTATGCAAAACCGCAGTAAGTCTAAAAGATTCTCAGCAAAAGAGACAGAGAATAAAAAAGCCAAAAGGCATATCCCTTAAGGAACCAGGTCTAGAATTTGAACCAAGTTTTCTTTAAAAGCTTTTGTTCTGATAGCTTTCATGTGGACTTCCATCATTTAGAGAACAGACAATAATAGTCCCTTTGTGTGTTGACTATATTGCATCATCCAATGCATTCATAAACTCTACCTGGAGGATTTGCTGTGGACGGGAACCTCTGTCCCTACTGTTCACCTTTGTAGCTTTCTCTTTCCTAGAACTTTGCATTTTATCTTGGGTATCATGGTACTGACATACATGTGATAGAAACTTTTTATAAAAGGCATTTTAAGGCAGATAGTTTCCTTATCTCACTGATATAGATGTTTGCCCTGTGCTGTAGGATGCTTGTTTAATCACCCCAGTTTAACTTTATGGAGCTCTTGCTCTCTATTGAATTGTGCTTCATAAGCAGAGTTAAGTCATTCTTTTTTTTTTTCTCCCCCACCCCCCACCCCCCAAGGTTTCTTTCTCTGTGTAGCCTTGGCTGTCCTGGACTCGCTTTGTAGACCAGTCTGGCCTTTAATTCACATTGATCTGTTAAGATTAAAGGTGTGCAGCACCACACCTGGCCAATTTGTCTCTGTGCTTGTTTCATCCCTGATGTTGATAAAACAGACAGACATTAAGTAAAATGCAGCTGGAGCTAAGAAAGTCTGTGTGTCTTCAGCTAACTCACTC
>OU015750.1:91399417-91420188 GCA_907169655.1 Acomys percivali | reverse complement strand
CTTTCTTTCTTTCTTTCTTTCTTTCTTTCTTTCTTTCTTTCTTTCTTGTATTCTTTTCAGTGTCTCTGGTCTCACATAACATCCCTGTTCCAGTTTTACCTCTGTTGCTGTGATAAAGCACTCTGACCAAAGGCAACTCAGGGTAAGAAAGGGTTTATTTGGACAATTTACAGCCCATCACTGGGGGAAGTCAGAGCAGGAGAACACTGCTTGTGCTTCTGTCACAGGCTAGTGCTTAGCTCCCTTCCCAGGGCCTAGGACCACTGCTCAGGGAATGGTGCCGTCACAGCGCGCTGGATCTTTCTGCATCTGTTCAAGTCAAGATAGTCCTCCACAGACCTGTCCTCTGGTCAGTCTGATCTGGGGGATCCCGCAGTTGAGACTTTGCAGGTAACTCTTGGCTGTGTTAAGATGATAAATAAGTCAACTGGGACAACGCTTTCCATTTTCTTGCTAATTTTCATCTTGGTACTCTTCTTTCCTTTAAAATATAAGCTCCGAATGCTGAGAGAATATACAACAGAGCTATCTCTGTAATAGCTGGCAGCCGAGGTAATCCTCATTTCCTGGTGGGCTGGTGTGTGTGGTGTCTGGGATTTAAACTAGCCTTAGAGCAGGCTAGGCAAGTGTTCTGCCACCTACCTCCATTATCTAGTTCCAGAAATATCAGCTTCTCTGTTTTGAGACCGGAACAGAGTCAGCCAAAATGTTGTTGATAAAATACCAGAATTGAGATGCCCATGAGGATGGCGTAGGAAGGATCCGAGGTGTGTGGAGGCAGAGCAGCACAAACTGCAGCGCCGCCTGCTGCAGGAGTGCAGTGTGCAGACATGCACCAGGGCGCACCCAGAGCCGCAGGAGCGTGTGTGTGTGTGTGTGTGTGTGTGTGTGTGTGTGTGTGTGTGTGTGTGTGTTATGATGGGGGAGGGTAGCGGCATTCCATCGTGTTACGGAGGAAGGTCAGAGAACAATTCTCTTGTTGCCCAAACTTTGCACTTAGTTTTTAGTACCATGGTTACAAACATTTCTTAGAATATAAAAAGAAACACATGTTGGCTCTCAAAGCACATAGCTCATGTTCATAAAGAAACAACAACAAAAAAGTCACCTGTTTTTTTCTGAGATGCAGCTTTCCTAGCATAAACTTTGCTCTTTTGTGGAAATCGGAGATGTGTGTGTCCTTTTGTACACGCACTTGTGTTTTTAAAGATGACTTTCACTAACCTTTTCTGTTTATGTTTACTTTCCTTTGGGAAATCAAGCCTTTGTAACATAGTTATAGAGCAACAAATCAGAAATTCCTTACATCATTACAAACTTGGGCTGGATCCCAGGTTATTCTTTAAGAATACGTGTGTGCTCTGTGAACCTTCTCAAGCCCTTTAAACAAGACAAACAACCCAAACAAAACCAGAGAAAGAAAAAGTGCCATGGAATAGTTACTTCTGTTTCTGTGATAATACTGTGTGAGACACTTCCTTCAGCAAGACCACACCTCCTAAGCCTTCCCAAACAGCGCCACCAGCCGAGGACCAACCATTCAAATAATGAGCCTGAGGCCGGTGTGGGGGGGGCATTCTCATTCAAACCACAACGGGCTATTATAGTGTAAGCTAATACTTGCGGGCTTTCCAAATAGCTTAGCAGCTGAACATGAGTGCTGCCACTGCCTCTCCAGAACCCATGCCAAAGTAGAGAAACCTCTCCACAAAGTTGTCCTCTGACTTCTGTAAATATGACAAGTGCACCCTGCCTCACCACACACACACACACACACACACACACACACACACACACACACCGTGTGCGCGCATACATACCAAGAATAATAAATAATGAGTAGTAATTTCTACATAGATTTCAGATCAAATCCTTCAACACCTAAGGTCAATTGCTTGACCATCTTGAATCTGTTTCCTCGTCATTAAATGCTAGGATTTGTTGCTGCTGCTGTTATGGTCAGGCACAAAAAGGTTTGGCTTAAAATAAATGGTTAAATTGCAATACTATAGTCTGTTTTCTCAAATTGGGTTTTCCTTAAATTGGTTAAATCCAAATGTGTGCTCACCTTTTTCATTCCATCATCCTTGGATCAGGCACTTTAGGGCGTAGAAGGCAAATAGGGTAGATTATGAAATGAGGACAAAAAAATTCCACATGCCTTGTGCAATTACTCAAGAAATCTGTCAGTCAAAGCCAGCCTTCTTTCTGTCTTGTGGTCTTTCTTTTGCATCATGTGACATGGAGGTAGACCGTGAGTGCTACAGAGAATTGTAAGCTAGCAATACTTACATACTTAATGGGTGAAATGAACGCCCTGAGTATGATCAGCTAGAGGGGTCACATTGTGTGGCATTGTGGATCATTTCCCTCATGATCTGTTTCGTGTAAGCCTCAGACAGAAACTATCGTTTATAGTTTAGCTGTTGGTCTGCCCAGCTCAGCCAGGAGCAAGGTTCTCTCCAAGTTTCTGCAAGTCTTGTTGTAACTGTCTGACTCTGCTCTTCCTTGTAAATTCTGCTTGTAGCCAGGAAGTGTCTGCTTGTATTGTGAGAGGTTCCTGGAACCCAGTTTCCTTTCAGTGGTCTGTCCCTTTAGGCTTTGTTGTTAGTTGGACTTTGTGCACTGGCAAGTGACTAAGTAAACATGGGGCTCCTTTTATATGGAAGGTGGCTTGGGAAAGAGATGAGTAAGCTGGAAACACACAGGAATGCATTTCAGTGGTGGAGGTGGCTGACTAAGTTAGTGCTACTTTTCAAAGTGCACTTAATTATTAGTGGATTTGAACAAAATCCATGTGAATTGGGGGAGGGATGAGATACTGGGGAAGGTCTCACGAGGTAATGACACTTCAGCTGCCCTGTTGAGAATTGAGAGACTTGTACAGGGGTAGGCCAGTGAAGGTCGCACAAAGGATAGGGGCTTGAGATGCATAAGGCAGCCCTTAATTTGCTGATTATAGAGCTACATTATAGAAATAGGTTGATTTATTTCCTAAACATGTATTATTTCTACCCATTTACTGCGGAAGCATAGACAGCAGTGTTCATGTTGAGTGGCTTATTGCATTTTGAAGCCATTGAAGATACTGAAGTTGGAATGTGCCAAGATGGAAGATGTACCCAAAGCCAGGTGATTTGGTAGCCTAGTGAAACATGCTGAAAGGGCAGGAAAACCTGCTGGAAGGTATTTGTGAGGTCATAAAGAAGGCTGCACTGACCAGAAACTACAGTGGTAGTAGACAGAAGAAATGGGGCTATAGAAACCATTGCTCTAGAGGAGCCAGAGATCTTAGCTAATTAGTAGCATGAAAGTGGTGATGCTGCAGAGAGAAGATGCCTGGGTAGCCGAGCAGGCCATGCTGCCTTTAGAAAGAGAACTGCCAGCCTGCCCGCTCACTTCATCCTGTTCTCACTGCGCGTTAAGCCTAAATGCGTATAACTTTACTTTCACAGCGTCCCCACCTCCCTTTTGATAAGAGGTTTCAGCCTCAGCTGTAGCGCAGGTGTCCTGGAGTTTAGACTGTAGACTGGGCTGGCCTCAACCCACAGCCATCAAGCTTGTTTTGTAATCCGTACGTGCTGGGATTACAAGTGTGAGCTACCGCGCCCTCTCCCAACTTGGTCAGAGTGTTTTGAGAGCCAGCCTTTTAAGATATGTGCCAAGTTTTCACTGCTCATATTTCCTTGTTTACAGAACTTTAAGGTAGAATGGGATGTTGGAAGGAACTGGACATATTAGGAACAAAACAATAGCTTCTTGCTTAAAATTTGAATGTTTTCTTCAACATGATGCCTTTACATTAATTCTGTACAAATGATGCATTCTTTCTTTTTTTGGTTTATTGAGACAGGGTTTCTCTGTGTGGTATTGGCTGTCCTGGCACTTGCTCTGTAGACCAGGCTGGCCTTGAACTCACAGAGACTGGCCTGCCTCTGCTTCCTGAGTGCTAGGATTAAAGATGTGTGCCACCATGCCCAGCTGGCTTTTTTTTTTTCATATATGTGAGGTTTTTGACTTGACCTTTGTGACATCTGTAATGATCAGTGCTCAAATACGCCTGTTCTGAGCATTGCTACACATAATTCCTAATTATACCCACTTTCCTCTGAAATTATTGTGTGTTTTTTTTTTTTTTTTAAATTCAAATTTGCTTGGATATGGGTATTCCAAAATAACCACTTTTTGGTTGTGAGCATGGTGTTGTCCCAAGTATTACATAGCTCAGGCTAGCCCTGAGCTTATTTTGTAGGACGGCTGACCTTGAACTCCTGGACTTCCTGCCACCACCTCTCAAGTTCTGGAATTGTAGCCTGCTCTACCGCTCTTAGTTCTTAAATTCACTTTTATATTTCCTAATTTCTCAAAGAAAACGCCCACTCCCCTTTAAAAAGGTTTTATTTTACTTTTAATTATGTACATATGTGTGAGGAAATGTGCACACATAGATTCCAGAAGAAGACATGGGCTCCGTGGATGTCCAGAAATCCGTTAGGCACTGAAGAGCATTACATAACCAGTTGTGGTTTACTTGCTTATCATTTTCTTTTTAAGGTATTTTCAAGAGAAATAATTCCAGATTGATGGATGAAATTTTAAAACAACAGCAGGAACTTTTGGGTCTAGATTGTTCCAAATTCTCGCCAGAGTTTGCAAACAGTAATGACAAGGACGATCAAGGTAAGTGTGCGCGGGCATTTGGATGGACACACAATAGGCTTCAGGGCAGGCGTTGTCCCATTCTTCATTAATCTTGCTCTGTTAGTCTATTACCAATACATTATCTTGCTAAAAGATAATGTTCAAAAATGATAAAATAACAATGACATTATAAAAACGAATCCATGTTAAAGAATGTATTTAATTGGGAAGATTTTATAGTCCTGTGAACAGAGAAGCCTAGGAACAGATACATTTATAATAGTGAGTTAGTGAGTTTATATGACATATAATATGAAAGAACGTTTGTAAGTAATACTTTTGCGTTGTTTTTCCAGAGCTGTAACAGTTGTAAAGCAGCTTCCACAGTCAGATACTCATGGATAGTGTGCACAAGCCCCTGAAACATAGTGATCTTTAGTCTGTAGTGTTTTTTTAGGTTACTGTTAAATTGACTGGGGGGGGGGGTAGACTGCGTTTGCAGGTGTGCTCTCTTTTGTAGACGCTTTACTCACTCTACAAGAAGTAATATAAATTACTTTCAGTGTTTGGAAAAGGGGATGTATAAAAGTACCCCCTCCTTTTTTTTTTTTAATAAACCTGGAGTACATGCCTCCTTTCAGAGGCCACGAGCAGATTTGTTTAGATACTGACCTGAAGGACTTGAGTGGTTCCTTGTTATCACAACTGTGCCTTTAGTTTGGTCTGAACATCATAAAACTGATTTTGAAATAAATATGCAAGAAAGTGCTTTAAACATGATCTTGTGTGTGTGTGTGTTTTTTTCTCCTCTAGTTTTAAATTGCCCTTCGGCAGTGAAGGTGCTGTCCCCAGAAGATGGAAAAGCAGACCTCGTGAGAGCTGCGCAGGACTTTTGCCAGTTAGTAGCCCAGCAGCAGAGGAAAGCCACAGATTTGGATGTAGATCTCCTAGATAGTTTACTTAGTAAGTCAGAAATGTTGCCCATTTTGTCTTCCAAAGAGACAGATGAAAGAGAGTATTTAAGTTCTGTTCATTCAGTACAGTCTGGTTTTCGCCTGGCTTGGTGGTTCGTGCTTTAATTCCAGCATTCAGGAGGCAGAAGCAGGCAGATCTTTGTGGTCCAGGCTAGTTAGCCAGGGCTGCATAGTGAGATACCATTTTGAGGTGGGGACTGGGCCTGGGGAGTGAGGAGTACTGGACCCCTTTTAGTTCTGACATTTAATGACCCACATGTGAAAATGATTTCAAGATATGGAACTTATCCTTCCACTTAACATGAAGATTTAATAATAAAAAATGATTTTTTTTCTTTTCTTCTTCTTTGTTTTGAGGGGTATGTGTGAGGGCAGGTGAAGATACCCTTTTTGGAGTTGCTTCTCTTCCTCCACTGTGTGAATGTGGATGTAACGCCTCAGGCTTGGTGGGGCCCTTTCCCCACCCTGAGCCATCTCGGGCTTTAGTGTGTTGCCACTCTTTTCTGTCCCTCTTCCACTACCTTCCCCCTTTTAGTTAGGCTTAAACAACTTAATTATGAGACAGTCTCCCAAATACAGCCTGTTCATCTCTCCTTTCTGTATTCATTCTGTTTGCTGTGCAGACAGCATTATATGTTAAAGTTATTTTTATAAAACTGTGTCTGTTTCTCAGTTTCCTTCTCAACCCAGCTATCACACAAATAATTGAGACTCTTTTATGTTTGTTTAATAAGTTTCACAACACAATAAGTGAGCAGTTATTACTTTATTCTTAACCCTCTAAGCTGCTCTGGTTTTCTCCCAGCGAACATCCCAGAAATAGTTGTACTTTGTAGCTTTTCCTGCTCCAACTTCTCTCCTGGTGTCGCCTGGACCTTTTCCATAGCTGAATCCTCTACTTCCTCCTAACTCCTCCTCCCCAGTCTGGCATGAAGTCCAGACCTAGTCTCAACCTGCTCAGTGATTGCCTATAAGCTGCTTTATTGGCATATCAGGGGACAATTGTGAGCAGTGTTTACACAACATTGAGATAGGAGATTCTCAAAACATGGCTTGTAAACGGATATGTGTATGGGGGGGCACAGAAATCAGCATTTGAATTATACAATAACTTTATGCCTACAATTGTAGGTGTCATATTTTGCTAAAATACAGCTTTCTATGTAAATGCAGATACATAAATATGTATAGGTAGTCCTCACCTCACCCCATAGTGCTTATGCACGTCTTTGGTTTGCTTTGCAGTCCCTTTAGGAACTTTTGCCCTAATTTCAAACGTGCACGAATTTTTTGGGGGGGAGTGGTCAATAATAGTTATTTTATTAAACTATTAAGGTAGTAAGAGTAATTTTTACTTTTAATAAGTAAGTTGAATATTGCCATTTCATCTGTAATTTGGTAAGATTCATAGATACCACATTAGTAGAAACTCATTAGAACGGTGAATAATATTTGAGAGCGCTAAGAACCTTGTGTGAACAGACTTTGAGATCTGCAAATTAACAGCCTGGAGACTGTAGTATATACCGCCAGTATGCCAACACCATGTAGTTCTTCCAATATAATCTCTCTCTTCTGTATAAAGTATACAAAGTGTTCCAGTTGGAACATAGAACCAGGTGCTGGGAGGTGGCTCAGGAATTAAAGTCTTTGCTGCACAAGCCTGCTGAACTGAGTTGAGATCTCCAGGGCCTATGAAAAACAGTGTAAGCATCTATAACCCTAGCACATCCCACTGGGAGATGAAAGATGGAAACTGTAGAACAAAATACAAACTGCACATTTAAGGAAAAAAATATTACGACTATTAATCTTGTCCACAGAAAGAAACTGTAGAATAATTCAGAAATTATCACTTAAGTGATCGTTATAATAAAAACATTAATATGCGAACTCCCTTACCATAGGTCTTTGAACACGTTGCCTGCCTTAATTGCCCTTTCCTTGATCCTCTAGATTATATGCTTATATTACCATTATTATTTCATACAATTATCTGTGTACCAATGGGATGGGAAAAGGAGACAGATAAAATTACAAAGCCAGTAAGAGGTTTAGCTGGAACAAACCAGGCTTTGCAGTTTTAAATCCTGCACTCCACATTTGTGAAACCACAGAGAGCTTGTACTTATCATTAGAGTGGTTCCCTTTACCTACTCCAGCGGTAAGACTTTTGTGTGTGTGAAAAACAGCTTTTTTCCTTATCAATACATTTTCATCATATTTTCCCTCCTCCCTCAACTCCTCCCAGATCCTCCCCACTGAACTTTATGTTCTTTCCCTCTCTAAAATCAGACAAGAACAAACAAACAAGCACACAGCACAAAACAAAAAATGATAAAAGCACACACACACACACACACACACACACACACACACACACAGAGAAAATCAAAATAAACAACCAATTTATTTAAACACAATAGTTTTTAGGTACCCTGGGAATCCAGGAGAGGGTGACAGATGCTGAGAGCTACAGTTCTGAGCTGCCTGATGGGTTCTGGGACTGAACTCTGGTCCTCTGGAAGAGCACTATGAGTTTCTAACCACTGACCCACCTCTCCAGCCCCAAGACGGCTAATTCTTGATGAGCCTTTTCTTTTCTACAGTTACTCAGTTCTGGGGCCAATATAAGCACTTATGTCCCCAGTGCTGAGACAAAAGGGACTTGGGAGGGTGAGAATAAAGTGACTTCATAAGGTGATCAGCACAGTTGGATGGACTGTTGGGAATTTGCACATTTGGAATGAACACAGTGATGGTGTTGGTTTGGAGGGGGTGGGGCTGGGGACATTCAGATGAGGTTCTGAATGAGGACAACAGGCAAGGAGCCCAAGAAGCCTTTGTCATGTTTGTGTGTAAATGGTACATTCTAATTTCATGTGTGTCTTTATTTCCAAGGTTCACATGGGTTTCCTGATCCTGATTTAGTGTTGAAGTTTGGTCCTGTGGACAGCACGTTAGGCTTTCTTCCCTGGCAAATCAGATTGACTGAGATCGTGTAAGTAACTGAAAGTTGTCCTAGATCTAATGGCAAGACCTCATCCTTCATCTCAGGTCTGAAGTACAGTGGCAAAACACAGGGCTGTCGATGAATTAGTAAAGTGTGTGGGTGTGCGGATGTGTGCTGTTGACATTAAGTATCTCAGGGGATCATGAATGAGCAGTGTCTGAGTGCTGGAGTTGTTGTTGCACAGAAAAGGCAGGAATGTACCCAGGCACGGTACTGACAGGAATCTCGTGTCCCGGTGACAGCGGGCAGCACGGTGGGTACGAGGAGGAGCACAAGGAAGACCGTGGTGTTTACAGATGCCGCACGGAGCCAGCCCTGCTGGAGTGATAGTGCAACCAAGTGAGGAGGCGGAGGCTTCAGAGTCTGACGGGTGTAATGACCAAATGAGGAGTGGACTGGGAGGGCAGACAGCCTGAACCATAGGCAGTACAGGAATGGTAGCTTCGCAAGGTTTATTTGGCCATTATGGCTAGAATTGGATTGGAGAAAACAAAATAAAAAGACAGTTGAAGGGGCCATACTTACGATTTTGGGACAGTGACGGGAGTAAATTACTTCTAGAACAGGGTTTGCAGACTTCTAAAATGGCCAGAAAATAAGTATGTGAGATAGTTTTCAGGTCATGTAATATCTTACTGTTTAACCATTAAATTTGCCTGACTCAGCAAATACAGGTAAATCACACACAGCTCATGAACAAGGATGAATGTTAGTTACAAAAATAAGCTGTTAAGTTGGGCATGTGTATGCTTTCTGTACCCAGGAGGCTAAGATGGGGAAAAGTTGAGGCCAGCCTGGTCTAAGTGAGTTCTGGACAAGCCTGAAACCTTGTCTAACAAATAAACAAAGACCGAGTGTTGTTTCTTGACCCCTTGTTTAGAATAAAACAAACGACTCCCCCCCCACTCCCCACAGGGTTTCTCTGTAGCTTTGACTGTCCTGGATCTTGCTCTGTAGACTCGGCTATCCTCAGACTCAGGGATCTGCCTATCTGTGCTGCCGCTGCTGGGACTAAAGGTGTGCACTGCCATACCTAGCTAGAATAAAAGAGATTTTTGCACCCTTAAATACATTCCGTTTCTACATCATGAATGGAAAAATACTAGAAATCATTTGTGCCATGAGTGTTATTTACTGAGTGTGTCTACACAGCACTTTACTAATCTGGTACAATTTAGGAGAGGAAGATAAATGACTCCCAAGGTTTTATGCTGAATAGAAGATGTTGTTGTTGGTTTTTTGTTTTTTGTTTTTGTTTTTTTGAGACAGGGTTTCTCTGTGTAGCCTTGGCTGTCCTGGATTCCCTTTGTAGACCAGGCTGGCCTCAAACTCAGAGCAGTCCACCTGCCTCTGCCTCCCAAGTGCTGGGATTAAAGGTGTGCGCCACCACACCCGGCCCCAGAAGAATTGTTTTGAGAGGAAATCTGAAAGTAAAGGAATCCTCACTTAGAAAGGGAGATGCAGATGATTTTAAGGCCATAGATGTTAATGGAACCACTTAGTAGGACACAGGTATGTATAGCACTGGTGACTGGGTCGGGGTAAAAAATGAAAGATCACCTGTGTCCTCCAAGTGGTTGGCCTGTCAAAAGAGAGGATCTCTCCAAAGTGCCCTTGGAGAAGAGTCTGAGACTAGAAGAAAAAGATACGGAAGGAGCCCCGAGAACACACATTAGAGTGTGGTGACTGTCTTCACTCACTGCACAGCGACAGAAGGGAAAACAGACTGGGTTGAGCTTGGTTCTGTAGGTCTGGTTATCCTCCTGAGAGGTTTTCCAAGACTTTGAGGAACTTCTCAGGTTACTGCGAGGAAGTTAGTGGGAAGTGGTCTGGAGAGAAGACTGTTAGAGTAGGTAGGTCTTGGCTCAGCTATGCAGCTCAGTAATATTACTTGGGAAAATTGGTTGGATTAATCAATTGTTGTTGTTGTTGAGACAGGGTCTTTCTAGTCCTGGCACTTTCTATGTAGACCAGGCTGGCCTTGAACTCAACAGAGATCCCTCTGCCTCTGCCTCCCAAGTGCTAGAATTAAAGGTGTGCATCACCACTCCTGGCTAAATGGGCATTTTAATGTAGAGTTGAGGACTTAAGTGACAAAGGTGGCAGATACCTAGCACACACCAGGTTGTCCATTATACCTGTGTCTTTAGATTTGTCCTCGCTCTCATATTTTGTTGACTTTTGTCTGTTTGCGTGCTGTCCAGAAGCCTAAGGCCATGATGTACTTGGACCCTCTCGTCATGTGTTCATGCTGCCTTTTACATGCTTGTCTTCACAGTATGAATGTTCCCCTAGCAGTGGGCTTCGATGGCTTTACTGGTTGCTTACTGTACCACTGTGTGGAAGTACATGCGCCTGTGGCTGAGCCTAAGCCTGGCTTCCTCCAGCTGTTAATGGCACTGGCTTACTGTGACCATGTAGAGTTCTTACAGTGAAGTTGAGTGCATTGTTAATACACAGGACTTTTTAACCTTAGTGTATTTTGCATTGTGAATCTAACTCTTGTAAAGAAAATGGCAGATTATTTTTGCTTGAACTATTTTAACAATGAATTTGACAAGAAGATTAGCCCATTCTGTGTATAACTTACTTTTTTCTGCTCTTAACTTCCTTTCAGATATCCCTTCCTCATACTACCGTGCATCATCTAATTCCCATTCCTTGTGGTTTTTTTTTTTTTTTTTTTCCAGCTCTTTGCCTTCCCACCTAAACATCAGCTATGAGGACTTTTTCTCCGCCCTTCAGCAGTATGCGGCTTGTGAGCAGCGTCTGGGAAAGTAGTGGTCCCTGCTTGTATCAGATGACTTCAGGCTTGTGGAGAAAAGGACCCAAGTGACTCTGATGTTTACAAAGTCCCTATAAAACCCTGTACACACCTAGTTCATATTCCTCATAATTTATCAACAACACAAAAAAGTGTCTTACTTGAGAGCGAATGAGTGTGTGCGTACGTGTGTGTGTGTGTGTGTGTGTGTGTGTGTGTGTGTGTGTGTAATAAATTTATAAATGGGGCACATTGGAGAATGGAGCGTATACATGTACAGGTGAAGCATGTAGTGGCAGTGTGTGTCTTAGGGTCCGAGAGACTCGGGCTCAAGGCTTCGCGTCCTGCTACTTCCCTGTTTTTGTGGGGAGTGGAGGGAGAGAGCAGAGCTGCTTTAGTTGTTTGTGGTGGCTGGGATAATTCTTGTTCAGTCTTTCTTAGTGACCAAACTTTAATTTTTAAGGATAGTATGTTGACTTACTGAGGGGAGTATCCTCCTTTCGAGCAACTTGCAGATCCTCCGGATGTTCACATGTTGGCTATTTGCTCGCCTGCAGAGCAAAGGGAACGTCCCCGGATTCCGTCCATTTCATTTCTTCGTTACAGTGAACAGTGTGACTTGAGAGGACTGGTCCGGCGTCTGTCCTGGGTTATAAAGGTCATTTTTAAAAAAAAAAATTGTACAACACTGAAGTACAGAACATAAAACTGTTAAAACTGAATTATGAATTAGGCAGTCAAAAACCAAAAAGGTGAATAAACAACTATCTTAAAGGTGGAAAACATTCTCAAAGGACAGTTTTGATTTCCTTATTTGTGTGATGACTAGTATGGTATATAGTACCCAAAGCATTTAAAAAATATTTCCACAGCCGTGCGTGGTGGTACATGCCTGTAATCCCAGCACTCGTGAGGCAGATCTCTGTGAGTTTGAGGCCAACCTGGTCTACAGAGTGAGTCCAGGACAGCCAGGGCTCCACAGAGAAACTCTGTTTGAAAAAAAAAAAAGTCTCCATTAGCTTTTTATTTAAAATAAACATTTGAGAGAAGTTACCAAGTGACTTGCTCCTCTGGAGTGGCACCTGGGACTGTTTTTCCCCAGAAATTTCAGTGACAACTGCATGATGGTTCAGTAGGATGGCGCCTGCACTGCCAGTCTGAGCATCATTGAACTTGATCTTCTGTGTTCTCTTGTGTTATAGAGAGCAGCACTGGTTCTGACAGAGTTGAATTCTTCATAGATGCTCATATTTTTTTCCTACACTGCTAATTTTTGGGTGGAAACCATTCTTCATATTTGGTGGACAGTTTTCAGACAGCTTTTATCAATAAGTGTACAAGAGCCATGTGCATTTGGGATAGAGCAGTTTTAAATACTAGGCCTCAGAATTGAAAAAATGGCAAAGAAAATGAGTTTGGAAAGTGGTCTAGAATTGCTTGTCAGACTCTGAAGAATACATGTTTCAGCTTTGGATTACAAACCCCATTTATGATTTTTAAGATATACTTGAAATAAAATGATTGAAATAAATTTTGGTCCAGTGATATTACTTTGCACTTCAGTTTGTTTTGTTTTGTTTTGTTTTTTTTTTTTTGACAAAATTTTAAAGTCTTAATTTATTGCCAAAATTTTGTGTGAAGCTACAGTGTATCTAATGGTTATTAGAGAATTCCCCATTTCTGTTCCCCTGTACTATGTATGATCTGTGTTCCTCTGGTTTTATTCCTCATTGCGGGGGTATTTCAAGGCAGTTTAAGACCTTTTATAAACATGACTGATATAAATGCCCTTTATAGGCCTTCTGGGGTATGCACAGCTTTAACAAATTAAGTTTATTGGGCTCAATTGAAATAAGAGAATTCAAGGTTTATTAAAATGAAGTTTGCCAAATTAGCCTTTGGAATAGAGCCAAAATCCTAAAGTGGTGAGTTTTGTACTTTGTTCTTTCCATAGTTTCACGCAAATCATTTGCATATGACCCAAGATTGCTGTGGCTTTAGGAAAAATTGGTTAAGTAAGTTAAGGGTTTTGATTTAAATCTAGGCACTCAGGGTCTTCTCACATGAGACCAACATGCAACTTCCCCCGCCTGAATAACACTGGTCACTCTTCCGGGTCCGCAAGGTCCAGCACAGTGGAAATCATCAGAACTCTCTTTGTGCCCATGTGCACTAAAGGTGTTCTCTTTAAATTGTTTCTCCTTGACACTCTCCGCAATGGACTACTCAACAGATGGCATGGGGCATATAAAGAAATTGGAGGGATTAACTTCATTCTGAAGTGTGATTGTAGATTGCGCCTTGAAACGGAATGGTTATTGTTTGAAAAGCTGATTATAATGTGAATAGCAGATTCTGGTATGTTGTGACTAAGGCTTAAGAATGCCTATTTTTGACAATAAAATATTCCAATATTAATGAACAGTGCCAAATACACTGTGCATACCTATAATTTACTATTTGAATGTATGCTAATTAGTTACTCTCTTCTGTGTGATGGTCCCATGCTTGGAGTTAGTGAAGTCCTTGTGATGTTTATTATGCCTGTAGATTTTGGCAACATGTAAATAATGTGTACAGCAAGTTTTTATGATTAAGGAATCAAATTTATTGAATTTTATTATTGAAAGTTGAAATAAAGATGTATGAACAAAAACAATAAAAGAATATACACTTTTCATGGACTGTAGTATTATGTAAATGTTACATTTAGTCTGAACATTCGGGATTCTGAACTGTAATGAGAAATGTGTGACCAGACGCAATCCTGCTTTCAGGCATTATGCTCTTTTTTTTTTTTTTTTTTAATTAATTTATATGTACACAGTACTTTGTCTGCATGTACACCAGAAGAGGGCACCAGATCTTATGGATGGTTGTGAGCTACCATGTGGTTGCTGGGAATTGAACTCAGGACCTTTGGAAGAGCAAGCAGTGCTCTTAACCTTTGAGCCATCTCTCCAGTTCCAGTATTATGCTCTTAATTGGAATGCATTATCACTTTTACCCAGTTAAACATTTGCAATTGTCCGTTTGCTTTTTATTTAATACTAGAGTGAGGTTCAGCTTAGTCTTGGTGGGCTTGTAAGGTCCTACAGTAACTAAAAGCTGAATTTTCACGGAACATAGAGATGTTAGTCATGCGTAGTGTAGCCTTTTAAGAAGTGCTTCAGTTGGAAGATAAGGACTGTCATGTGTTACGCAGCAGTGTTCCCTTTTTAAAGACCTCATTGTGGACAGCTTTGTATGCATGGTGTTCATCTAAATCCAGGACTTAGCAAAGGTCACATTTTAATTCTTAATAGGAAATGCCTTTAACAAAAGTGACTGTAGGTGACCTCATCTGACTCCCGGAAATGACTGTAGGATGGTTTGAAGATAATCCAGGACAAGTGTCAGCCATTGCTCAAGATTCGAACCGATATCTGTAAAGTGATAAGATGTGTGGGAAAGGGGAATATGAAAAGAATTTGCTTTAGGCACAACATTTATTATAAAGAATAATACAATTTAAGAAAAAAGGATTCAGGGAACAAAAAGGAAGAGCCCTTGATTACATTTTTGGTGACAATCCTTTCAGGGCTCTTTTGTACTTTTATTTTTAAAATGTGATACTATATCAGGCTTAATAAAGAGGGTCTTATAAACCTAGAATTTGAGTTTTTCTTCTTGGCATTTGGTTACTTCATATCAACAGTCATATCAGCCCATTAGCTATGTGGAAAAAGGACGGTCCACATTGATTTTAATGAGTCCTTTGTCTCCACCCAAATTCTTTAAATTCGTGTTCATCTTTTTTTTCTACCCTATAACAATTTAGGGGCTAGAAGTTGATTGTAGCATTAGATAAAAAGGAGTGCAAAAAATAAAAATGAAAGGTAATCTCAGGTTCTTCGCTGTTAACGATTGCTTTTCTTTAGAACTAGTGATTTATGTTTCTGTTAGGAAGACAAACTCTGGAGCTTGGAAAAGAAAAGTGAAGAAAGTCTGTGGCAGATGCCCATGGTGGTTTGAATAGGTAAGGCCCCCACAGACTCACGTGTTTGAATGCTTGGCTCATGGGGAGTGGTACTGCTGGGAGGTGTGGCCTTGTTGAAGGAAGTGTGTCACTGTGGGTTTGAGGTCTCAGATGCTCAAGCTAGGCCTAGTGTCACTTTCCACTTTTGCTGCCTGCAAATCAAAAATGTAGAACTCTCAGCTCCTCCTCCAGCACCAAGTCTGCCCTCATTCTACCATGTTTCCTACCATTGATGGCAAGAGGCTAAACCTCTGAAACTAAGCCAGCCCCAATTGAGTGTTTTCTTTATGGTTATGGTGTCTCTTGACAGCAATAGAAACTCTAAGACAATGGGTTTCAGCTCAAATCTGTAGAAGATGGCTAAGTGTCCGTCCCCTCAAGATTGTGCCCAGTCAAAGACCGTGCCCATTGTGGTTGATGTATTTCAGTAGCTGTATCTTGTATAGGGTTGGTTGTAGGTGTCTGTGGTTTCATAAGCACTTACAGTGCTAGTTAAGCCTTAGGCTATGCGAAATTGTATTAAATTTACTCTAATGTAGATAAGTGGTGGTTAGTAGTGGTAACAGTAACCAAGTATTTCTCCAGTAGATTTTAGACCATTTGAAAGAAAACGGGACATCAAGAAAAATGTAGAAACTGTTTATCTGGAGATGTTGGACATTGGGTTTATTTAATGCTTTGCATCTCAGTAGACATATCTTTTGTCATTTGGTTCAAGAGGGCATGGCTGTCTTTATTAGAAGACAATGAAGAGACTGGGCATGCAGAGGACAGCCCTTCTAACAACCACCCGCCCTTAGAGCTGAGTAGTGCGCGCTTCAGAATTTAGTCTAATATGATTTCTAGAGTTTGATCTTTTGTTTTACATTTATATGTCTGTATATTTCTGTGTGCTACATAACACTTGTGGAGGTCAGAGAAGTCAGATCTCTTCCTCCCACCATTGTGGATTCCAGGCATAGAGCTCCAGACATACTGAGCTGTCACACTGGCCGCAGATCTTTCTTTTCACAACTAATGGCTTCTAATATGATCTGTTCCTCTTGTCAGGAACTTTTCTCCTTCTTTCTGTGTGCTGAATTCTTCCCCTCAGCAATAAAATGAGCTTGGGCTTTCAGTCCTTGTAGTTCTTTCGAAAGCTGTGGCTTCTCTCTGTCACCCTTCACTGGTAAAACACCCCCAAAACTTTCTTAACAGCCTCAAAATTCTTGACCGCTTAACTCACACCAGTAGCATATGTCATCCTCTAATTTAGCTCTGTGTGATTCAGTTAATTATGGAGCTGTTTATACAGCCTGCTCATTGGTAGAATGCAGCAATGGTGATTTGAGATGTGTGTACACTGAAATGGCTGAGAAAGACTGATTGACATCCCCCCTCCTCCCTCCCTCCCTCCCTCTCTCTCTCTCTCTCTCTCTCTCTCTCTCTCTCTCTCTCTCTCTGTGTGTGTGTGTGTGTGTGTGTAGAGTAGTAATTTCAGCAATACATATTACAATCTGCTTCAGTCACCCTGTTATACAGTAGGGGACTTTATTCTTTTTAAGAGTTAATTTTGGGTGTTTTGCTTACCCAAGGAAGCTATTGAATCCCCCAAGACTGGAGTTACAGACGGTGGTGAGCTGCCATATGGATGTTGGGAATGGAATCCAGGTTCTCTGAAAGAGAAGTTAATGAGTCCCCCCCCCTCTTGGTTTTTGTTTTGTTTTTTTCAAGTCGGTGTCTTTGTGTAGCTTTGGCTATCCTGGACTTGCTTTGTAGATCAGGCTAGCCTCAAACTCACAGAGATCCACTTGCTTTGCCTTCCCAATTGCTGGGATTACAGGTGGGTGTCACCACACCAAGCCTGAGTACTCTTAACTGCTTAAGCCATCTCCAGCTCTACTTGACTCTTTATGACTGAAACTTTGTGTCCCTCCAACCAGTCACTTTCTTACCCACTCCACCTGGCTAGCCATCACTCCACTCCACGCTTCTCCGAGTTCAACTTTTATGTGAGATCATGCCACATTTGTCTTTCTGTGCCTGTTTCATTTCACTTAATGGCTCTTATGTAATCCACCTTAGCATGAAAAATACCTTTAATAAAGACAATAGTACTGAATTATGCATGTCTACCACATGGATTGGTTGTCTGTCTTACTGTGGCTCATGAGCATGACCATGCAGAGGTCCCCATGCACGCATTTCCTTTGATGCACGCCTAATGGTGGGATTGCCGAATCATTACTTAGTACTTTGGCTTTCATCATGGTTCTTCTAGTCTGTTCTACCAGCAACATACAAAGTGCTCATTTTCAGTTCATTTCCTCTCTCTGCCTCCTCCCCCCATAATGTGGACACCTCAGCAGTGCTAACTACTCAGGCTGTGAGCAGAGACTCTCTTCCCATTTGTTTGTATCCCTTTTTTTTTTATTTCTTTCATAAATGCTTTGCAGTTTTCTGTGTACACATCTCTTATCTCCTTGGTTGAACCTTTTCAAGTATTTACTTGTAGTTTTGTAGTGGGATTGTTGTCTTGATTTTCACTGACAACCAGTTGCTGGTGTATGGAAATGCTGTTAATGCTTTTATCCTGACTTATGGATACTGGACAGTGGCTTGTCTTGTTCAGGTATTAAGTACTCAGTATTTCTTAATTAGTGAAAGTCTAAGGATTCTTTGAAATCTAATTCACCAACTTGCAGTTTTAGCCTCAATGTTACTAAATCCAAATCTATTTTTATTTATTTTTTGTTTTGTTTTTCTTCTTGAGACAGGTCTCACTGTGTATCACTGGCTAGCTGGCTATCCAGCTCATAGTCTGCCTCCCGGATGCTGAGGTTAAAGGCATGTACACAATATCTGTGTCTAACAACAAGTCCTTGTCTTTCTGCCTGTGAGTTTTTAAACATTTCTTAGTTTCTATACTTATGTTTATTGGAATTTATCATTCATTTGTTTTCCTAAAAATTGAACCCTAGCGAACCATTAGGGTTAAGTGGTTAACCTTTCTGTGCTGTGGCACAGTTAGAGAAGGGTTTACTTTGTGCACACTTCTGTAGCACAGTTCGTCATTGGGAGCAGTCAGGACAGCAACTTGAAGGCAGTAGCTGCTGCAGAGGCTGCAGAGGAGTGCTGCTTACTGAAGAGTTTGCTCCTCCAGGCTTGCTCAGCCCCTAGAACTCAGGACCACCAACCTAGGTGGTGGCAACACCCACAGTGGTCTGGTCCCTCCCCACCAAACACTAATTAATAAAATGCTTCACAGGCTTGCCTATAGACTGTTGCGGGGAGGTGTTTTCTCAATTGAGGTCTTCTCTCTGATGACTCTAGCTTGTGTAGAATTAACATAACAACTAGCCATCAGACCCACCTAGCCCAGAATATCATCAGTATCCTCACCATCTTAAGAAGACTGATGAGATTGTCTTTATGCAATTTTATTTTTATTCCCTTAGTCATTGTACCTATAAGATCTGTTTTATTAGAACTATCCATGCTCTGGTCCCCAGATGTCCCTTGTTGCTGGATTGTAATAAAGTTCTCATTTCCAAAGCTGGCCTTTTCTACTTGCTATGCTCAGTACTAAGTTAGATCGTTGTATTGCTTTACTGAGCTATCACAGTAGCCCATCCTGTTATAGCAAAATTGTGTCATACTTCTCTGCTAATTCACCCAGAGGCAGTTCCTCAAACACACCTTCCTCACGGAGTGTTCTGTGGGAATAGAGCCCGAGGGGGCGGGCTAAGTACGTTTCAGTAGGTATGGTATTTTGTTGTGGCAGCACAAGGAAACATATACCTCTCAACATTTATCCCACCTGCCCTAGTTACTGTTGTCCTGCAGTGAAGAGACACCATGGCCAAGGAACTTAGAGAAGAAAGCATTTAAATAGGGGCTGGCGGACAGTTTCAGAGGGTGAGTTCATGACCATCATGGTGGGGAACATGGCAGCAGGCGGGCAGGCATGGTGCTAGAGCAGTAGCTAAGCGCTTCCATTTGACCCACAAGTTAGAGGCATGGCATGGGGGTGGGTGCAGGGGTCGAGAGGGAGGGAGACTGACTGCGAATAGCATGGGCTTTTGCAACCCCAAAGCACACTCCCACTGGCACACCTCTTCCAAGAAGATCACACCTAATACTTCCTAAATAACCCACTAACTTGGAACTAAACATTGAGATATGTGAAGGGGCATTTTCACTGTAACCACTATCCCCCCCCCCCCTTCTATGTGTTCTACAGGCTATTGCAGGAAAATTTCTCACGGCACAGCTTTGCCCTCTTGATGTGAAGTTTCCCATTTACTGTGTTGTAGGTTCAGCCTTTATAATGCAAGCAAAGAGCCCTGTATATGATTGTAGCCTCCACGTCCAGCACATTTCCCAGTTCCTTAAAAAAACAAAAAAACAAAAAACAAAAAAACCCTTAGTAGTAGCTTGGTTTGGTGTCTCTTACCTGTAATCCCACCACTTGGGAGGGTCAGAAATTCAAAGCCAGCATAGAGCTACCAGAGACCCTGTCTGAAAAACAAATAAGAGCCCCAAAACACCTGTAGCCTTGTACTCACGCACCGTTAGCTCTTGTGCATGATGCATGCAACTTTGCTCAAATTGTTGGACTTAGGAGGAATGCTCTTTCATTTCTGCCTGTTAGAATCTTTCACTTTTTGTCATCCACTAGACAAGGCTGCCGCTTCCATGCTTCCTTCTGTATTTCTCCTGGCTAGATGCATCTCTGTCTGAATGCGCCATCCCGCCACACTCTCCGACGGACTTCCCACGTCTGATAAGGAATACTTTCTCAGTGACTATTTTAATGCATTATGGGTATATATCTGTCTGTCTGAAGTTTGGTGTTTCTAACTCCTTTAATATTTAACATGGTGTGGGGAATGTTTAGCTTAAACTGTGGCCACTAGGAACTTGTTTGTGTTATATGATGCTCTGTAGAGCAATCTTTCCATGTCACTTTCCTATAGACTATTTCCTGTAATCCATTATATCAAGGCAAATTTCTTGGTATAATGTTCCTGCATAATTATTTATTCCTTTTGATTATTACATTTTCTTTTATCTGTCTCTACTAATATTTTATAGCTTTTAAATTTTAGAAATAGATCACGTTTTATTGAAGAGGTATATGGGCTCTGAAGTTTTCACCAGTCGCTGCTTTAATTACACATTATATATTTTAATACCTATTTTTTAATTGTTTTTTGTAGGTATCTGTCAATCTTGATTTTTATTTTCTCTGACTTGCCTAAATTATGTGTGAGTTCTTTTGTTTACTTGTTTGCTGTAAGACAGGCTCTGCAGTGTAGCCCAGGCTTGCTCAGACTCTCAGTCCTCCTCTGCCAGGCTCTACAGTGTAGCTCAGGCTCT
>OU015750.1:91384790-91399407 GCA_907169655.1 Acomys percivali | reverse complement strand
TCTGCAGTGTAGCCCAGGCTCTGCAGTGTAGCCCAGGCTTGCTCAGATTCTCAGTCCTCCTCTGCCAGGCTCTGAAGCACTAGGATATATGTGTGCATCACATCTGTTTCTAGATTTTCTTTACATTTTTGCATCTTATTTTATATGTGTGTACACCTGGTGCCTTTGCAGGTCAGAAGGGGGAGTCAGATGCCCTGTACCTTGAGTCACAGACCATGTGGGTGCTGGGAACCAAACCTTATCTTTTATAAATGTAGCAAGTGCTCATAACTGCTGTGCCATCTCTCCAACCTATAGTTTTAGTTTTAGCTTTTTTTTTTTTCAAAAAAAAAAGATATGTTTCTCTTTATGCATATGCCTTTGTTTCCATGTGAGTGGATACCATGTATGTTCTGGGCTCATGGAGGCGAGGAGAAGGTGTCAGAACCCCTGGTACTGGAGTTGTCAGCCAACTGATGTGGGTCCTTTGTAAGAGCTGGACGAGCTCTTAATGCTGAGCCGTTGCTTCAACTCTAGATTTTACTTAAAGAATGATTAGCTTCTAAACTGACAATATTGTGATCAGAAACTATTGTGCACACTCTTTCTAGTTTCTACAATCTCTGAAGTTTCTTTGTGTTATGTCAATTTCTTTGAATGTTTGCTATTGTTTGAAAAGAATAGATTCCCTAATGTCAGGGTACAATTTTTGGAGATTTGTAATATGTATGTTATTAACTATTTCATTACCTCTTTTATATGTATAACATGCATATTTGCTTGATTTCTTTTGTACTGATATAATGTGTTACTAGCGTGTTTCTGCCGATTCTGCCTTGCCTATTTTGTAATCTATTTTATTAAGATGGTACACATTTTATATTTAAATTCTCAGAATAGCTGTGTTTTTGCTACGGATTCTGGCCGTTCACTGTAATTTGTCTTTATTTCTTGTGATGCGTTGGGGCCTGAGTTCTCCTCTCTGAACTCCCAAGCATCCAGCTCTGCGTCATTTTCCTTGCAACTGCCCAGGCTCTTTTGCCTGTTCTCTTATTTTTAACCTCCTTTGGGAACAAGGCAAATGAGTTAGGTTCATTTACGTTTATTGATGCAGCTTACTAGTGAGTATCTTCAGAGAATGAGCCCAGCTTGCAAATGAATTATTAGAGGCACCTCGGTGGTTTACTTATTGTGGTAAAGACTTCATAGACACAGTTCATGTCAATGATCTTGTCTATATTTACTTGATTTTTATAAGAAAGGATATTTGGTAGAATAGAACATGTCTATTCTAAATCAACAACTTGACATCCCTGGGTGTGGTGGTGTGTGTCTTTTAATTCCAGCCCTCAGAAGGCAGGGACAGGCAACAGTCTGACATCTGCCTGGCCTGCATAGGGAATTTCATGCTAGCCAAGGTACATAGTGAGAAACTGTCTCAAAAACAAACAAGCCAACCAAACAACCAAACCTAACAGTGAATGGAAAGATAAGCTTTGAATAGGAGTAATATGTTTTTGTTATATAAATTCTGGTCATCAAGCAGCGTTCTTATCAGGTCTAGATCAGTATTCATGGGAGGAAGGCATGAGAGACAGGACACCAGGGCAGCTCATTATCCCATGAGAAGACAGGCATTTGCAAAAGCAAAGAGCAGGTGACTGAGAGTCTTAAGATTCCCCAGTGCTGACACCCTCAGCTGTTACTGAGACTTGGTTGTTGCTGGGGATGGAACCCAGGGCCAGAGAGTGCTAGGTAGTATACAAGTCAGTTCCGGGAGCTTCTGGCTTCTTTAGCAAAGCCAGGTCTGACCTCTGTCTGCCCTTTGCTGAGTGACTCTCAGAAGAGCATTGCACACAGATGGTGCTGCTGATGGACAGATGTAGAACTGCAGAAATGAATCTGTAGTTTAATTTACCCACTGACCCATCTCACTGGGCCTAATGTATACTTTTTTTTTTTCCAAGGCAGGGTTTCTCTGTATAGCCTTGGCTGTCCTGGAACTCAGTCTGTAGACCAAGTTGGCCTCGAACACAAAGATCCCCCTGCTTCTGCCTCCCTAGTGCTGTAATTAAAGGTATGTGCCACCACCACCTGGCTCCTAATGTATACTATTTATTTATTTATTTATTTATTTATTTATTTTGGTATCGAGACAGGGTTTCTCTGTGTAGCCTTGTAGACCAGGCTGGCCTTGAACTCACAGCAACCTGCCTGCCTCTGCTGGGATTAAAGGCATGCGCCACCACCGCCTGGCTTACTGTATACTTTTTAAAGGAACATCTTCTTCCGGGGTTTTTAAAGGCAATCTCACCACTACAGCTCAGCCAGAAACAAGGAGAATCTTCATGTTCAATGTGTAGAATACAAATAAAGGAGTATGCCTTAGGTTTTGTGAAAGAATTGACAGAAGCATCTGTTCAGGTCACTGCCTTTGCACTGTTCTTTAGCCCCGTGGTATTTTGTCTTTTAGTGTGGTGGCTAAATGCTCCACACAGAGGGCATGGATAATCTCCAGTGCAGATCTAGGATTGCTGATACTTGTTATATTATTTTGCACGTGCCTCAGATGTCTCCGTTCTGTGATTTTCTGTTCATTGTCATGTCGCCTCATCTCTCTGTCTGGCCCCAACTTTCCTTCTACAGCATTCCAGTGGTGTATAACGGCATCCCCCAAATCCACTGCCTTCAAACAAACTCACTATTCTGTGGTTCAGGAAATCAGACAAGAGGAGGAAAATATCAGACAAGAGAAACCTGATCCATCTCTGCTTCGTGTCACACGTCTGCCAGGGTGAGTTGGCTCATGTTTCCCCATGTCCGGGTCAGGTGCCTCCACTAGGAAGTGTCCATGGGTGGGGCCTCCATGACTGGTTCTGCTGGCGTCATAGGTTAATAGCTTCGCCTGTCCTGTTGGCTGGGCTTTCTGAACTTTAGTCCCAATGCTTTGAGTAAGTTTCTCTAGGTGTGGTAAGATGGCTTAGTGAGCATGCGCATGCCCACACAGACATGGACACAGACACACACTGACACACACACACTGACACACACATAGGACACAGATACACAGACATGGACACACACACACACACACACACACACACACACACACACACACACACACCACACACTTCCTCAGTTCCTGGAAGTTCTGTATCAGTTCTGTGACTTTGCTTCTCCTCCAATACTCAGCATTCCACCTTCCTATTTGCTTATTATTCAGTTTGGCAATTGTTCTACTTAACTCAGTTCCTGTCAATTTAATTATCCCTCCATTAAAGCTACTTAGTACTTGTCATTTGCCTTCCTTTTCCTCTAAGTCCCCAACAGCCTTTTCCGTTACTGTTCTTGAAAGTCATTTGTACCCGTTTCTCACAACACTCATCAGTTTTATTCATAGTTCCCATGAATTTTTGTTTTTTATTTTTTATTTTTATTTTTAAGAAGCAGTTTGTGTAACTTATTTATAAAGTCCTTACAGAGCTGAAAAATTTGACATTTTTCTCAGAAAAGTTAGTCTTTTGGGGTAGTTGTTTTATTTCAAATATATATTTATATATATAAATATTTATAAATGTTTACATATATAAATGTTTATAATAATAAATATATATATAATCTATTATGTCTTTTGAAACAGAGTTTTATTATATAGGCCAGGCTGGTTTGAAACTTGTAATTCTTTTCCCTAGTGCTGGGTACAAGTGCATGCTACCATACCTGCCTTAGGTAGTCATTTTAACCCACACAAAAATAGGCGGCTGCTTGAGTAAACCCTGAGTAGGTGCCAATTTAAAAATCTGGAATCTTTTGGTTTTTAAAGAACAGTGATAGACACATTGAGGAAAACCAAGGGTGCTGCTTACTACATCTCAGAGCAGGACACCGGAGCTCAGAAGCTCTTCCTATCCCAGGCCCAGCCACCACTTTCCGTTCAGTTCTTTGGATCGCACTGCCCCATGCACTCAGAGAATTAAATCGTGGCTTGCTCATACAGAAGAGGCCCTAGTTGTGGGCTGTGGGATCCAGCCAGTGTCCTGCATTTGCACCCATGTGTTAAAGGTGGATGCCTAAACAAAATCAGAACTCGGTTCTTAGGAACAGAAGTGGAAAACAAAAATGTCCGCAAAATCCCACGTCTACAGATGAGTTTATTTACTGTAATCTTGGAAAACAAGAAATAGCAATGAATCTGGCACTAACGCAGCTACTGCACAAGATCTGTGCTGCTCAGGAGAGAATTGAATGGAGCAGAGGTGAACAGTGGGCGAATGCTGGTTGTGGGCAGACGGGATCAGAAAGGCTTCAGGTGGAGTTCAAGTCTGGAGGCTGTTCCTAGAGAGAGGAGAGCAAACTCCAAGGGCCAGTTTGGCAGGTTGCAGGTTTTGCCTTAGGTTATCACACTCTGTTGTTTGTGTAGCTCATAAATAAGCCAGCAGCTGTGGACACTTGAGCACACTGAGAACTGAGGTCAGTATGGCAAGCCTTCCTTAAGCTAATTAAGTCATCTGGGAAATTACCTCTCTGGATGTTTGTGGGGTCTTACTATAAAAAGAGAGTGCATAAGCATGCGGTTGGCAGGGCTCAGTGCAAAATGAAAATTCTGAGCTTCTTGCTGAAAATTTATTAAGAGTTTGCAGATGATGACAGATAGCCACCCACTCAGGAAGCCTTTTTTTTCTTTAAAAAATATTTTCTTAACTTTAATTTATTATAATTGTTATCCACTCGCTTGTATCTTCCCATTCCCACCCTCCCTCCCTCCTCCACCCCATTCCCCTCCCCTAGACCTCTGACAGAAGGGGAACTCCTCCCCCACCATATGACCACAGCCTATCAGGTCTCATCTGGACAGCCCGCTTCCCCTTCCTCTGTGTGCCACCTGGCCTCCCCAACAAGGGAAAGTGATGAAATAAGGGGCACCAGAGGTCCTGTCGGAGGCAGTTCCCGCTCTTCCCACAGCCTTGGAGGATGAGCTGTCCCTTGGCTAGATCTGAACAGGGAGTCTAGGTTTACTGCATGCATTGGCCTTGGTTGGTGCAACAGTTTGTGCACGCCCCTAGGTCCAGATTCGCTGGCCTTGATGGTCTCCTGGGAAACCTTGAACCCTCTGTATCCTTCCATCCTTCCATTCTTCCATAACACTCTGAGCGCTCCACCCAGAGTCTTGCAGTGAGTCTCAGCATCTGTCCCAATCCTCCTCTGGGTGGAGTCTCTCAGAGGACATCTGTGTTGGGCTAATATCCACTTATAAGTGCATATATCCCATGCGTGTCTTTCTGGGTCTGGGTTACCTCAGTCAGGATGATCATTTGAAATCATTTTTTTTTAAAAAGTGGAGAATATTGCTCTTGGTAGAAATAAAAAGGCAAGTGATTCCCATCCATTCCTTTAAAGCACCTCTCTCTCTGTCTTCACTCAGCAACAGCACCAGGGCTGTGTAACACTGATTGAGGGTGCTATCTGTCAGCTCACAAAGAAGCCTGGAACAAATGGCTAACTACGGTGCCTGTTAGGATACCCAAAGACACGCTGTCCTCTATGCTCTCTCAGCATTATAAGTACCTGGCGCAGAGTTCTGGCTCCTCTCAGCCCTTCTCCTCATACCTCTTATCCTAAACCTCTACAGCCCAGAGGCTTTGCTTTCTTTCCTCCCCTTCTCTTTTCTAAATAGCCCTGCCATTTCAGACACATGCTCTTCTTGCCGCTCTCCTCCTCTGGCTCCTCTCCTGGTCTGCTTGTCCTTTCTCCCCTCAATCTTTTCCTCTCTCTTGCCCTCCTCCCCCACATGGCCCAATTCAGGCTGGACCCTTCCAGATGCCTCTGGCTGTACTCTCATATCTACAATAAAATCCTTCTCTTCAACTGTACCTTGGAGCTGTCATGTCATTTCATTTAGTATATGATAATTTATGTTTATATATAATATGTACTACATAACATATATTTAGTATATATAATACATATACTAAACAATATATATTTAATATATAATAATAAAATAGTTCCTTGACTCCAGTTCTGCACCTGAGGATAAACATTTAATTTTTTCCAGACCTAAGTGTTCTCATTGTTATGAGTGGTCTAGATTTTTCATAAAACAAATAACATCAGAGTGTGATATGGTCTTAAATTTGTTGCCCAAACTGGTGTTGAAACCTAGTCTCCAATGTGATGATATTGAGACGTGGAGCCTTTGGGAGGTGACTGTGTCATGAGGATGGAGCCTTGATGAATGGAATTAGGGTCTTTATAAAGAGCTGAAGGTCACTGCAGATAGATGGCCATCTCTAAACGAGGAAGTGGGTTTCACCAGATTCCACATCTTTAAGTACCTTGGTCTTGAACTTCCAATTTGTGATGGTTAATCCCTGTTGTCAATTTGATGGCATCAAAGGCTAATTAAGTCAGGAAGACCCTTCCCCACAGTGGGCAGCACCTTCTAGCAGCCAAGATGTAAGAGGTCTGAGGGAAAAGCAGAGCTACTTTTGCCTGCCTGCCTTCACTCCTTGCTGGTGAGTGCATCCTCTCTGGCTACTGCTGCCGCCACCCTCTGCTGATCAGGCCATAGTTTTATCAGCCTTTGACCATAAACCCAAGACCAGTGACTCTTCAGGAATTCTCCTGGTCTCCCAGGCCAGATCTGGACTTCTGAGACATTTAGCCTTGTAAACTGAGCAGGTGCTTGGTTCTCAGCCTCTCCAGCATGCACACAGCCATTTTTGGAAGATTTAGGGTATATCATTCTATTGGTTCTATTTCCCCGGAGGACTCTTAACTAATACACTAACTTCCAGAACCATAAGAAATAAACTTCTAGTATTTTGCTATAGCAGCCTAGAAACTAAGACAGAGTACAAAGTGGTACATGAGAAACTTCTCTCTAATTAAAATCTCCTCTCTTGTAGAAGGTTCTGGGATTTCACAGAAAAATTTGGAAAGGAAGGAAGGAAGGAAAGAAGAAAGAAAGAAAGGAAGGAAAGAAAAGGAGAACAGGATGGCTCCTAGGTACGTGAGAGGAGAAGTTTATTGTAGGTGTGAGGGAGAGCATAGCTAGAGGCAGAGACATCTGGAGGAGTCCAGACTCAACATGACCAGCAAACTCAACCAGGCCATGTGACAAGAGACGGGAGGAGAGAGGAAAAGAGAGGAAGCTGGGGATGGCCAGGAGGCCAGAGGGCCAAAAAGGACCTTGTAGCCCAATGGCTGACTTAGATAGGGAACAGCTGCTGGGGGAAGGGCAGTCCAGCCTAGTCCCTGGACTAGAGAAATTTAGGGGGTGAGGGATGCCAGCCTGGAGGAAGCTGTCCTAAGTTGAGACTGGGGGTTTCTGGGAGAACCTGGTGGCTAGGGCCACCTTTGATATGTTAGCTGTTGTCATGGGTTTGAGACCTAAGAGTAGTGAAATCGCTGTAATTGGAGGAGAATCTACAACCACTAAACCACTATAATGCCTAAGAACAATCCACAAACTTTTGTCCTTCTACCCACAGCTAAGTGTAGTCTTCACCCCTCATCAAGGAAATTTCTCTTTGCCAGAAAAGACCACTATAGAAAACCACAACCAATCACAATGCAGAGTTGTGGAACCCATCCCAGTGCATACAGCTACAAAACACTCTCACACCTAAGGCTCAGGGAACATTGTATAGTCAGGGCAAAAAGATTCTAAGAGCCAGAGGATCAGGGACTTGGCTCTGAGTTTGTGTTAATAACATCTGCTAGTAACTAGTAGTTACTAGTTACTACTAGTTATATCAGAAGCTACACTGGTAACGTCTCACCCACATGACCTTCCAAATGTGAGCTGAGCAAGGACACAGGTAACATTCCAAACTGGATGGGGAAAAGCCCGAGAGGCTTAGCCCTACATGAAGAAATACTGGCAGCAGAGTAAAGCTAGGAGCAGCAGGAGAGCTGGCTTTTCCAAGGAGGAGCACACCGATCAGTTATCCAGTGCCAAATGGTCATCCCTGAAAACATCCAGACAGGACTTAACAGGTTATATTTGGGAATATATATGATATACAGATACATATATGTATGTAATAACAATTGGTGAAAAAAGAGGCAATGAATTTGAAGGAGAGTGGAGAGGGAGTATCTGGGAGGGCTTGGAGGGAGGAAAAGGAAGGGAGAAATGTAATGAAAATAACAATATGGGGCTAGAGAGATGGCTTAGCCGTTAAGATCATTGGCTGCTCTTCCAGAGGACCCAGGTTCAATCCCCAGCAAGGACATCACAGCTGCCTGTAACTCAAATTCCAGTGGATCCTGACTCCTTCACACAGATATATATGTAGGCTAAAATCCAAATGTACATAAAAATAAAATTTTAAATTCCATATAAAAAATAAACAAAATACCACCACCAACAAAAAGGAGTCATTAGGTTGGACCCTAATCCAACCTGACTGGTACCTTTGTGTAAAGTAGAAATTCTGACAGAGACACCAGGACACACTTGCAGATGATGACCGTAGTCTCGGAGGCCTCCAAAAAAATGTCAAAATTTAACAAATTAAAACAATAGCCATTATTATTATTTGTGTGAGAGCACATAGGGGTGCATATGTCAACACACAGAAGCAAAGGACAATTTCTCGGGAGGCATTTCTGTCCTTATGAAATCGAGTGTGAGGATTGAGCTCTTGTCTGCATGTTTGCATTGTAAGGATTTAAATCCCCTGGGCCATCTCACCATCCCCAATCTGTCATATGTTTTGATATAATGGCAACCATAGCAAGTGACTTTATTACACATGACCTTTAGAAATCTACACAGATGGTTCTGATAGTCACAATGGTTGAGAATCACTTGGTTTAAGTTAAGATATAGACCCAGGAGGAAGAAAATTGAAGTGTGCCAAAAGTACAGGAAGCATTGTCTAATTAATATCAAAGAATAATAAATTTGTATTCCTCAAGAACATGAGAGCTCTCTTTTTTTTTTTTTTTTTTTTTTTTTTTTGCTTGTGGCCCAAGGCAGCCATGTTTGGTAAAGCCCTCTGCTATCTACATGAAGCCCTTTCTATGCCATTGTGGTAAATCTTTTGTTGTTTGGAGTTGAACCAGTTTCATCTTTTCTTGGGAACCTTGCTTCTAGCCAATCAGAGCAGTCACATTTTCTGATTTGTGATCTTTTTTTGGTCTCCCATCTGTTCTCATGTTAGGAACTGTACAAGACACAGAAGCCAAAGGATGGATTTTTTTTTATTTTATTTTTTATTTTATCAATTCCATTTGTCTCAAAGAGTTGCAGCAGTTTGATCAGATCAGCAAAGCACTCATTAAGCACATTTGGCTCTGATTAGAGCAAATGCATGTTCTAATGATCTTTATCTGTCTGAAAATTGCAAGTCTTCAATATGTTAGTTTCTGCGCAGAGAATATTAATGTTTATGCTCCTCCACTGATAATGAATTTAAATGGCTTTTGATAAATCAACCTGTTCTTCTACAATCCCTCCCCCACCCCACCCACTTAGTGTTTTGAGTCTGCAATTTTCTTTGTAGATCAAGCTGCCCTTGAGTTTACAGATTTTGGAAATTGACCTGCTTCTGCCTCCTGAGTGCTAGTATTAAAGGCATGTGCCACCATGCTAGACATGAGAGGCCGCTTCCTTTCTTGAATTGTTTAACAAGGGCACTGTCTCCACATCTGAAAAACAAAACAAAACAAAGAAACCTCCCAGTGTCTGCCATGAGCAGTTGGTGTTGTGATCCCAACTTCCACTGCTGGGACCTCTACAGCTGTTGTGACACACTAAGCCACTGTCCTTCATAGCTCTCACCGTGGAAGTAATTAATGGCGTTTGCCATTATGCATCCCAGAGGTCTGTTCTACTGGCAGCCTCCACCCTGAAAACAACATATTTGACCTCTTTAAATTCCGAATTTCCGGAGCTCCCACTCTACTTCTGAGCCTTTTCAGCTGCTATGCAGTAGGTCCATGCAGAGCATGGCTACTGTATATACAACAAATGACCCCAACCTTACCAGCATATAAGCATCTATGGCTGGTCTCTAGAACATAAGTATACAGCAACTGCCATTGCTGGAGTTGCTCATGGCAGCCGAGATCATATATGCTGCTAGGACCCAACCTATGTTGCCACATAAGTACCATGTGTTGGTTCTATTACCAAGCACGCAGGTATCATTGGACCTCATGTCCTTATCAGCTCCTGTCCTTTGCTGCTTGCATTGACTTTTGTTCTCGTTTGTACTCATTGTGATTCTCACCACTGAGTGTGATGTAGCTGTTGGTGTCATGGACTAGGCATTTTGAGCTGATAGAGCTCTGCCCCATAGATTTACCAAGACTACTGCCAGTCCATAAACTATGGAAGGTTCCTTTAAATATGCACAGACCTATGCAAGTCTACAAGGACCACAAAGAATGATAGACACATGATACTGACTAACAGAATAAACCCAGCAACTAACTCCAAAGAGATGAGACTTCACAGTCTGCCTGACAAAGTCAAAATAATTGGTCTAGAGAAGCCCAGTGAGCTCTCAGGACCTAGGTCTTTGTCAGTCAGCCAGAATTCCAGTATGGATGGGGAAGAAGCTCATAAAGCCAGACCTTTAGCCGAGATGCTGTTAGGAAGTGATGGCTGCTGGGGGCAAGAGTCATTTTTCTTTGGGGATACTATCACTGGTAGGTTGTCCATGCCTCACACTCATGTACTTATGGAAGGCACTAACTGGACCCAGTGGGTTATTAAAGGAGAGAACATGAAATTGGGAGGGAGGTAGAGCGAGGAGGTTCAAGGGGGTTTGGAGGACTGATATAAATATATTGAAAAAGTAAAAGGATAAAAGACAGGAAAAATTTTGAAGCCTTTAAATTAATATTTTTATTCTTTGAGAATTTAACACATGTACATGTGTTTTGATCATATTTACTCTATTCTTCCCCTAACTCCTCCCAGATTCGCCTCAGCTGCTACCCCCTTTACTACTTCTCTTTTATTTTTCTGTTGTTAGTAGCCTCCCAAATCCAGTTTGCACTGCCTGGGTGCTGATGCACGTGGGGACATTTGAGATTCAGAGGCATCACTCAGAGAGCTAACGTTTGCGTTGTAGGAGCTTCATAAGGGAACAGAATCTTAAGGAACCCAAACAAAGACATCCAAACAAATCAAAGCCACAAGCAAGCTTATTTAAGGAAATGACCACCAGACTTTCCAAGCTTGGGAAAATCCATGGATGCTTAGGTACACAGAGTTCAAAGTCCCCAAAGAAGACTTCATTGAGATATATTACAGTCAAACTATAAAATATTTAGGACAAAATAGGGAATTTTGAGAGCAACAAAAGCAAAGAAACATTGCTGTAAGAAAGCTTTCATGTGGTAATCACAAACCTTGTAGTCTGAGAGAGAGAGAGAGAGAGAGAGAGAGAGAGAGAGAGAGAGAGAGAGAGCATGAGATTTAAAGTGCTGAAAGAAAGCAACTGTCTCGTGAAAGGTCTCTGTCCTTCACAACAGAAAAAAAAGGACTTTCTCAGACAAAAGCTTAGGGAGAGTCTCCCTGACCATATCCTATAAATGGTGGCAGTGGTTATCAACTTACTGTATATTTATTATTTGGTCAGAAAGTAGATCTTACATTTTCGCCACAAAAATGAAATGCAGGGAGGTAGGTAAAGTTGTCGATACTAATTTAATTGTGCGAGTTATTTCTGTGTGTGGATATCTATCAAACATCATGTACGTGTCCAAACATCCTCAGTCAGACCTAAGGAAAACAAGAAAAGAGGACCAGAATTCATTGTGCTTTTCAGTCCCCCCATGTTTCTCTACCAACACCAGTCTTCATGCAACAGGCTCTGTTGCATTCACTGTTCGGATGATCAGAACCAGATCAGGACTTCCGTGTCTATTGAGCAAACTCTTCCTTCCTATTTTATTTTCCACCTGTCCTTCACTTTCTCCTTCACTTATTTCACTTTCTGTAAAGTTTAATTAGGCATACTGAACTCGCCTTGAAAAAAAAAAAAAAGCACATCTTACCTCTACCAGCACTAAATTGAAGAGGAGTAAAGAGTCCACAGGGCTGCTCCTAAGCTTCAAATCAAATCAATCTGGTCCTTGCCTTTGCGCTTCTTTCTGGTTTCGAATGCTTATCCTCCTGTTATGGACACATGCCTTGTCCCCCTCCCCCACCTGTCTGGCTCTCTGCATGTAAGCACATGGTTTTCTTAGTGGTTTTCCCACACCCTCTCTTTCCCTATTCACACCAATGCTTGAAATCAAACTGCATGACTTTATTAAATCTCTTAGCCTAGCCAGATCCAGATTAGAGGTTTGTCTTTCCTGGGGAGCTGGACGGTGTACCTCAGGGGCTCCTGTTTTATGCTAGACCCATGGACGTGTTCCCATTTTGGGTGCTCTCATTCCCTACCCCCCCTCTCTCTGCCTCTCTTTTAAAGATTTATTATTTATTTATTATGTATTCAGTGCTCTGCCTGCATGTACACCTGCAGGCCAGAAGAGGGCATCAAATCACACTATAGATAGTTGTGAGCCACCATGTGGTTGCTGGGAACTGAACTCAGGACCTCTGTGCTCTTAACCTCTGAGCTATCTCTCCAGCCCTCTCTTACCATTATAAAGCTCCAGGGCATCGTCACCAGGACATATCCCTGGTGGTGACTTCCCTGTGGTTTTCTTTCCTCTGACTCACATGCTATTTGTAGGATATAGATGGAAATAGCTCAAGTAATTTCCTGACCCTTGGATGAACACGTGCTTCCTGAGGAAGCAGTGTGTGCTCATAACTCATTAGGAACACTATACGGGTACTGATCCTTTAGAGATTGAAGAAAAAACATTAAGAAACTTCATTTTTTTTTATTTGCGTCTGCCCAAACAATATAAGTAAAATGTAATTTTAGAAAATTTTCCAATCATGAATTCCCTCCATTAATCAATCTATTTATTTAAGTTTGAACTATATGTAAGACAGTTGTAGGCTATGAAATAAGACGTTGCTCCTACTTACAAGAAAATTAAAAATAATACACTTGTCCTCACCTAAGGCTAAATATAACAGCTTTTAAAGGAGGAGTTTAAAAATACTATTCTCAGTTTTCAGTTCCCAAGAATTCTAGTGTAATTGGCTTAAGAAGAATTTCAGGGCAGCTTTAGAAAGGATACTAAGAATACAGCCAGGATTGAGCACCGCTAAGATAGGGGTATGAACAAAGAGGAATATAATTTGCCTGAGACAGAATTGATACCAAGTGCTAGGATAAAGTCCATATTCTCTATGGCTTTCTTACAAGCCACCTTCCCCTTCCTTTTCTCTGTGTTCTGGATTAGTTTCTCCATTATATTCTCTTGGGAAGTTTTTTTGTGACGTGAAATCAGAACCTTGTGTATGCTAGATACACATTTTACAGCTGACTTACATCTCCATTTCTTCCCAGTCTTCTTCTTTTCCCATAATTCCATAGGATATTGTGTATTTATGTATCTATCTATGTATCTATCATCTACCTATGTATCTGTGTATCTATATAGCATCTATTTTAATCTACTCATCAATCTAATTTAATCTTATTGCCTTAGTTAGGGTTTCTCTTGTTGTGAAGAGATACCATGACCACAGCAACTTGTATAAAGAAAAACATTTAGTTGGGCTTGGCTTACAGTTTAGAGGGTAAGTCCATCGTGGTCATGGCAGGAAGCATGGTGACACTCAGGCAGACATGGTGCTGGAGAGGTAGCTGAGAGTTCTACATCTGGATCAGAATGCAGCAGGAAGAGAGGATGAGCTGATGGGTCTGGCTTGAGCATCTAAGACCTCAAAGCCCACTTCCAGTGACATACCTTCTCCCACAAAGCCACACCTTCTCCAACAGCATCATACCTCCTAATAATGCCAGTCCCTGGTGACCAAGCACTGAAACACATGAATCTTCAGGGGCCATTCCTGTCCAATCCACTATACCTATCGATTATCATTTGTTGTCTATCCTTTATTTTCACCCATTTATTAATCAATCATCTATTTAATCGAATCTTATCTATCACCTGTTGTCCCGCCTGTTGTCAACATGGATAAATCTCCATGGATTGAAGGGTACGCTGAAGGCCTTTTGAGGTACCAGGAGACTTCAGGTGTCTGAGGTCAAGGGTGGTGCAAAAAAAAAAAAAAAACCAAAAACTTCTTACTTTTATTACTAAAGCAAGCAAAACATGAGATGACAGTTTTAGTCAGCTTAAGCAAATGCAAGTTCAGTAAGGGAATGGACCTGGTATTGTGTTTTATTGTTTTGGGTCATGTGAAAAAGCCAAGAATATTCCTCACAGCCTTTGCCTTTCTCACAGAGATAATGTGGCTATACCATGGCATTCCCTTTGCTTTCAAGTACATTTACTTACTATAGTTCATGTAACTCTTTTAAGAAGGCCATCTTGTGAAAAGAACATTCTTCACTGTCTGTCTGTCTATCTATCTATCTATCTATCTATCTATCTATCTATCTATCATCTATCTATATGCTCACCATCTATTTCATTTGTTTATCAGTCATCAATCTAATCTAATAATATCTATCACCAGTCGATTGTCTGTCTGTCTATCTATCTATCTATCTATCTATCTATCTATCTATCTATCTAT
>OU015750.1:91348155-91371026 GCA_907169655.1 Acomys percivali | reverse complement strand
CTTACACAAGAGGGAAAAAAGGTTAAAGGGAAAAAAGAGTGAACCTTTCGGTATCTGTTCCATGAGACTGGTCCCTAGGTATCTCTGGCCTGTGCGCTGGTCCGGCTTGTTCGCTGATCTTTTTCCTGATCCACGTGCGCTCAAGCCCGGACTTAACCAGTTGCCCCCATCATCCTTTCTGCCTGTCTGTGTCTCACCTGCAAGGGCCCATCTCCTCCTCCCATCGAGGGTTGATTAGAAACACAATAGTCCAGGCACAGTTTCCTGGTCCGCTTCCTGAATTCTAGGCCCAAAATGGCTCCACCTAGTCTATCTCAAGGTTAATCTCAGGGATTATCCATGGTATGTCCAAGGGCAAAGCCCACCAAGACTGCTTTCACCTGTGACAAAGCTTACAATCCTTCCCATAATCCCCCTTCTCTTTTAAAAGAATAATTAAGACCTATATACACAAATATACATATATACAGAATCATCAGGTATCAAATACATAACCAAATCCTTTTATATTTGTTAACCTGGGAGAAAGTATTCCACTATCCTACCAAAGAGAGTCCTTTCCCTTTATGAGAAATTGTAATTATCAATTTATAAATGTGTTTTTAAATTTTAAACTAAAGCTTTTAGTAATACTGTAGCTATTTAGTCTTCAATCCCATCAGAGACCCAAGATGGAAATTTTATCTAATAAAGGAAGTACTGGTTGGCAACTTTCAAGTGTGGATAGGACAGAGAGAGCAGACCGCTTGGACAGTCACCGGATTCTCTCCATCATTGGGGCAATCAGTCTTCAGCCTTATTGGCCCAAAACATCCAACAACCTGATTTTTGAAGCAGGAATTCCGACGGACTGGTCTATCTAGTCTCTTTAAAGCTGGGCAGTCAACTTTCCAGCATCACTGTTGATCATAGTGGACAGGCAGCCTGTCATCAGCAGTAGAGATAAGAGCCGTTTCTCAGTCCAGTGACCATTCTGTCACCCTCCTCTCTTGACACCCTCATCTTCAATGATGTATACGGAGATGCGGCCAGGAGCGGATGTCTCTCTCTGTCAGGAAAGCCCTCATCATTAAATGCCATATTCTGTGGATCTCTGAAGAGTTTGAGGACCAGCTCTCTATCTATTCTTACAATTATCAATATATTCCTTTGAAGACATATACAAGAAATTAAACAAACCTGGTCTATGGCAAAGTAAGTTATTATCTAGTAAGATTTATAGGTAACTAAATACCAACTTTTATCTCCGATCTTTCTGAACAGATTATTAATAGTTTTTATAAGACATCACCTTTTCAAATGAGTGGCACACAAATACATTAAATAAACATTGAATAAAATGATCTTAAGTTTCTAACATACAATATATAATATTTTGTCAACATATAACATACACTACATAAGGCAAAAAAATGAATAGCAATGTACAACTTAAGTTTTTATCAATGTGAAGCAAAAGTTGAATAGTGTTAAATTTCCATCAATCAAAAGTCTTAAATTTTCATCACTCTATAATACCAAAGTAAGATTTTTGAAGCTAGTAGATTCAATAATCTACCTTTTATTCTATAAACCTGTATGTTGTGAACCTATGTCCCAGAACACCACACAGCAAAATAACCCTCATTCCTATAAGCACAGTACAGGCACGGCATGTAGAAATGCTGGGCACAAAGCTGTCTGCATGATGGGATCAAGACAGGTCATTTCTCAGAGATGATCTCATGGGCTGATGTCAATGATCATATGGAAGGTCTAATTTACCCATCTCCTCAGGACCCAGTGCATGGTAGACCTGCAGTGGCTATTGATGTATGTGTGGTTATCTATAGGTAAGAGAATGGGTCTATGAAAGTCTATCAATAACGGCTGTAAGAAATAACCTCACTTCAGTAAGAACATAGAATGAAGTTGGAAGATCCTTCTGTGGAGATTTTATTTTTTTCCTCTAAAGGTCAAAAAAGGAGATGTCAATCTGTTTCCTAGGAAACAACATCGGCCACCAGGTCTTACAGTAAAAACACCAATCATAGAACACTATCACATTTTGAAAATATGGTATATTTCTATATTCAATTCCTAGGATGCCAAGTTCAGAAAACAGTGTGCAGATGTTCAATGTCAGACTTTCATTGTGATATTTGTTTTTATGGAAAGGCCAAGATTTTATGTCTTCTAACTTGATTTCAGTCATACTTCGTATATGTAAGAATAAACAGTAGGCCTATAAAACTGGAAGTGTTACGTTTGTTGATAGTTTGAGAGTGATCATTTTGATGTATCATTGTGGTGTTTTGAATAGCTATGGCCCTCATAGACTCATGTGCTTGAATACTTGGCCCATAGAGATGGCACTATTAGGAGGTGTGGCCTTGTTGGAGTAGGTGTGGCCTTATTGGAAGAAGCATCACTGTGGGGACAGGCTTTGAGGTCTCCTACGCTCAAGCTCTACCCCATGTGGCACACAGTCTCCTTCTACTGCCTGTGGATAAAGATGTAGAACTCTCAACTCCTCCAGTACCATGTTTGCCTGCACGCTGCCATTCTTCCTGCCATGATGATAACGGATTAAACCTCTGAACCTGCAAGCCAGCCCCAATTAAGTGGTTTTTTTTTTTTTTTTATGAGTTGCCTTGGTCATGGCATCTCTTCACAGCAATAAAACCCTAATTAAGATAATTATGTAAGATAATTTTATTAGTAGGTTTTGATTTTATGTAATTATAACAGGACAAAAGTAATTAGCATTATCATGATGGAGACTGTTTGTTGGGTGCTTACAGAAATGCACTCCTGGCTTCAGGTTGGTTTTGGCTTAGATCCTGTGAGTAGTAAGGCAGGAAGTTGCATTTCCTAGCCCTCTAGGTGCAGGTGGGCCACAGAAACCCAGAGCAGTCAAAGTATTGACAGCTTATTCTTCTCTCTCCTGCACAGCCTCAGAAGATGCTACGGCCACAGAAGCCCTGCATTCAGAATGCTAGTGGAGTGAGTTGAAGTCTCCTAAATATTTGCCCACTGGAACTTCAGAATGTGGCCTTATTTGGAATAAGGGTCTCTGCAGACATAGTTAAGACAAAGCTCTTGGTATCTTACTTGGGGAGGGCGTTATGGTAGTTTGGGTTGAATCCTATATCCAAACACAAGAGTCCTTAGAAAAGAAAAGGACTCCTAGAGGAAGAAGAAGGCCATGTGAAGATGTAAGCAGAAACTGGAGTTAGGTAGCCCCTATGCAAGGACTATCAAGAGTTGTCAGTAGCTACGAGAAGCTTAGAGAGAGGCACACAGCAGATTGGTCTGCAGAGATTTCAGAAGGACCTAATTGTATCATGCGATGAGTTTCTATTTCCAGCCTCCAGGACTGTGAGAGAATACAATTCTGTTGGTTTCAGCCACCTGGCTGGAGATGACTTATCATCCCTAAGACACTCACAAAAGTGTGGAACCAGACGAGCAGCAGTGGCCTGGCAGAGCACTCTGTGGGAAGTGTTGTGATCTCATACTTCAGAGAAGTTCACAGAGAGCAGCTTAGCTTCCTAGTTCAAGTCCAGAGAAATGGAGTGAGTGGGTAAGAAAAGGCCTCAGGCCAAGATGTGGGGCACCACAGTGGGTCCAGCACAGTAGCTTGCACTATTGTATTCTCAGTGAAAGAACATGGTGCAATAGGCCCCTTGGTCACCCCACAGGGAGACTTTGTAAGGCCTGAAGACTAGCAGTGGATGCCAATGAGACCTGTGATAAACGGTACCCTAAGGCTCTGCATGCCCAGAATGTTGCCTAGAAATTTCTTTGCTGGTGGCCAAAATATAGTGCGAATGGCTTCTGATGTTTTGATACACAGGAAGAAAAGAGGAGATGGAGAAGGGGCTAAAGATCCTCCAAACCAAGTATTTACTTTAAAGGTAGCAAACCTTTACCTGAAAGACATTAGGCTTAAAGGGGAAGTCACCTTTAGCTCCTGTGTTCTGTTTTCCCTTTGGTATTATTAGTCACATAGAAGGCACATGAAAGGCGAGGCAGAGAAAGTAATCTACTTTTTCATACATCTGAGTTATTTTTCTGAATTCAAGAATGTTATACTTTATTTCCTTCTTATCTGACATGAAGCCTTTCCAAGGAGATGCCTGTGCCTCTCAGGATATGATCTCCTGTGGCTCCAGGTACCTGCTCTGTCTTCTAGATGGGCCAGACACAGTGGAATCCCAAGGGAAACCTCAGAAAAAAGTGCAGCTGAAAATTAATGTGTCAGAGGGATTAACAAGCATGGATAATTTCCTTTTCTTTTTCCCCTTCTTTGTTTGAACATGAAGACTTTCAAATAGTCCAAATATTTTAGAGAACAGGTGAGTGAACATTCTGACACAATTATTAAAAAATTGTTAATAATTTGCTAATATCTATCTATCTATCATCTATCTATATTTGTCTATATATCTATTAATCATCTATCTATCTATTATCTATCTATCATCTATATATCTACTTATCTATCATCTCTATCATCTCTCTCTCTCTCTCTCTCTCTCTCTCTCTCTCTCTCTCCCTCTCTCCCCCTTATCCATTTCATACACCCCCAAACCTGAGACTAGATACACTACAATATTTGGGTAAAATCAGATATTATTGTTCTGTTAAGGGAACACAACAATAAAGTGATTTCTAATGACTTTCTGCTATACCCATAGACCAGTGTCTCACTCACCCATCAGTCAGAGAAGCTTCTTCTTTCATTACATGGCAACAAATACAAAGGCTCGCAACTGGACAGTGTGCGGGGAGTGCGAGACTTAGGAATATGCAGTTCTGAACAGGATGTCTTTATCAACCCTCTCCCCCACCTAGAGCTAAGGGAGCTATGCTGAAGAAGAGGCAATAAGATTGTAAGGGCAAAAGAAGATGGATGACACCAGTGAAATAGTGTCTTCCAGACACAAGAGGACTGATGCACATATGAGCTCACTGAGGCCGTGGCAGCATGCAGAGGAGTTGCAGAGGTCCAAGCCAGAGGAGGTCCCAGTGCTGAGAGCGGGAAGTGAACATGAGCTCCCATCCCTCTCCAGGAAGCAATCTGCAACTGACACCTGCATGCCAAGAAAAAAATCATGTTCTCCTATGGACTTTCACCAGGTTTACAACCCACACTTACACACTTAGGTGTAGCCCCCTAGGGCCAGCAATAGACGGCCAACACAAAATGAACCCAGTGATACTTTTGTAGGTTTTTTTTTTGGTCTCATATTACTTTGTTTGGACACACACATATGTATGTATGTATGTATGTATGTATGTATGTATGTATGTATATTTTATTGGCATATGATGGTTTCTGATTTTGTGTTTTTATGTGTTTTGGTTTGTGTGTATCTATGTTTCTTGGGAATTTTATGTTTTCCTTTAAATTCTGGGTTGTTTGGGTTTTTTTATTTGCCTGTTTGAGAGAGAGAGAGAGAGAGAGAGAGAGAGAGAGAGAGAGAGAGAGAGAGAGAGAGAGGCATGGATATGGTGGAGGAGATCTGGGAAGAGCTGGGGGAGGAGAATTCATGATCATATTATATTATATAAAATTTATTTTCAATTAAAATATAAACATTTATTACATATAAAATGTACTTGAATAATCTGATCCTATGTTTATGTCCTTGAATGGAACCTGTGACTTATTCTGCTTAGATGTCCACAAATGCATATATTTAAGGTGCAGGATACAATGATCATTTTCACACACACACACACACACACACACACACACACACACACAACTTGAAGCTATCAATCAAAGCAATAGTCGCAATAGTCACAAAAGCGACCTTCATCTCCAAGGTTTCTTTCTGTCCCTTTATGATACTGTGACCATTAATCTTAGAATCCTCTGAGAGGCAACCCTCCAGGTACACCTCTGTGCGGGCCTGTGAGGTATTATGTTAACTGAGGAGGGAAACCCCACACTACAAGTACGTGGTACCATTTCCTTAGTTCAGTCTTGGAGAAAGCAGGCATAGCATAAGCATTCATCTTTCCTTCTTTTTCCTAATTATGGACTTCTTTCTGTAATCAACAGAAGAAAAAAAAATACCAACACAGCCACTCCATCAGCAAAGAGGGGGACCCAGAGCCAGTTCCCTAACCAAAGCTGTGGCAAATCAATAGGCCCTGAAGACCTGTGCCCTGGTCAGCCAGCTTGTGAACTCTGCCCAAGACGTGGTCAACGATCCCCTTGCCTATAGTGTAGTGTCCACGGGCATAGTTAACGGCAGCATCTCCCTTGCCTGTGATGAGCTGCTCAGGGTGGAAAGGTTTTCAGTAGGTATCTGTACAAACTTCATGAATAACTGGGTTTCAGGCCTATAAACACTGCCTGGGGCCCATGCTTGCCAGCGTCTGTCTCACTGAAGAAGGTATTGAAGGAGTCTGCTCCTTCTCTGCTAGTCATGTCATTTGTCATCTGTTCATCAGGCTGGATGCTGTGTTCTAGGCAGTAGAATTCCCAGCAAGCGTTGCCAATCTGGACACCAGCCTGGCCAACATGAATGGAGATGCACTCACTCATGGTAGCTATGGGTTAGAAGGCGAGGGTGACAGAAGCAGATACTTGGTTCTGGGTCCCTATTACCATTCCCAGGAGCTAAGAGTTGAGGTAAGGAATGCAGTTTTGTTACCCTTTTCATTTTTCTTAATAGCATCTCTTCTAAAGTATATAGTTTGGATGATGGCATGGCACCTAGTTTTTTGTGAAGACCAAGAAAGACAAGTATGGCAGACATCTCATCACTTGTTAAGTCAGAGAGATTTGAGTGAATACAAATTTCTCTATTTTCAAGTTAACCTCATAATCTTAATTTTCTCTTCAGAATCAAGTAACATAGTGGCAACATCCTCATAAGACTCAAGACTCCTGCAAAACTTTAAGTATGATTAGACTTGAGTGTGTATGCACATTTCTGTGTGCAAGCACAGAACCTAGCTTAGTCACTGAAATACAATAAATAATATTTAAAAAATAAGCTATTATATCCTTACACTTGCAACATGTTTTTGTCTATTTTGTTATTTTAAAAAGATTTATTTATTATGTATACAGTGTTCTGCCTGTATGTACACCTGTACACCAGAAGAGGGCATCAGATCTCATTATAGATGGTTGTGAGCCACTATGTGGTTTCTGGAAATTGAATTCAAGACCTCTGGAAGAGCAGCAGTGCCCTTAACCTCTGAGCCCTCTCTCCAGTCCCTATTTTATGTTTTTTAAGAACATGCAGTATTGTATCAGGAGTTTGGCTCAGTATATCAAATTTTGATGAAACTATCTGGTCTAGGGAAAGGTCTAGTCTGCACTTATGGTATGCCTTCTCCTGGCTCACAAACCCAAAAGTATGCCATGGCTGCATAAGGAAATGGGTGTTCATTTTTATCAGGTACAGTGATTGTTGTTTGTGCAGGAGACAGCATGAGCAGAGCACAGTGGGTAACACCATGCTCTGGCTATGTTCATCCTTACATACCATACACACAAGGGCTATCTTTACCCACACGCCTTTGATGACAGGTTGATGACAACATTAAAAGCCAGGCAGTGATGGTACTCAGTTTCTTGACAGAGTGCAAACTGGCCCACAGCCCCAGGAATGCATGTTAACTTCTTCATAGTTTTGCAGAGCTAGGAATTGAACTTTGGGCCCCACACATACTAGGTAAGTACAACACTATTGAGCTATACTCCCAATCCTAGGAATGCATTTGAGGAAGGAACCTGTGGCTTAAGCATCAGGAAGGCTAAAGGGCTGCCTCATCCATTGCTACACCACTCTTCGCTCCTATCTCACGTACCGCTGGCAGCCTGCTCTGACTCCCTTTTCTAGCTTTCTGCTAATGGAGTGCAGTTTTGTTTACATTGTACCTTGCTCAGTTTCAAGGGATGAATCATAAATTAATTAAATCAACCTCAGCAATACTTGTCCTCCTTTGCCAAGCTTAGCTTAGAGATCTGCCTGACGGACCGTAAGGAGTCACCTGGGAGATATGAGAAAAATACTTTTCACAGGTCTTTGGCAGAAAACAAACCTAGAGTCAGGTGTGGAGGAGGATCTCTTTGTATTCTGTGTCATCCTTCTGCTTTGGATGTTTTTTTTTTTCTCACTAAAGTCATGCATGATGCTTGAAGTGGCTGCAACTGCACTGGACTCTTACACCATTGAGCTAACCTCAGCCTGGAGGTGCCTACTCCAGACTTGTTAAGCCAGATTAAAATCAAATGGTCACTTTGTTATGCTTGGTGCATTGTGCGTACAGTTTGGTATTTACAGTCAGGGTCTGAGAAGGCAATTCAACACAAAGTTTAGTTGATTACATCTGGTTAAAAGTTGATCTCCGGATCTATTCATTATAATATTATCTCTGCACTGCGCTTTGTAATCTGTGGTAAAGCATTCGGGCTCCAGGCATAGATATTTTCTTCCCAAGTCCACCTGGTACAAAGGTAGATTGTTCAGATTGGGCTGCCTGGAGCCGCTATGTTGTTGATAAACAGGCTTGTTAACAAGTGTATCGTGGCAGCAGAGATGTCACAATCTCCACTAACATACATACTTGCTATTTGAATATAGACAAGGCCATGGTTGCTGTCATAGCCTGAATAACTAACTCTATTAAAAACAAATCAATCCACATTCAAAACCATAATATTTTCCTGATGGTTGTGTTTCTTTAGCCTTTATATTGGCTTGTTTTTATACAGTGTTTCCTTGCCAGCCTGCTCTTCAAAGACTTGCTGAAATCTGTTACATGCTTGACACACAAAATGTGTTTTGCTTGCCCCAGTGGCTAATTAATTGAAGTGGGAAAAAGAAATTTCAAATATAAGTGATTAACAACATAAGCTTAGAAGTTACCACCCACACATGAAGCCACTCTTCAGTGGAAAAAAAAAAAATGAATAGCATTACTTGAAACCATAAGGGAACCTAAAGTTCATCTTCAAGGAGAAGAGGATTGGGTTCCGGTAGAAGGTTCTAGTGTCTTCAATTTATTTACATAAAGACCTTGCTATGTGCTTGTAGCTCTGTTATGCTTTAGAAGTCAGACTGATTAGAGGACTTTATGAAATTTTTTCTTCGATGGTATATTTAATGTTATAAAAACGTTATTACCCAGTTTTATTCTATAAAGTATATTATAATGTAATTTAATTACATTTAAAAAACTTGTACCAGAGCCAATTCCCATCTAAAAAGGAGAATCTTGGTTTTGTTTGGATTGTAATGTGATAAAATGTTCCACAACATAAAAACTAAAGTGTGTGTTTAATGCTCAACTGTATAATGTGAGTGTTCCCGTTAGCTCATCCTCCCACGGGGATCCACTGCTAACTACTTAATGCACACATTTTCAGTTCCTTATGCATATCTGATATGTGAGGTATTTTATCACATACTTTCCTATAAACTGTTTTGCCATCTGATAGGTATCTCTCGAACATGTCTCCGAGTCCCAGGCCATCTTCAGTCACCTCACAGCATCTGTAGAGATTCCATAATCTCTGCCTTCAAATGGTGTTTTATTTGCATGCAGTGTACATTCTTCCTACTGCAGGACATAAATCATCCTAGGCTACTTGTAACACATAGAAGAATCTCTGTACTGTGTCAACAATTATCTTACTGTATGGCTCAGAGAATAATGAGAAGAAAATTCTGTGTATGCTTAGTAGAGATGTAATTTCCCTTAATATTTTGTTTTTTAAAAAGTGCTTTTGTCTTTCTTTCTTTCTTTCTTTCTTTCTTTCTTTCTTTCTTTCTTTCTTTCTTTCTTTCTTTCCTTCTAGACTTATTTAAGTATAGTGTTTTGTCTGCATGTATGTCTACACACCAGAAGAGGGCACCAGATCTCATTATACATGGTTGTGAGACACTAATTGCTGGGAATTGAACTCTGGACCTTTGGAAGAGCAGGCAGTGCTTTTAACCTCTGAGACATCTCTCCAGCCCATTGCTTTTAGGTTTTTTAAATACAGATTTATTTATTTTGTTTTATGTGTATGAATGCTTTGCCTGCATGTATATATGTATACTGTGTGCACACAGTGCCCAAGGAGGCTATAAAACAAAACTCCAAACATCCCAACTATTTGAAATAATTCTATAGAGCACATAAAAGCATCCATATCTTCATATACCGATCTGAGCATTCTCCTGGGGATTAAGAAGGAAATGGAATTACTTTATTAAAGGATAATGCTTTAAAATATAAATTCATACTAGTAAAATGTTCTAGGAAGTTTATGTCAATTTATATGCTCCCTTCTTCCCTCTTTTCTCTCCCACTTTTTTTTTTTTTTTTTAAATGGACTCCTGATTAACGTGCAACTAATGCTGTAGACTAGGCTGGTCTTCAACTTGTGGTGAATATTTGTCTATCTGGAAGATTAAAACAACAATGTGCATAGTTTGCATTATAATTAATGATTATCGACTTTCAGTTTCAGGGAGACATACACACTCACACTATAGCCGGTGATGTCTAGAAGAGGAGGGCTAGGCTGCCTCTTCATTGGCTTACATCTCGGTTCAAGGGAAGGATGTTCCTCCTTCCAAATCAGAAAGAATCCAATAGTAAAACAATGTCTGTATATACAATACTCTATATGAATCAGGCAGTTCAAGTAATATGACTGATGATGATGAAAATTTAACCCTGTGATACCTCAAGTGTGGCTGTATTTTGAAGTGCAGCTTGGGGGGGGGGCAGGTGGCCATTTGTTTCTAGAGGTAAACGTATAGAGCATGCACATAGTGGTGTGTGGCTTTTCCTCTTTTTAGTGACCCCGCTACTCACGGATCGGTGGGGAGCTGTGGCTAAGCATTACAACCTGAATAGGTAATGAGCATCCCCAAAGCATAGAAGCTTAACTTTCCTGCCTCATTGTCAGCTGGACCAGCTTCAAAATGTGAATGATCGCATTCTCTTTTGCTACCGGCGTAAGATTTTTGTGCTGGCATTTAAGATGGGCCTGGTAACCTAACAGAAGCCTAGCAATCTTGAGCATGTTTCTCTCTTTCCGAGTTTAAGATTTCACTGGGGCTACCAGTGAGATGGTACAAAGGGTCCAAATGCCCTCACTGGCCCTCACCTGACAGTCTGAGTTTGATGTCTGGATTGCAAGGTGGAAGAAGAAAGCAGACATCCAAAAATTGTCCTTGGCCCTCCACACATGTGCTGTGATATGCACAGGCCCACACTAGCACACACATGGCATACAGGTATGCACACATGCACATGTGTACATGTAGACACAAAAATAATAATGCTAAATAAAATGAAATTTAGAAAGACTTTATTGTGAACACAACCAATTTAACACACAAAAAAAGGAGAAAGGAAGTATGAGTTAGGAAAATCTCCATTTTGTGCAACATTGCACTGTAGTGACTGGAGAGCACACGTCAAAATGCAAATGACCTTGCAGACAAATGATTAGACATCCCGTCCAAATCTAACTAAGTCTGTCCCTGCTTAGCTTCCAAGATCAGAGGGAACACACCAGGAGACCTCCACGGTAACATGGCTGACGACCAAATTACTAGACAGGATACAATAGCTCAGCAAGTTTGCTTTGCAAGAGGTAAATATAAAATACATCATTTATATTACCACATCAAAATAAGCAGAGAAACTAGAAAGAGAAAAACAGATTCCATTTGAAGAGTAAGAACAATAACCCAAAGGTGACCTGGATATGAAAATGTGCAAATTGTCAATAGAGAATATTAAAATGTGTTGCCTGAGGAACCTATGTAAAAAGAATATAGAGTGACACACTGTGCTAACAAGTGGAGAGGGTGGGTCCTGTAACTGATAGCATTTCTTTCCAGAAAAGTATCCACAAACCTTATAAACTCAACAAGATTTCAGTGGTCTGTGGTTCTTCGTGGAACATGACAAACTGATGCTGAAATTCATGTGCTGGAGGCCAAGGTATTTCCCACATAAAGGACAGGGAGGGGGAAACAGTTCTGAGAATGCAAAGGAGGGAAGGCTGGCCCTTGAGATCTGAAGGGTCACTACAAAGTGACAGCGACAAAGACGGCGCCCCAGACATGATCAGAAAGCTCAATGAAATAAACTGCTATAAAGAGGACTTACCAAATCTACATGCTCTTCTGACCACCAGGCCCCTAACAGCTATTCTACCTCAAGCCAGCAGAGAAACGATAGCCTTTACCGCACAGTGCCAATTCAGTGAAATGCACCAGGTAAATTCAAATAAAATTTCAGGCTAAAGAATTAAACATGATCAGATAGTTTAGTTTTACAATTTAGCTTAGTTGTTTAGGGGCTAAGATGCTTTTAGGTCTAGAAAGATGTTTTAATTTGATAGAGATGAGATATGATAGATATTGATTTACATTCAGAATTTTAGACTCACCAAGATAGGAAATATGTTTTCTTCAAGGTTGCCAAGTGCAAATAGCAAAAACACTATGAATGTAACATTAATATAATTCCTGATTGTTTCATGATTCATCTTGCTAAGTTTAGCTTATCTTATATATGTGTAATAATATAAGTGTATATGTAAAAACCATTTAAAAAGAACTGAACGTGAAGTATAAAATTAAAACTCTTGGAAGAGAATGTTATTGAACATTCTTTGCAATCTCTGCATAAAGAAGAGCTTCACTAGTATAAAAGCCCCAAAACATGAAGGACAAATCACAAAAATGTGAGAAATAGTCCTAGTTTAAAAGGTATTTAACAGGTCCAATTACAGGTAAGAGACTGAGAAAGGTAATGGCAGTAAATATAATTCACAAAAGAATTAGTATTAAAGATATATGAAATAATAATAATAAAAGGAAATGACCCAATATAAAAAAACAAAAAGAGCTGGGCAGTGGCATCGCACATCTTTAATGGCAGCACATGGGAGACAGGCAGGCAGATGTTTGTGAGTTCCAGGCCAACCTGGTCTGCAAAGTGAATCTAGGACAGCCAGGGATACACAGAGAAACACTTTCTTGAAAGACCAAACCCAAAATAAGAACAACACACAACATTGACAAAAACGGATATGTTTGGCAGATCTTTGGAGTCTTTGGGGCTTTGCTACCTCTATGGCCTTGAGAGCTAAGAGGTAAGCAAGCTTAGCATCTAAAAGCACTAACTCTGGAAGGAGCCCTCCAATGCTATCTGTGACATTAAACAAATTCTAGTTCAAATGCCTACAGCTCAGCTCCCTCTTCCATGAAGTGTAAATGATACCAACAGGCAAAACATACAGAGATACTTTATATTCCCAAGGTTTGTGTGGCCCCAGGGGGGGAACTGTAAGCAGTGCAGAGGGAACGGAGGAAGCACTGCACAGAAATGGCATTTTTATTTACTTGCTAATATCACACACAATTAAACCTGCTGGTTCCGTTTCAAGTACCAATTCTTGAAAACCCTTGCACCTGTGGTCAGGGGACATGCAACCATGTATGGCAGTATTGGTATTGATTATGTTAGCAATATTAAAACTATCCAAATGTCCATCAGGAAGAAAAGAGATGAAATGTGGAGGATTCTGTCAACGTTAATTTTATATTAACAGAAAAGCAATGTGGAGACTGATCTAGATGGCATTATTCCATTTACTTGAAATGTCCCAAACAGTATGTATGTTATGAACAAACAAATGTAGAAAAAAATATGAGAGGAAACATGAATGAACCTACTGTCTTCAAAATGGTGGCTACATGTGAGTAAGAAAAGACCATCAGTAGCCGGAGGAATCAGGGATCCAGGCTGACAGAAATGCGAGCACAACCTAGAAGCCTCTACACCACCGTTTTCGCAGAAGTCCATGAACAGGGCAGCAAAGGCACCAACAAGATTCCCCCAAGACCTTGCTGTTCGCACAGATCATTACTTCTTACGTCATTGGTTAGAACTAGTCCTTAGGCCCCGCCCATCTGGAGGGCGTTCTTTTGCTGCCCAATAGCAATGGCTCTCACGTCTGAGCTGTAGTCTAAAAAGAACTGGAACACACTCAACTCCAGAATAAATAGGCGGTCCACTGTATTATTTGCTCTTGATCCAGAACTCTTCAGTAATCCAGCCTTTCTGGGTTGCTCCATCTCTGATCTTCAGTGAGATCTGCCAAGAGATGCCAAGTCTTACTTCGCAGTCGCCAGAGGGGAACATGGATTACCGGTATTTGATCCACCAGTGATTCACAACATCTGGAGTGGGTATACCTTTTTTTTTTTTTGAAATTTTCATACAAGTGTCTGGAACATTTTTGATTTTTAAAATTAAATGTTAAGTAGTAATCATTATAACGATTCTTTTAAAATAACTTAGGGCTCACCTCTCGGTGGCAGAATGAAGCACGTTGATTCCAGAGTGCTCGCATGAGGTGCGCGCTGCCTGGTAGAACTTCCATGAGCTGGGGATGCTTTGAAAGGATCATTCATCAAAGCCTGCAGTTTTGGCAGACCCTGAGCTACCGCTTTAATTAGCATCACGTTGCTTTCTTCAGTTTAGAATTTTGCATAGGTTAAAGCAACCGGGGACATATTTTTCTAAAACCCACCTGTTCAGTCAGCATCGCGTACCCTTTGGTTTTCCATAAATAGCCCAAGGTGAAGAATGGTCGATCTGCATGTTTCCAGACTCACAGCTTGGGAGTGCCACAACCAAGCATACGGAAAGATAGAGTTCTGGGGCTTTGTGACTTTTCTTGAGCCAGAAAAGTGGGTACCAGAGGCTGTTTCCTTAATACCTGCTCCAATCCCCACCTGGCCCTCTGGCTTGGAGCAGTGCTTGTAATTAAGTCAGAGCTTCAGCTGCTTTGATGTTGTCCTGAATAGTATTTAACATTCCCCGCCCCCCAAGGATCTGTAAACACCAGCATTCGCTAGCATCCTCATATATCATCAGAAGAACCGCCTACATCGCTCAGTTAGGCACCTGTGACAGCTTGCTTTTTAATTACATATAGGTGTTAGATAATTTGGCTCTATTGTTAAGTCAGTAAACGTAAGAATTGAATAGAACAAAATCTGTCCCAAGGGCATAGGATGCAGCTGTATTTGTTAATTGCCCCTCCCCCATCCCCCTCCAAGTCTTGGTGTACGTGTCACTTTCATTCAAAAAGCACATGAGGTTTGGGAGTTCCTCTCTAATTCTGGAGGTGACAGGCAGGGGCGTGTGGATGGGCATGTGCCAACTGTGATGGCTCGTGCCATTTGCCTCGGTGGAAAGTAGCTTTGTGTTTAGAGAGGTTTCCTCGATTCTCTTTGTCTCCTCATTGCTTCTGGAAATAGATACCTCACTATAGACACATCCTACACTTCATACAGCTTACGTCTTGAGAACCAGCTGGACATTTTAACAAAAGGAATAACATGCAAAGCACAGGCCTTCTCTTTCCATGATGCCTGTTCTCCCTGGTGCAAGTTGAGCAGAGCGTTACTGTGTTTACTTAGAGTACGCTGCACAGGGATGCACTTCTCACAGGCTAGATGTATTGGCTTGCTGTCCACAGAGAACCTCTCTGAGTAGGCCTCAGTTGTGGAGGACAGCCTCATCCAGTGGTGGCATCAGCCACAATGGGGACCCAAAGGCTTTGAAACATTTTGACCTGATGTGCATCCACTCTGATGGGCACTATTTGCCCCCAAATGCCGCTGAGATCTTGTCACAACCCATACCAAAGACTTTTCCTTCTGCCCAGGGCTGCTTCTTTCCTCTGTCTTCCGCTGATGTTGATCCTTAGCTCCCTGGAGGTCAAACTATCTCAGTGGTCTGCTTTTCAACAGTTTCACCTGTGACACTTAACGACCTATCCCAACCACATCTGTGATGTTTACACATTCAGGAGTGGTGCTCAGGCAGGCTAAGGGGTATAACGCCGATAGGGTCATGGAATTATGGATTCTAGAGAATGCTAGAATGCTTAGTGGGGCTATTTTGCAAGGTGGTAGAAACCTTAGGGCGTGGGGTGTACCTAGGGGAATTAGGTCACTTAGTGTGTGCCTTTGAAGGTTACAGCGGTCCTTGGCCCCTTTCTCTCTCCTGGCTTACTATTCATGAGGAAGCTATCCTGTCATGGGCCCCTGCTGTCATGATTGCTACTGTACATCTCACTGGAGAGTGCAAGGGCAGAGTCCCAGGGACTAGAAGCTCTGAAACCAAGAGATGTGTTCTTTCCTAAGTTCTTCGTGTCAAGTACTCTGTCACAGCGACAAGAAAGCCAACTGATAGTGGGCTGAAGCAAGCAAGCACTGTCTGACCACCTTGAAAAAAGGACTCAGCATATCTGGGTGTCATGGGGTAGAACTCAGAACAACAACAACAACAAACAACATTGTCTATAGAGATGGATTACTGAGCTTTAAGCTAGAAAGGGAAGCTGTAGGGTGCTATCAGAAGGCTTGACCCACAAAGGGTTCTACAGGGTGTGACCTAGTCCCAAAGGCTCTCCCCAGGCGTGAGTCAGTTTAATCAGTGTGGCCAGAGCAGGAAATCTCCTGCTGTGTACTTTCCCTTTCTTACTGCTAACCCCTGTGAGACAAGCAAGCCATCAGGTAGGGGAGAATAGAAAGTGGCATACAACCCAGGGGAGAAGCCAGCTTGGGCCCCTCTCTCAAAGAGCAGCTTGCAAGAGTCATCACCTGGAGGTGCTGGGTGCTGGATGCTGGGTGCTGGACGCTGGTGCTGGGTGCTGAGAGATGGTTTCCTGGAGTCTGTTGTTTCCTTAACAGCAACTGTTCTTCTGCCTTGAAGTCACTGGAAGGAGAAAGCTTGCAGAGCTTTCTTAGGGATTTATAGAAGGGGTTTGTGGCACAGGGGATTTGCATAAAGGAGCTGACAACAGCCCTAGTAGGCAGTGCTGAGAGAAAAAAAAATCACTTAATGAGGCCATGAAAACAGTGGTGACAAATAACACAGAGTCTGTTGAGCTAGGCCACCTGGTTCACAGGCTACACTTAGTAGCTCTTTGATCTTGAGCATGTTACTTAAATTCTCTGAGTTGCTTTTCTCGTCTGAAAAATGGGAATAATAATAGAACGTGCCCCATGAGGCCACTGTAAGAATTAAATTGGCCAACCTCTAAGGAAGGCAGAGAATAGCTAAGAAGTAACAAATGCTCTTGTAAACATTGTTACGGACCAGGTTATTTCGCTGAGTATCATGTGAGCAGGCAGAGGAGTCCATGGCTTCAGAGTTTCAGAGTTGAGAGCAAGCTAAATGCCAGCTTATTAAATGAGTTTTCTCTGCTGCTGAACTAGGAAAGATCAGTCTGTGCCTGGAAACCTAGAAAACGCAAGCTTCGTGTCTCATGTCGGCGCTGTGGATTTCCTTTCTTTTATAGAGAGGGTGTGGTGTATGAACTGGTCGGACGTGTAGACACTGGTAGCACTCTTTCGCAGGCATTGGAAAGTGCTATTTTATTGAGAGAGACAGACAGACAGGGAGGGAGGGAGAGAAAGAGGGAGAGAGAGAGAGAGAGAGAGAGAGAGAGAGAGAGAGAGAGACAGAGACAGAGACAGAGACAGAGACAGACAGAGACAGAGAGAGACAGAGAGAGACAGAGAGACAAAGAGAGAGACAGAGACAGACAGACAGACAGACAGACACACACACACACAGAGATCAGTGTTTCCAGAAGAAATGTTGAGACACACACACACACACACACACACACACACACACACACACACACACACACACACACACACACACACACACACACACACACACACACACAGATCAGTGTTTCCAGGAGAAATGTTGAAGGTGGAGCTCATGATCACATCAGGCCAGCAGGAGGCGCTGTTCCTGTGCAAATCTTGTAGAATGGACAAATGCCACTCAGTATTCAGGACATCGTGCCTCAAACTGACTGTTTAAATAGCATCATTTGATAAAGATTTCTGGTCTGTTTTGTTGATATTTGTGAATACCAGTGTTGGCTAATAAAAATTCTTTTCAAATTCCTTGCCCACAACTTCAATCTGTATGCTTTTAATAAAAAAGAGTGGAAAGCCAGATTTTTCTTTTTTTCTTTTAATCTCCTGGAAAAGGAGATGTCTTTTGTTCAAAATCTGTGCAGTGGTTTCCAAGTATTCAAAGCAGAATTTAAAACATAAAATTTAAAGAGAATTTCATACTTACTTTGTATATTAACGTCATGTAATTTGTTCTTTGTTATGATCTACATTGCATTTAAAATCAATTAATTTTATATCACATGTGATTTTAATTGAGTTAAATAATAACCATGTTAAAACAAGGTCAAGATTGTGTCGTTATGTTTATGTCACCAGTTTGTTGCTGTCTGTTGTGAATTTGTTCTCTTGTCATAGAAATAATCTGAAAATATAATTTTCTAGTACTAGGAAAGTAATCAATACAATGCTTTGTTATAGGAATATGACAAAGTTATGAATATGGGACAGATATTACCTTCCCAATGTGGAGCATACAGGCACATAAAGGTGCATAGTGTGTGTGTGTGTGTGTGTGTGTCTGTGTGTGTGTGTATGAGTGCTTCTTCACCTTTGTGACACAATTTTGAGCCTCACAAAAAGTAATTTAAGTTAATGAATTGTTTATCAATTGTGCCATACTGGCCTTTGTAGGAATGAAACTGTTCGAGTGGATTTGCTTAGTTCTCTTTTTTTCAAAATTGATGCGTCCCTAGAAACCTCTGAAGGAGATTTTTCCTTTTAAGTTTGTATCTCAAAAGCAGGTCTTGGGACCAGGGAGATGGCAGTGTTTAAGATCACTGGCTGCTCTTCTAAAGGTCTTGAGTTTAATTCCCAGCAACCACATGGTGGCTCACCACTATCTATTATAATGGAATCTGATACCCTCTTTTGTTGTGCAGACCAACATACAGACTCATATACATAAACAAACTTTAATATTCAAAGAAAAAAAGCAAAAACAACAAAACAAAACCCAGTCATTAGCCAATTTTCTTTTCTTTTCTCTTTCTTTCTTTCTTCCTTTTTTTTTTTTTTTTTTTTTTTTTTTTGAGACAAGGTTTCTTTGTGTAACAGCCCTGGATGTCCTAGACTCACTTTTTAGACCAGGCTGTCCTCAAACTCACAGAATGCTTGGATTAAAGACATGAGCCACCACACTGGGCTTCAGCCAACTTTCAACAGCCATAAACCACAGTCAGTCCATTTTGCAGACTAGGCCATATACAATAAACATGATTCATTGGCTCCCATTTCTAGAAGCTAAGAAGTGTGCTATTAAAATCCAAATTAGCATCTGGCAAGGTCTTCTGACTGTGTTGCTAGTGGCTGATGTCAAAAGGGAGCACAAGCCAGGGGCACACCCACATTTTCACAGTGACACCTGCTGTACTTATGAAAGTGGAATATGCTTGCTCTAATCATATCTTAAAGATTTACTTGTTGGTATGACTACCATGGCCCTTAAATTTCAGCATAAGATGTGGGGAGGACAGTATTCAGAGCATAGCAGCTGCCCTGCAAAGTTAACTTCCCTGCCAGTTAGACTTGGGATATTTTTCTTAAATAGAACATCAAGTTGTTGACTTAGTGACCTTTTAAGATGAATATTTTTTCATTTAAAAAGTAATCGTTTGTGTGTATATGTATGATGTGTGTGCATGCCATGGCACTCATGTGGAGGCCAGAGAAGAATTCTCTCTTACTACCTTTACAAGGGCTCCAAGTCTTGAACTTAGGATATTGTGAAGGCATCCGTGGGCAGCAATTATCTTTACCAGCTGAGCCATCTTGGTGCCCTGTGAATGACTCTGTAACATTTAAATGTAATTATGAAATGTCCAGATTTTAGAATATGGCAGATTTATGACTTTACATTTTAATTTAAAGGTAATCTTGAATAAAACCACAGTCTTTTGATCTCTGTTGTATGTACTTTATGGTTACACAAAGATGGCTTATTAGTGTTTAAAATCAAAGTGGCATCCACACTAGAGGCAGTTGTTTAAATATATTTATCTAAATCTGCACCAGAGGTCTTGTTATTTAGAGAAATAATGTTGAAAATGAGAGGTGTCAAGGTACAGATAGATGGTCCCAAGTTATAATGAGTTGGCATGATTTTTTCCTCTCGTATGTTTTATTCATTTATTTATTTTTACTTACTTATGTATATATTTATTATACAGGGCTATATAAGGCTATTTTCATGCATGCATAGAACGCACTTTGAGCATATTTCCCTGTGCTGGCTAGTTTTAAGTCAACTTGACACCAGCTGGAGTCATTTGGGAAAAGAGACTCTCAATTAAGAAAACCCTTCCATAAGCTTGGCCTGTAGGTCTGTGTGTTGTGCATTTTGTGAATGAGTGATTGATGAGGGAGGGCCTGGCCAGTTGTGGGTGGTGCCACCTCTGGGCTGGTGGTTCTGAGTGCTACGAGGAAGCAAGCTGAGCAATCCACAAGGCGCAAGCTAGGAAGCAGTGGTCCACGGCCTTTGCAGATTCTGCCTCCAGGTTCCTGCCTGGCCTCCCACTGTGCTCCGTCTTTTATTCCTTCTCCATCTCTCATAAGTTCATTTGTCTCTCTAGAAAATTTCACTTCTACTCTTACACACTCATCCATATATGATTTTATGTATTTATAAATCCAGGACCTACAAATGAGAGAGAACATATTCTTTTTGAGGTTACTTAATTCCCTTGATGTGATTGTCTACAGCTGCATATGCAGCTTTTTTTTCCTTTATGGATGAACAAGTTTCTATTGTGCATCTAACTCACATTTTCTTCATCCATCCCTCTGTTTTTGGACAACTAGGCTGGTTCTGTCGCTTAGCTATTGTGAATAATGCTGCCGTAAACACTGATGTGCAAATGTCTTTGTGTTATGTTGACGTGGAATCTTGTGGGTAATTACTGGGGAGTGTTATAACTGAGTCACAAGCTAGTTTTACACACACACACACACACACACATACACACACACACACACTTTTTTTTTGAGCATCCATGTTGATTTCCTTGGAGGCTAGACCGGTTAACATTCCTACCAGCACTGTATAGGTATTACATTTTATCTAATCTTGGCCAGTTCAAATGTATTACATCAGATTTTGGTATATGGGCTACTGCAGGGAGATTTTGACCAGTTACTTTTTGGTTGAGTTTTGTGCACAGCTGCACTGAGTTGAACAATGCTCTTGGTTCTTTTATTGAAAGTCTATTGTGTCTAATAGCACTGGGTGATGAGGGCAGGGTGGGGGCCCTTGCTGTGGGCTCCCAGTGACCTAGTTGCATACTCAGTGTGTATTTGGGGGGAAATGCCTCAATCCTTGCTCTCTGCCCTCACAGGTTTGTGGGGGCTCTTGTTCCTGCTCCCAGCTCTGTGAAAGTCTTTCCTTTCCAGATCTCCAGTATCAAGGGACAGGAAAGAGCAAGCGGTTGGTCAGTGGTTACCACTGACCTCAACTAAGCCTTGCTTTCTGCTTCAAAGTCTTTTGCTAGGTGTCACTGGCAATAATGTATCTAGCCTCTGGTGGCCCATTTAGCTGTCCCTGTATGTGCTGGGGGAGCACTTCCTGGCAGGCCTCACAGACCTTGCTGGGCCTCCTGTGGCAGGAGGCCATGTGCTCACAGCTCCCTAGGGAGCCCATAGGGATCTTACCTGGTTTTGTAACTTCACTTACAGCCATCGCTTCCTGTAGGAATAAATGTTGCTGTGTACCATATTGACTATTCTCTCTCTCTTTCTCTGAGCACATGGAAGAGGTTCCTAATCTCCCATTTTACCCATTTTATTGACAACCCTTTTGACGTTCTGAAGGTGCAAAACTATACCCATATTGCTACATCTTTTTCATTTTAAGTATGGTTTGCGGTGCATCACCCACCACAAAACAGGGTGTGTGTTAGGTGTTGTAAATGAGCACAGTTAGGGTAGGCTGGGCTGCGCTCTGAGGTTTGGAAGGCAGGTATATTAAATGCCTTTCGAGTCAAGTGCTCAGCATATAATGGCCTTATAAGGATGTAACCTCGTTGTCAGCCAAAGAGTGAGCATGAGTTATGGCGAAGAATATTAACTGTCAGCCTGACTGAGGAATGCATCAGAGACAGCGAAGCACGCCTCTAGGGGCATCCGTGAGTGCATTTCCAGACACGATCTCATCTGGAGGGCTCTGACATGGCACACGGACCCCTCGATGCATTCATAATCTGATGAGAAAGTTGGGAGCTGGTACAAGGGACAAGGTCTGGCCTCCTGGAGGCAGTAGTCGGTCACTGAGTGGTTTCGCAGGGACTGTAATTGTCCTGGCCCCTTCCTGTATTCCCTTTCTTTACTTCCTGGGTGTCACGATACAAACTGCCCTGTCCACTCTGCTATCCCTGCTGCCATAAATGGATACCTCTGAGATCCTGAACCAAATTGAATCTTTCCATCCTTGCCTTGTTCTCTCTGGCACAAAAGTATTGAATACATATGTTCATCCTTTCAAGAAGATATGGGGAAGGCCAGCAAACAACTAGCAGGGACCACAGTGTACTGATGTACTGTTTGGAGCTATGGCGTGGTTCTGGAACAGTATTTAGTAACTTATCTTGTTCTAATGGAGGGTGGCAAAGCTTATTCATCCTCCCTATCTTATTTTCTAATAATTTTTTTTTGTTAGGATTGGGTTTAGTGTATCAGTGTGGTTGTAATTTTAGGCTGTATTTTTTTTTTATCTATTTGCTTAAAAATATGTCTAGCTTTTCCCAAAGTGAAGTCTAAAAATGATATCAAACACACACTTTAAAATTGAGTGTCCTTATGTTCAAGGCACTGTGCTAAATTCTTTAAACAAAAACCAAAGTCACTCTGCTCTTTACTTTTTAACCCACTGATTACACATTTTGCCCTATAATT
>OU015750.1:91328588-91343155 GCA_907169655.1 Acomys percivali | reverse complement strand
CCAAAGTCACATTTTCCTTTAGAGGACCCAGAGGAGGTCCTCTGGCACCTGTACTTCAACCCGGTGAGATGCATTTTAGACTTTTGACATCTGGAACTTAAGACATATGTTTGTGCTCTTCTAAGCCAGCAAATATGTTATCGTGTTAGTAGGAAAGTAATGCATACAGTAGAATGTGTAGGCCTTAAATGTACAGTTTGCTAAGCTTTGGCAAACATCATCCATGCTGCCAACCAACTTACTGGTCTTTGCAATCCAGTGAAAGGTCTTTCATTGGCTCCCTCTTTTCAAAGCCCTCTTTCCCAAAGGAGAGGCAACCACCGTGCTAATTTCTATCTCCTTTTGTCCGTGTTTCAACTCAATATATGCAAAATCATATTCATTCTTGTGAAAAAAACCAAACCTGACTTTTTTTTTTCAATATACAGACTTTGAGATTTGTCCGATTTGATTCTACCAATTACTCCATCCTTCCTATTGCTTAGTACTTTTTACACACACTACCAGGTCACATCAGGACCATGCCTTGCATGCCATTTCTGTCATAAGCTATCAGTCAAAGAAGAATCAGCAGCAACCCAGATTCAAATTGATGGAGAAACAATTCTTCTTGATGTGCGCTGGAAAGCCTCTTGGGAACTGGATTGTGTTCCCTCCTCCCATACCCGAGTCATCCCCCTAGTATCCCAGAATGTGATGGTGTTTGGAGGCATGGCTCTCAGAGAATCAATTAAGGTACAATGAGACCATATGGTGACTCCCAATTCGATACATCTTTTAAAATAATGTTGCTGCTAATTTTTCAGAATTTCATGTAATATATTTTGCTTGTATTTACCCCTCCCCACAATTTGTCCTAAATCCATTCCCACCTCCAAGCCCCCATCACTTTATGTACTCTTTTTTTTTTTTTTTGCGGTAAACCATTATATCCAACTTGTGCTGTCCTTATACTCCAATGTGTGGCGCCATCTACTGGAGCATGATGGACCTACCGGGAGCCACACCCTTAAAATTGACTCTCCTTACCTCAGAAAACCATCAGTTCTCCACAGCGCCTCAGTTACGGACGGGGCCTCAGGAGTCTCTTCCCCTTTCATGCTGGAATGTTGTCTGATTCGATCTTGTGTACTCAGTCATTGCTGCTGTGACTTCAGGAGTGCAGTGGCCCTGTTATGTCCAGATGACAGTTTCACACTAGCTCTCCTACACCTCTGGTTCTTACAGTCTTTCTGTCCCTTTTCCAGCATGGTCCCCGAGCCTTTGGTGTACGTGTACATGCATGTTTAGGAAGCATATAAAATAGTAAGTTTCTATGTGGCTTTTGGAAACATCTTTAATGTTATCTTTTTCTTTCCTCTCACTGTTGACTTACCCTTTCATCTCTCTCCAACATAAACCCCCTTTCCTATATGTTCTTCCACTGACTGTACCACCTATGTTTAATAACCCCCCTCTATTGATATCGCTTTTCCACCTTCCCATAATGATCTCTTTCTAGTTTCTCAGATTCAATAAACACACACATCAAAAGCCAGATTGACTCCATCAGTCTAATTTTTCCAGTGCAACCCACTAGTATATCTTTTTAAGGATGCGAGATTGGGAGAGAAATACAGGGAAGGAAGGCCTATAGAAGACACAGAGCAGCCGTCTAAGAACTGGGATAAGAGGCCTTAAAATGAAGTCAACCCTACTGACACCATGGTGTTAGATGTTTATCCTACAGAACTATAAAGAACCATGTTCTTTAATTTGCCCAGTCTGCGGTATCTGCAGCAGCTCTAGCAAACTCATGCAGACCCATCGTAGGGGCCAGGACACTCTGTGTCTCTGTGGGAAGTGAAATCTTGTGCTTTATTGAAGATCTTTGCTTGCAGTTGGGTGTGTTGCTTGGGCCAAAAAGACTGAGGCAGGAGGATCAGTGCAAGTCTAAGGCCAGCCTGACAGTGTGTGTCTGGGCTGTAGGTGAGACCTTGTCTAAAAAAAAAAATCCCTATTTTTGGTTTGTCTCATATATTTTGTTTTGTTTCTTTCTTTTAAAAATTTGTTCTTCTTTTGCATTTTCTACTTTCTTTTGGTTTATCTTACAATTCTTATCCCCCTCCTCCCCCAGTTCTCATTCTGTCCTGTTTCTTTATAATTACTCTATGGGCTAGGTTATGTATCTTTAATGTATTATAGCCTACACAGAATCAGCATCCTATTTTTCAAATAATATTTAAGGCATTCAAAACACTAAATATAGTTTGTGTTCTTGTCACATTTCCTGAATATATAACTTCACTAATGTTTGTAAACAGTTGTATCAGTTACTTTCATGTCACATGACAAACTATCTGATGGAAACCACTTAAAGAAGGCCAGTTTAAATTTGGCTCATGGTCTCAGAGGCTTCATTTATTTGTGTAGGAGAAGACATGGGAGAATTAATGGTGATGAAACATATGGAGGAGGCTCCTCAGATACTGCAACCAGAGTTTAAGGCAAGAACCAGAGACCAAGCTGTATCCTTCAAATGCCAGCTCCCAGCAACCTACTTCTATTAGCTAAGCCACGGCCCCGAGGGTTCCTTCCTCAGTCTCCTAAAACAGTAATATGTGGGGGTATGCCCAAACCATAACAATAGTCACTTGTCTTTAAAAAGTAAGATACAAAAAAAGTAGACCTTTTTATGCTTACCCTTGCACCTAAAACTTTTGGAGTTTTTCCATTTCTTTTTTGCAGATTTGATGCCATGGAACATTTTTTTTTATCCACAAAGGAACTTCCTTTAGTACTTCTTAAAATAAAATTTTGGTTGCCTTTTTTTTTCTTAGTTTTTATCACTAGATAGACTTATAAGCTGGCAAGTTTTAAGATTTTTCATTTGTAAATGTTTATTTTATTTTTCATTATGTATATGTGTTTGTCTACCACTGTTTTGTTAGTCTAGCATAATTTCTAACTATATTCTAAGTCTCATCCTTTTTTTTTAACTTTTATTGAATGTCTATGATTTACACATCATGCACCAAAATCCCTGTCCTCCCTCCAGTAAAATAAAACAAACAGACAAACAAAAAAATCTTGTCACAGAAGCTGTAGTGTATCACGCAGTACAGCCTTTTGTCCACATATGTTTACTTTCAGATGTTCATTGCTACAAGTCATGGGTCTGGTTTGAGGCCTACACTACTGTTACTGGATCCTCACTGGGACTGCTGTTGGATATCCCATTGTTGCCATGTGTCAAGAAGATTCTTAATCTTTGAATCTGCAGGTCCAGCCCCTTCATGTGTTCCAGCAGGTCATACATGGGGTAGATGTTGGGGTGAGGTTCACTCAGAGTCCTGCATCAGGGACCACTCACTTGTCCTTAGGGCAGGACCTGTTCTCCAGCTCCTGTGTCTTCAGGGCAGGGCTGGCTCTCCTGCTCCCATGTCATCATGGCAGGGCTGGCTCACTTGCTCCCACATCCTCAGGGCCTGCTCTCCTGTTCTTGTGTCCTTAGAGTCAGCTCTCCTGCTTCCATGCCCTCAGGGCCAGCTCTCCTGCTCCTGTTCAATTAGCCAGATTGTTGCTGGCCATCAAGGCCTGGATGGCCTCCTACTCCTGTGGGTCCTGGATCTTGTGGGCCATCAAGCAAGTGGCAAGTGGAGGCCCCTCAAAGTCTTTGTTGAGTTGCTTGCAGAAACCATTGATGTTGGCTCAGCTTATTATCCTGGGGAACTTGTGGTTCTGTTGATTAGTGCCTCCTGAGTCTCTGGTTCCATTGCGTGCTCCATCTGCCATAAGCCCCCACATCAGTGCTGCCCCTAGTATCCACCTCTCAGCTTTCAGCACTGAGCATAGCCTTGGCTGATGAAAGGAGGTCTGTGAGGCCTGTGGTGTAGGCAGTGCAGTCCTCGCTTGGGCTCGACTTGAACAGTACCCCCTCTAATGCCATCTCCTTGGCTGGCACTACACCAGGCTGCAACCCAAAAAGCAGTGCCAGCTGGCAGTAGCAGACGCCCTGAGTACCTAGGAGCTCACCTGAGCATGGTCCCATGGTCCTGCGGTGGGAGGGTATGGACGGTCCACATGGCGGGATTTCTTTCATTCTGGGAAACACCAGCAGTATGTTTTGGAGCTCTCAGTATGGTCCTTTGGTGGCTGTGCAGTCACTGCTGTTCAGACAGTCTGTGATTGACGCCATCTTGGATGATCTCGGCTTCGGTATTTCTAATACATTGTGATAAGTGTTTCCTCCCAATCAGGCTGCTCTCGGGGGTGCACATTACTGTGTAGCTTTGGAACAGAATCATCCTTCTCAGTTTGCATTGAGGACCTCATTTTTCCAACCCCACGGACCTGCGCCTGCCGTGCGGACCCGTGCCTGCCCTAAGTCTCATCCTTACACACACACACACACACACACACACACACACACACACACCCCTCATTAAAGAAGCTTCTTCTTTTAGCAAATGGAGAGCATCACAGAGAACTACAAGTGGACGCAGCGTGAATGGATAAATCACATCTCTGGTATCTGTGGCTCAGAGAACATTTCAGAAGCAGGGGCGGGGTGGGTGGGGGAGGGGCAGGTGGGTAGGAATAACTTCCCGTAATAAAAGGAAGTCTGCTGTGAATCAGTCTCTCATGAACATTACTGTGGACAAGCCAGCAGCAAGGCGAGCTAGGCAGGACCACCCACACCCCGCCCTGCTGGGGAGCAGGATGATGTCTGTGGCCTGCGTTACCACCAAACGCCACACAGATGTCTGTGGTCTGTGCTGTACCCTGAATCCACCGATGGTCTGTAGGCCATGCTGCCTCTGAGGGCCATAGTGATGTTTGTGGTCTGCACTGCCACCTGACGTCATGGTGATGTCGGTGTTCCCAGCAGCCTGTGAAGACCTTATCTGGGCCCATGGCCCTACTGCAGCAGGGGGCTGTGTTTATGGTGTGTGCTGTCATCAGAAACTGTGTGGAGGCCCCTTGTCCATGCTCCTGCTCACTGTGAAGAGCAGGGAGGCTACTATTGTGGGTGGTATCAGTGACTACAGATTCACAATTGAGAGGCAGGGACATGGAAAGCTTCTGTGACAACTCTTATCTCTGTACCCCACCCCACAAAAGTAAGGTAACAGCTTAGTCAGGACGCCACCGATGGGAACTCTTAAAAAGTATGATGGGGATGCCAAAGAGTCGCTTTCCACAATTGATTACTTCCGGCAAAAGTGTGGGAAGGGGGAGGACTCAGTTCTATTTATCTTTGACCATGGTCAAGTGAGCATATAGATAATACAAGGTAGATTTTTTTTCTTATGATTTTTATTTTTTACTTCTGTTGTGTGTTTGGGATCACAAGTTGGGGCAGACATGGAAGGAGTGGAAAATTATTGTGATTGGGGTGCATTATGTGCAGCTCCCCAAAATAACAAGAACCAACAAACACTGCTCATTGATAACTCTCAACATCCATGTTGTCAATTCCTCAATAAAAAGACATAGCCTAACAGACTGGATACAAAACCAGGATCTACACTTCTGCTGCACCAAGCAACACACCGGAAGCCAGTATATCTAATAAACACTTCCAGCAGTGTGGGAGAATACAAAGTTAGTACACAAAAATCTGTAGCCTTCATATATATATATATATATATATATATATATATATATATATATGACAGATTGAGAAAGAAATTGCAGCAAGAATTCCTTTCACAATATACTTAAAAAAGTATCTTGGGTTAGCCCTAACTAAGCAAATAAAATATTTGTGTGATAAAATATTTAAGATATTGAAGAGAACACCAGAAGAAATGATTTGCCATGCTCATGGGTCAATAGGAGTAATATAGCAAACATGACATCCTGCTAAAAGCAATCTACAGATTCAGTGCAATTCCCACCAACACAGTGAAATGCAAAGGACAATTTTTAGTTTCATATGGAAACACACACACACACACACACACACACACACACACACCCCAGTATAGCAAAAACAACTCTAATAATAAAAGACCTGTACCAGTATCTCTGATCTCAAGTTGTACTTACCGAGGTATAGTAATAAAAACAGCATGGTATTGGCACAAAATCAGATGTGTTTATCAATGGAATAGAATTGAAGACCAAGACAAATCTATACACATTGGAAAAAAGACATCATCTTCACTCAATGGTGCTGGTCAAACTGGATGGCTATATTAGAAGAACGCACATAGATCCATACCTATCACTGAGCATAAAATTCAACTTCGAATGTCTGAAAGACCTCAACATAAGAGCAGTTACACTAAATGTGATAGAAAAAAATAGTGTGTGTGTGTTGGGGGGGGGGTAGTCTTGAACTCATTGGCACAGGAAATAACTTAATTAACAGAACACAAACAGCACAGGCACTAAGATCAAAGACTATTTTGATGTGTCTAAGTAGGTTTCATCCCAGAGATGCATGGTATATATGTAATATACCATACAAACAGACTGAACAACAAAACCCATATGATCATCTCAATAGATGCAGAAAAGACCTTTGACAAGATGCAACACCCTTCGTGATAAAAGTCCTATAGAGGCTAAAAATACGTGGGACATACCTCCAAATAATGGAGGTGGTTGACAGCCAGTCCACAGCCAACACCAGCCGAAGTGGAGGGAAACTCAAAGCAATTCCACTGAAACCAGGAGCAAGGTTGTCCACTCTCTCTAGACCTATTCAGTATAATACTGGAACTCTTAGCTAGAGCAGTAAGGCAACTGAAGTAGATCAAAGGGATATAAATAGGAAGGGAAGAAGTCAAAGCATCTTTATTTGCAGATGATATGCATGTATACATAAGAAGCTGTAAACATTTTGTCAGGATGCCTGGAGGAATGGTTCAGTGGTTAAGTGCACTGGCTGTTCTTCCTGAAGTACTGAGTTTAATTCCAAGCACCCACATGGCAGATCACAGAAGTCTACAACTCTAGTCCCATGGATTCTTAGCCCTGAGAGGAAAAGTAGACAAAAGACCCCATCCCTAACCCAGAAGCTACCATTTACAGATAATCGCTCACAAATGAAAAAAATAATAGTCTTAAATAGAGTCTCAGTTGAGATACAAACCACTCTTAAGGCCAGGCGCCCTGCCCAGCAGTAGATGACCAACACAAAGTGAACTCAAAGATACCTTTGGAGGTTCTTTGTCTCATCATATTTTGTCAGGGCTCTTATCTATGTATGCATGTATCTATGTATCTCTCCATGTATGTACATATGTACGTATGTATGTATGTATGTATGTATGTATGTATGTATGTACCACCTATCTATTATTTATTTATACACTAAAGGTTCTTTTGCATATTCTGGTTTTGTGCTTTGATAGGATTCCTGTGTGTAGAACCATGTGTGTGTCTGTACCTGTATGTGTTTCTTGTGGACTTTCTTTGGCTCTTTTTCTTCTATTTGTTTTTATTTAATCCTATTTTATCATTGTTCTTTAGATGACTGTTTTCTAATGAAGGACAGAAAGAGAACGGATCTGCATGGGAGGGGAATTTGGGAGGAGCGTAGAGAAGTTGGGGGAGGGGAAGCTGTAATCAGATAATATGGTATAAAGATCTATTTTCAATAAAAGAAAAGATATGCAAAAAAGGATTTCAACAAGATACTGCTTTGAAGTCCCACACTTGCTTACTATAAATGGAGAAGATAGAAACTAGGAGAAGAAGGAAGTAGAAACACACAGTTTGTCTTCTATTTCCATCATCTTGCACTTTATGCAAGTAGATGACATGTTTCATTCTCTGAACTATTTACAGGAAAACGTTGTGGCAAAGATGGAGGTACAGTCATAGGCAGTTGCTATGAAGAGAAAAAAATCATCATCTGCACCTTAGGCAGAGAGGAAGCAACTGTGTTATTGAGATCCCATAAAGCAGGTACCTGATTCTTGTAGAGACTAAGAAAAAAATAATGTCTCGACAAGAGCCTGGTATTTGACTGTCAATCCGATATCAGCTTTCTAAGAGGCTCTCCTGAAGTGGGGAGTTGTGGGGAGGGCTTCCATCCTCTTTAGTAATTCCCACCTTGTTCTCTGAGGGATTTTAAAAAAGATGGCCTCACACAAAACCCAGCTGCAGAGCACTTGCATCCTAAAGTCCTCTGCATGTCACCGGGGAGTGTGGCTGTGGCTGCCTGCCTCTCCGTAGTGTGTCTGCATCGGACAGTGTGGGCACTGCTTTCATGCTCACAGAATATAATGTCTGATGCTGACAGTGTCAGTAAGACAATGCCTCTCCCACTCCCCCCTTTTTTTTTCAAAGGAAGACTCCCAGTAGAATTTCCTCAAAGAGGCTGAGGTATAAGCCATTGTCACAGCTTGGATGACCAGTTGTGGCCTTTAATGTTTATTTACCTGTTCCATGTATGTTCTAGATGGACATAAACCCATGTTCTTGCTTCCCAGAGAAATAAAGAGGCATCTCTTAGCGTGTTCTGATAAACCACACGACCTTCTGTAGTACAGATTCTATTGAGCAATGATGGAGTGGAATTATGCAGATTCCCCTGGCTGCCTGAGTGCTGACACTTCCTCCTTCAGAGAATTAGCTTGATTCAGGACTCTGGAAAGCAGGAAGATGAATAAGATATTAATGAGATTGATTTATGCAAAGTGAGTCACAACAATGAATAGATTGTGTGTTATGCAAACCAGAGGCGATGCACTTCAGCACCACAGTCACTTGAAGTTTTAATTTCAATGGTGATGGATTGAAGCTCACCGCAGTGATAATGTCCCATGTTAAGCATCCAGTCCCGAAGCTGGCCAATAAAAATTGTAGTTTTAAAAGAAAAAAAAAATGTAGAAAGCAATTAAAATAATAACATTAAATTGTTATGCACTGGCATATATTTCTTGACTTAAATGTGACAAGATGACAAATGATAGCAAACAGCTATCATTTTACATGTGACACTTGACATGTGACTTTCTGCTTCACAACACACCTTATATGCCTAACGAGGAGACAACCTTTTTCTTCATAGTACAACTGGGGCATGAGGCAGTCATTATAGTACAGCCATTAGCTTCTGTCTAATAAATAGATTTGAAACAATGTGTCTTCTATTAGGCAGGCCAGGGCCGCTCTGATAAACAGCAATGGCATTTTGTACAACAGCAATAGTAGTAATGCTTTACTTAGCAATGTTTGCATTGTGTTTGCAAAGTGTTAGGATTTGCCATGATAATGCCTACCGTGCAGGCACCTCCTTACATACACAGGAGGCACTTGTTATTTAATCCTCACAGTTACTCTGTGGGACAGCCCACATTTCCTCTGTGTTTCTGGACAAAAACCTCCCAGGGTTCAGAGGTTAAGTAACCTGACTAAGGTCACATAGCTAGCGCAGGATGGGAGCTGAGACTGGAGACGCAGTTAGTCATTAAATACGTTTTATACTACCTGACTGAATGTTTCCAGTCTGTGGTAACCTTAAATGAAGGTAGATGCCCCTTACCCTGCTCCCAAAGTATTTCAGAGTGTTATGATGCTTAAAAGAACCTGCATAAAGGGAACAGGTAGGAAAAGGCTGTTTCTTGGCTAGTTTTCCTCTTTATTTATTTGCTAAAATCATTCCCCATGTCTCTTTCCCTCTTCCCTCACTTCCTTCCCTCCCTCCGTTTCTCCCTTCCTCCCCTCTCTTTAGCTGTGCATGTCAGGGAAGTAAGATGGAGAGAGAGACACAGATCTAGAAAGATAGAGACAGACGCAGAGAAGTATAGAGAGAATCAGAGAGAAGGCAGAGAAGAAGATCTGAAGATAACCATACACAGGGAGAAAAGAGCTCCCCCCCACCCCCAGTGGCAGCAGTGGTACCTGCCTGTCGTGCATGGACTTTCAGCCTTTTTCTGAGTCCTGCTGGGATATTATTCATGTCTGTTACTCGCTCGCTCGCTCATGGAATGGTCTTTAAGCATCTACTCTACACCAGTCTTTGTATTCGATGCTGGAAATACAGTGGGGGGTAAAAAAAAAAACAATACAAGCACATCACCTGCTTTCGTGAAGCTTTACACTTCCTCTAAGAAAAGAGATCATTGCCCCAAACCAAACAGTTTCAGAAGGAGATTATGACAAAGTGTAAGTCAGCAACCAACAAAGAACAGCGTGGCTTTTGGGTGGGGGTGGGGTGGGGGGGCGGTGCAGAGAAACACTTCCTTTCAACTCTTGATGTTTCCATCTTTACCGGAGGAGATAAATTGGCACAACCCTCAGCGTGTCTCAGTTTGTGCTACGTGTCTCTCGTCAGTATCACTCGTCTTCACGCGTGCCCTCCGTTCTTCCCTCATCCAACGTGACCTGTTGGGAGGAGAAAGCAGATAGAGAGAGCCTCATGCCTCCTATGCCCTTCTCTGTGGGGCTCCAAAATTCCTATGCTCTTACATGCTTCTTCAAGCTGGTAAGTTATTCTAGGCAGCCTCTGCCCTCTGGAAGGGCCTATAGATTTCAGCTCCACGTGAGACTGGGTAGAGGAGTCTATTTAGTTCTGGGGCGAAAAATTAGAAAGACACAATTGGTTCACTTTTAAGCCACATTCTTTCATAACCACCCAAGGAATAATAACTGACATTTTAACACCAGTGCAGCTTCGCTTTTTCGCTCTAATGCCTCAGAGAACTCTTTGAGTGGGGAGAGAAAGGTATAACATTATTGACTTCTTTTATATTCCCGCTGTAGCCGTAAGAAGTGACGATTATAATAGTTACCTTTGAACATTTCTTCTGTTAGAGGAGGGCCAAGAAACATAAAATCATTCTTGTAACTCAGTTGTCAACATGGTGACTGTGTATTATTTTATGTCTTTTAGCATTGTTATCTGAATAAAAGTAGTGCTGAAGTGAAAAGTTAGGACATTGGTTTTGTTTAGCTACCGGTGCCCTGTTCCATTGGCCTTTGACTACGTATGTAATCATTAGTGGTAAATTTAACTTGTGACTGCATATGAGTGAGTCCTTTTTTTATGTCTAACACTAAGCCATGACACGAAGGTTCATTTCATTGTTTTCATAGCATATACCCAAAACTTCATCAGGTCTGCAAGTGCAGACCTGCCGTGTATTCCATTTCACGGTGTGTGTTCTGCCCCGGAAATGATGCGGTGACTTCGCCTTTATCTTTGTTGATGTCTTCATGCATCAGTGACATCCAGAAAGCTTTCACATCAGCTCTCTCTCTCCCTCTCTCTTTCTCATGTGTGTGTGTGTGTGTGTGTGTGTGTGTGTGTGTGTTGTGCTGGTGCCAGGGCATGTGGAAGTCAGAAGACCTGCAGGAGAATCCCCAGTATACAACTCAGACTGGGTGCTTTGCAGCAAGTGACTTTACCTGCTGACCCCACCTTGCCGGCCCTGGCACCTTTCACAGCGAGCCTTCAGGATGCAGCTGACGATTGGCACACATTGCTCTTGCTCACTGAGATGCTGCTGCTCTTACTGCATCAGTGTGTCTCTCTGCCAGCACCACTCCGTGCAGGTGTACACATAGAAGATCGGTTAGATGGGAGCTGGAGAGGTGGCTCAGTGGTTAAAAGCACTGATTGTTCTTCCAGAGGTCATGAGTTCAATTCCCAACAACCACATGGTGGCTCACAACCATATAATGTGATCTGATGCCCTTTTCAGCACTGTATGCATAGCAATAAATAAATATTAAAAAAAAAAAAAGGAGAAGAAGATTGGTTGAAGACAGTGGTAACCTGATCTTTCTGTATTTCCTTCGGGACTCAGGAGGAGGAAAAGGGAAAGCTTAATAGTCATTTCTTACTCTCATTTTGAAGATCTGAGCTCCAACCCCCTCTACAGCACACTACAGCTTTGCTCTGGTTAGCTGTACTCCAAATGCATGCAACCCTTCCTGTATCCACATGCGTGTGCAGTGTTCACTGTGGTGATTTTCATTTTCTAACTTTCTAATGTGTTCTTCTATTCGCGCAGTTATTTGTTTAGCACTGGACAAGTACTTTGCTAGGGGCCAGGCATGGGAAAATAATGAGTAAAAAAAGAGAATTTGAATGATTGTAGAGTTTAAAAAATCTATATGGGAACAACAAAGAGAAAGTTCTTACTGTGCATTGGCTTAGGGGAGGGGATTTCATGATAAAGGAAGTGTGTGTGTGTGGGGGGGATTGCTTGTCCTGGCTTTGAGCCAGCTTAAGCCAGGAAAGTCACTACGAACAGAGACATGTTCTCTCTACTTCTGCCCCTCTGTTTATCTCTCCTCATATATTTCATTTTACATCCTCTCTGGAGTCTCACCTTTAGTCACTAGGCCGGGATATTGTAGCAAATGGCTACACTGTACGTCATTCAGCCCCTCAGTTTTAGTGTGTAGAGCTGTTGTATCCCAATTACAAAATTTCAGGAGGGGAGACCCATATGATTTTCCCATCTGTGGTCAGGTGTCTACCCTTGTGTCAGTTACGTAGCTAGTCATTTCTCACTGTTCACCCTGCAGGGGTTGGGAAGACCAACTTCTGAGAAGAAAGATGAGCAGGTTAAGAGGTCAAGTGGTGTGTGTGTGTGTGTGTGTGTGTGTGTGTGTGTGTGTGTGTGTATGTGTGTTACAGTGGAGAAGTGGCTCACACATGTGTACAGAATCCACTATTTTCTTGTGTCTGCCTCTTTTATCACGCTCCCATTGTCTTTCAAAGCTAGTCTTTCAGTTTAGGTAAGACTGACTGGTTATTGTACTCAGGGGCTATTAAAGAGGAAAAATATGCTGCTTTTTTTTTTTTTAACGCACTTATTAATGCTGGCTGAGTTATTCAGACAGTTGGAACATTCTTCTGGGAAAATTAAAAAAGCCTTTTGTCCTTAGGTAAAATTTAATTTCTTTTTTAGTTTTTTAGACAGGATTTCTCTGTATAGCCTTGGTTGGCCTGGACTCGCTTTGTAGACCAGGCTGGCCTTGAGCTCACAGACATCTGCCTGCCTCTGCCTCCCGAGTGCTGGGGTTACAGGCATGTGCCATCATGCTTGGCAGGTAAAAAAAATTATATAGCATTCAAAGTTCATAAGAAAAAAATGTGTTTTGGGTTTATGAATGTTAGTATTTCTTTAATTTTTATTATAGTGGAATTTGGACATGATGCCTAACATGTCAAACTATACCATAAAATATAAGTGATAAAGTAAGGAGGAAACTGGGCTCTTTGACACTTCTAAGTTTTCATAGTTTTCCCAGATTGCTTTTTCTGTGCCAATTATCTATTGCTACAACAATGCTGGAATAAAAATGTTCACAAAGAGTTACTGCATAAATTATATATATATTTACTATCATGGGATTCAGTTGGTCTGTTACTGGGATCCCTTGTGTTGTTGGAACTCAAATAAGAGTTGGCTGATCTAGGCTGGATTCAAGAGGGGCCCTTAGGACAGCTCCACTCTGCTCAGTGTGCCTTTTACCCCCAGCACACACGCTGGGTGTATCCTTCTCATAGCAACGATAGAATCATAGTAAGCAAGTGAAACAGAGAATCCCTAAAAATTAGCTTGCACCTGGAACGCCGATGCTTCTACCTCATTCTGTTGGCCAAAGAAGCCACAAGACTTGCCTAGAGTAAAACAAAAAACAAAACAAAACAAAAACCACAACCAAAACTGATCCCGTCTATTTAGTGAGAGGAACTGCCACTGAACCAGGGCATCCTGTAGGAGGGAGTGAAGAACAGGGCCTATTTTTATAATGTTTCAAAATTTCAGGTGTTGTTTATGTAAGCAAAGATTGTTCCCAATACAAGATGTACTTCAGTTTAGTTTTTGCTATGTATGATTGTCCAGGTCATAAGGGATTTAGTGACTTTTCACTGGAATGTGAGCTTTATAGCTACAGCTAACACTAGGCCCAGCCAGCTTCCATTCCAGCGCCTTTACCCTGATTTCTAGAACTATAAAGACCTAAAAAACCTAAGGATCAGTTTTCATAGTCTCTAACAGGCAGGGAACTACAAGAAATCCATCTTCTGCTAAGATGACGTGATGGTATTGGCTAGAGAGATCAGTGAGCAGTGGTGTGTTTGGAGAGAGAGAGATGGGGAGGTGCAGGTGGGGGTGAGGGAGGGGGAGAGAGGAAGAGAGAGGGAGGAAGGCAAGAGGAGGGTGAGAGGGTGGAGGGAGAGACTATTCTTGGCATAAATAATGTCAGCGACACCAATCTTCAGCTAAGCGCCATTCTGACTAGATGCCACAGGGATCATCTGGAGGGCATGGGAGGGCTGCATCTCCATCCAGGTCCAGAAGGTCTTTGGACTTTTCTTCTGGCTGCTCATACCCAATATTTGGGCATTTTAAAGTGCCCTGTAGCAGAGTGTATTCTAAAAGTCCTTATTCTTCAGAAATCACCTGAAAGAGACTCCACTATCTGAATTCATTTACTCTTTTCTATAAATAGCAAAGGTCTTATCAATTATATTAACCCCTGATTTTTAGGCTGTTGTTGGTTTTTGTTTCGTTTTGTTTTGTTTTACAGATTATTAGATATAATGTCATACAGAGTTCTCTCTCTCTCTCTCTCTCTCTCTCTCTCTCTCTCTCTCTCTCTCT
>OU015750.1:91309123-91328578 GCA_907169655.1 Acomys percivali | reverse complement strand
CTCTCTCTCTCTCTCTGTATGTATGTACCAATGAGTTTTATTGGAGTTACACACAGGGCTGTAGATATGAGGGGTTTCTTACTTACAAAAGCAGAAACGACACAATGACATTTGCATCACCAAAAGCCCACTCCAGCATGGGTGACAGATCATGAAAGCTAGACAGCCACATCGCACACAGCCACATGGCACAACTTACGAGTTGGAGTCCTCCTCTTTCTGGAAGCTCGGGTGGTCTGAGCCCTCTCAAGGTAGCTTAGCTGTCTCTGCTTCTTTTGGTCACTTTGGCTCATTGGAGCCTCTTCTGAAGCTTAGCTTGCTTTAGAAGAGTGTCTTCCTGAGTGTCTCTCAGCAGTTTTTACAGTTTATCTATGCTTAGGGAAGCAGTGTGTCTGGTCAGTTTTAGGGACTTCCTGAAGCCTTTGAGTTGTTTATCTCCTGAGCTTAAGAAGCTTCCCTGCAGGATAGAATGTGTCATCTACGCTCAGAATATCCTGTTGGCTCACCTCCTTTCTAGTGCTCTGTGTCTTAACAAGCTTCCCTCCAAAATGTGTGTGTGTGTGTGTGTGTGTGTGTGTGTGTGTGTATTCAGTTATCATAAAACAATGATGGGTTGTAGGCATATTTTTTAAATCTATTTTTATTTTAGTTTCTTTCTTTCTTTTTTCTTATTTTAGTTTTTGTGACAGGGTTTCTCTGTATAGCCTTGGCTGTCCTGCACCAGCTTTGTGGACCAGGCTGGCCTCAAACTCACAGCGATCCACCTGCCTCTGTCTCTGGAGTACTGGAATTAAAGGCACGTGCCACCATGCCCAGCTTATTTTGGTTTCTTATATCTCTTTCTCCCTTCCTCATGCCAATTCCTCCCAACACTCCAACACCAGGTAGGAGAGAAAGAAGGTTTGTTGGGAGAAGGGGCGTAGTTTTTCTTAGTTACTTCCTGCTTGTTAGGGTTGTCAGGTTCCTTGGGGCAAGTACAACCCTCATTTCAGGATACTTCCAACTTCTTCTCATCAAACTGCGTCCACAGCAACCAGGAGCAGCAGGGGTAGCATCTGCTGCTTTCTTCTTTCTTGGAGCCCCCAGTCTCTCTCTGGATCTGGCATTTATTCCCACTGACAAAGACCATGCCCTTGCATGAGGTAGTTCACAGCTGACAAAGATCATGCGCCCTCTCAGGAGGCAGTTATCAGCTGTGGACTAACTTGAGCAGTCTCCATATCCCACACATGGGATTAAAACAAAAACATGTTTACATGTAAACCAAAACTTCTACAACAATTGGTATTAATGATTGTAAAAATAATTTTTATCTTGTGTTTATTGAGTGTTACCCACCATGAATGCCTGCATGCTTTGTATATCATATCATATCATATCACTGAAACACTATGACAGCAATTTGAACTAGATATGTATATTACTTCTGTTTTAAAACCAAGAAAACTAACTTAAAGGGCAAATTAAATTAAATTTTCCTTTTCATATTTTCATTAATCTACCAACATATCTTTCTCAATAAAGACATATTGTTTTGTCTTTAACATTTAAAAAATATTGTTTTGACCACATAAGATGGTCATTTTGCAAGGTCCTTTCTTATCATACCCCTTGTAACAGAGATGGCCATTCACGTTACGCATTCATTTACCACCTACCATTCTATTCCTGTAAAGAGCATACTTACAATTGGTAACCTCTGAGAGAGGGAGTCATTTCTAATGTTTAGCACACTCTGGCATGAACAGATCATGTGAGGTAACTAGCTTAGTGCAGTGCTGTTCTCCTGTGGGCCCCCCAGAAACCTCTGACATACTGACCATGGTTCTGATGGCTGCTCATTCTGCTTGAATGACATTTAGAAAAGCCACCATTGATTTTTGTTGAAAACTTTTCCTTATCTCAAAGCTTTGCTTAAAGCATCAAGAAGTGAGACTGCTTTCAGTGGGCTTAGCAGGTGGCATTTATATATTTGGACATTTATATGTATAGTGATAATAATTACAGAAAACGGGGCCATGGTTTTGAGAGGGGTAGAATGGGATAGATTAGGGGAGGAAATAGAAAGGAAGAGAATAATATAGTTCTATTTTAATTTAAATAAAAACAATTAATTAAAAAAATAAGTGAGTCCTAATATTTTAAACTCATTTTACAATAGCTCTCTTTTGTATTTACAAGATGTAAAGATAGAAGTTTGTTCTAGACACTGGTCCTTTATTCTGTGTTTATGTTCTTAGATGCTTATTTCAAAGAAGACATGGAAACATTAGAAATAATGTATTTGTTTTACGTGCACAAACAAAAGAATTTGTCTTTTTATAATTTTTGTGTTTATTTTGAAACACGTGGACATAAAACCACAGGTAGCGTGCAGTCATCACAGATGAGCCCAGACTGTGTGTCTCACAATGCTGGAGGATGTGCTCCATGGGGCAAAATTTACTCTCATTAAGATAAGCTGACTTTTTAAATTTAAATTCTTCTCTTATGTATTGTATCCCTACCAAAGTTTCCCCCCTCCTCTCTTCAAAACCCCCCTGCCCCCAATCCATTCCTCCTCCATTTCTCTTCAGAAATGGGCATGGATATCAACCAAACATGCCATTTCAAGTTGCGGTAAGACTAGACACCTCTCCTCATATTAAGGCTGGACAGGACAACCCAGGGTCCCAAAAGCAGACCAAAGAGCCCAAGAAAGCCCCTTCCCCCAACTGTCAGGAATTCCACAAGACGACCAAGCTGCACAACTGTAACATATATGCAAAGGACTTAGTTCAGACCCATACAGGCTCCCTGGTTGTGGGTTCAGTCTCTGTGAGCCCTGTTAGTTGATTCTGTGGGCTGTTTTCTTTTGGTGTCCTTGCTGTCTCTTGCTCCTGAAAACAAAGGCATTGATAAACAGTCTGATCTGTGTTGGCTAACTGCTCTTGAGCATGGTGTCCGCCCCACATTGTGGCTGATCCCACAGTTATTTGTGAGTGGCTTTCTAACTAGGGGTGGGACTTTGTGCCCACATCACTTCTCCTGTGCTAGAATTTTGTCTGGCTTGAACTTGTGCAGGCATTATACACATTACAGTCTGTAAGTTCATTTGTTCTTTTGTTTCTGGAAAAAACTGTTGTTGTTGTTGTTGTTGTTGTTTCCCAAATCATCCATTTCCTCTGGCTCTTACAATTTTTCTGGCCTTTCTTTTGCATAAACGCATCCCATGTAAGGCCAAGCACTTCAACATCTCTCACCCTTTGCCGTTGTCTAGTTGTGGGTCTCTGTTTATTGTCTACTGAAGAAGATGCTTCTTTTATGAGTAATGCACTGATATATGGGTTTAGCAATATGCCATTAGGATTCATTTTATTCCTGAGTTCAGTTAGCAGAATAATAGTGTAGGTTTTCTCCTGCGGACCGTGGCCTATCTAGTCTCAGGTTCCTGTCCTCATTAACAATATTAAGATGGGTTCTATCTCATGGGGTTGGCATTAAATTCAATGAAAAAAAGGTGGTTGTTTACCACTCTAACATTTATGCCATTGTTACATCAGTGGGCATGTCTTACAGGCAGGTGGTTATTATAGCTCGCAGAGTTTGTAGCTTGATGATACTGATGATTGCTTTTCTTCTCCAGTAGTGTGTGTTGCACCTTCTAGCACAATGAATGTTATTCAGAAGGGGCGGAGCTTCCTTCCAGTTCAGTAGCAGCTAGATTTCTCTATGTTCTATGCCAAAAGTATGTGGTATATTCAGCAATAGAATCTTACCGCCAAAGTGTAGGGAGTAACCAATAACACTGACCTACTATAGCCTATAGATTTTGGGGTGCCTATAGAACCCCTTTAGTTAACAATGCAAAAAGACGTAACCCACTCCTGGTAAGGGCGATTTTATTTGGTGGAATATGATGGAATATATGTTGAGTTCCTTTCTCCCTCATTATATAGAAACTCTGTTTACATTTCTTTCACATATGTGTACACTTTAGGGAGCTTCCATAGTAGTAGGTTTTCATGTCAACCTACTCATCTAATAGTCATCCAATCTCTTGAAAAAGAGATAAAAAGGAAATTAGAACAGGAAGTTTAAAGGGATTAGGGGCAGGCTAAAGGAGGGAATAGTGGGAGAGAGAGCTAGCACTAACTACCTAATCTTTGTGGGTATTCTAAATAAAATACACACATCAAAAGCATAAAAGAAAAATTTCCATATAAGAGAAAAGATGCAATGTCACATGCCACTTTATGTGCATTTGTATAATTGTATATACAGATATTATATAATCCACAGATATATATAATTGTAAACTGGCATTTACACTAAAATTCTAGACTAATTTTGTGTTAGAATGAAAATATCAATATATAGGTTTCATGGCAAAGGAGTATTATTATTATTATTTATTTGTTTTTTCTTTTTTGAGACATGGTTTCTATGTATAGCATTGCCTATGTTGGATCTCCCTTTGTAGACCAGGCTAGCCTTGAATTCAGAGATTTTTCTGTCTCTGCCTCTAGAGTGCTGGGATTAAAGGTGTGTGTTACCACCGCCTGCTGTAAATGAACATTTTTATTATTCCAGGAAAAACAAATGAATTGAATATCTATTGGTAAATAAACATTTAGTTTGTTTGGGGAAATTAAGTACTACTTAATTAAAAAAAATTATTATTTAATAGAAATTTGGGAGATTTAAATTCTCATCTTTCTCTGAGTTAGGGGCCCACCTATATTCTCTCTGGATTCCTTGCTATACTTTTCTGAGTTAATACACTCATCCCAGTCCCTTATTTAAATTAGGTTGGATCTGACCAGATTTTTTTTTCAGTATTAGGGATTGACCTTAGGTTATCACACATGCTGGTCAGATACCTCCTATTACTGAGCTGCAGCCCCAGCTGGTTTAAATTGGAACTAGTACACGGGTGACATAAAACTATTCAAAGTATTTTGACTAGATAAGTTTGTGTACTTTTCTTTGGGAGGCAGTCTGGAGCTTCATGTCTTTTTCAAAGGGATTAGGATCCTTTTCATGATCCTAACGCATGACTGCAACTTCTAAAGAGACAACTCATAAAGAAAAAAAGTTTGATTTGAGCTCACAGCTTTGGTGGTTTTAGTCTGTGATTCATTGGCTTCAGCACTTCAGGCTTTCATGGCAGGAAGGTTTAAAAAAGTAAAACCACTCACTGTGTGGTCAGGAAGCAAAAGAAAAGCATGACCGCTCCATTATAATGAGAATCCCGAGGGGTTGTAGAAATGGCTCAGTGGTTAAGAGACTTGTTCTTTGCAGAGAACCTGGATTCACTATCCAGCACGCTCATGGTGGCTCACAACCATCCATAACTCTAATTCTAGGGCACCCAACACCATATGCTGGTCTCTTTTGGCACCAGCCACACATGGGATGCATATACATACACACATATACATACATATATGTATATATAATAAATCTAAAATAATAAAATAAAATAAAGACATTTCACTAGGGTCCAGCTCTTAAATATTTCACCACATTCTGATAGTATCCAGCTGGGGGACAAGATCTGGAACCAAGCATGTATATTCTAGAGTCACAATGTTGCTCCACACCACTTAGAGAAAACTGTGTGGAGATTCATACACATATAGCAGGCAAAAGCACATGGAAGGCTGTAAAGCCATCTGTCTGGTTCATCACTTCTCTGTGCTCTATGTGATACGATGTCTTACAACAAGAAAGCCTGCAGTGTCCAGTCTTGGATAGAAAGACACATGGATTCACAATTTTTCGGTTTTTTCCCCCAGTGTCCACGGGACTGTGCCAGGCTAACTTAGCTTGTTTAGGAGGGTACAATCTGAGACTCTGCAAAGTCCTCAACTGTTAATAACCATCTTAAGGTTTCTCTTGCTGTCGTGAAATATGACCAAAAGCAACTTGGGTAGGAAAGGGTTTATTCTGATTACACTTGCATATCACAGCTCATCACTGAAGGCGTTAGGGGAGGGAACCTGGAGACAGAGATTAATAAAGAGGCCGTGGCGGCTGTGTGCTGCTTACTGGCTGACTCTCCATGGCTTGTTCAGTCTTATAGAACCCAGGACTTCCTGCCTAGGAGCGACTTCACCCATAATAGGCTGAGCCCTCCCACACCAATCATTAATTAATAAGATTTGTGCTTCCTTGCAGCCCTAACTTTTGGAGACATCTTATCAATTGAGGCTCCTTCCTCTTAGATGACTCTAGCTTGTGTCAAGTTGACATAAAAACAGTGCAATAACAGAGTATATTACTGGTAACTTACATATGTCAGTCTCCTTACCTAAACATTTGGTTTAAAGAGGGCAAGGACCAGCCAAGGACAATATGTGCAGTAAACTTCGAACCCCTACCCAGATCTAGCCAATGGACAGGACATTCTCCACAGTTGAGTGGAGAGTGGGGTCTGACTTTCACAGGAACTCTGGTGCCTCATATTTGACCATGGTCCCCTGGATGGGGAGGCCTGATGGCACTCAGAGGAAGGATAGCAGGCTACCAAGAAGAGACTTGATACTTTAGGAGCATATACAGGGGGAGGAGGTCCCCCTCAGTGACAGTCATAGGGGAGGGGAGTAAGAGGAAAATGGAAGGGAGGGAGGAATGGGAGGATACAAGGGATGGGATAACAATTGAGATGCAATATGAATAAATTAATAAATATATTTAAAAAAAATAAGGAGGGCAAGAACTTTGCCTGTTTTCATCGTCTATCTTTCATGTACAAGGTCATTGTTAGTTCATGGTAAGGTCTCAATAAAAATGGATAACTAAATAAATGAATGCGTGCCAATCTCTTCTTACCGTTTTTTATAGAACCTCTCAAAAATCATAGAAATTCATCCTTGTGATGCTGACAGTGTCTTAAAGTCAGACATTTGTCAGCTGTGTGCATAAGTCTTCTGCTCAGAGCTATACAAAATTACAAGGCCAGGGTCAGCAACATAAAAGCTGGGGTTTGTCGCTGAAATTTTACACAGCTTCCTATTTGCTGCAGATGGCCTGACAAGTCTTCCCCCAGTGCAAAAGGAATGAGGAGTGTTGATGTCTCTTTTGGAAATTTTAGGAAGTAAAGAGAAATGAACGTGGGTTTTCACTGTGTACAGCAGCTGCATTTGAAAGACGTTCTTGGTCAGAATTTCTGCTTGAACTACTGTCTCAGGACCCTACCTTATTAAAATCACAGAACAACTGCATTGTTAAAGTTGAATTTTAAAGGACAGGAAGTAGTGGGATGACAGAAAAATAATGCTATAATAGAGTTGGAAATTCTCAGCTGGACAGAGTTTTCATGACTTTACAGTTCAAATTTAAGACCTAGAAGGAATATATATCATATATGCATGTATATATAATATTTTACATAATATTATACACACTATTTTATATAATATATAAAGTATATAATATCTTATATAAATACATATATTATATTAAAATAAATAATATATTAAATGATCATTATGTTTCCAGACACTAGTGTAGGCCATATTATTTTTACATCATACATTTGTTTCAATTTTAATTCTTTTGGCCTTCTTCTGCCCTAGCTGTCCTGGAACTCACTATGTAGACCACGCTGGCCTCAAACTCATAGGAGTACACCTGCCTCTGCCTCCCAAGTGCTGGAATTAAAGACGTATACAGCCCCACCTGGCTTACATTATACGTTTATTTTAAGCAGTAAAGGCTATTTGGGGAAAGTTCCGCATCAAAACTGAATGTCAAATGTGGACTGGTTCCCTGTGAAGCATCATGAAGGCTTAGTGAAGACTTCTATTCCTTCATCCGAAATGTCAGCTGTCTCTTGTCATGTGCAAATGCTGGCTCAAAGGAAGTCACGGTTCCTCGGGAGCCCCCTTATCATCTCCACTGTGCGGGGGCTGTCACAAAACAGACAGAGAAGCTGGTGTTCATAGACCAAGTTCTGGAAATAGAAGAATTTCAGAAAACAGAAAAGCCTGTCTCACACGTAACATTCTCAGATGTTATATTTACAAATTGCAAAAGCAATTGAACGCCAGCGACAAAACAGCCACTAGAGGAGACGAGACAGAGACGTTCCCTTCAGGTTATGATTGAAGATGACATTTTGTTACACCAGGCAGAAAGCTTCCGTTAACCGGGGCTAAATGTAAGGAGAACAAAACAAGATGAATACAAGTAATAACTCCACTGTTGTGGGATTCGTAAAAAAAAAAAAAAAATTGCCAAATGCAGAAATATATTGGACACATTTTTCTATAAGTGTGTTATTATTGCTATTATTTTCAGTAACATCATGTACACACCGGGGGCGGGGGCACACGACCACACACTACAAATTGAGTACATTTGGGTAGTTCTGGTTTATCCATGTTCTTGAGATCCAGTCTGTGACAATTTCACATGCTCTCCGGTTTTAGACTATGCGCTCTATGGTCAATCTGTGTATGCCTGGAATTTGTGACCTTTGTCCTGCGTGGTACTTACTTCTCTTCATTTTGGCTTTCTTGTGGTGCATTCTAGGCAAACTCTACCACTGAGGTATATCATCAGCCCTTCATTTTTCTCCCGTGTGAAGAGTGGCCCTCTTGTTGCATTGTGGATGAACAGGGCTCAGGAAGTAGAGGCATGCAATGGTAAGGTGTATGTAAGACTCAGTAAGTGAGTGTGCTGGTTGAATTAAATGTTTAGGCACTCCAGTGTCTCTTGAACTAGATAAACGCAGATTCTGCTTTACTTGAGGGGCACATGTGGCAATGCATCATGCTTGAAACCCCAGGAGGCACAAAGACAGGAACCCTGATTACAACCAAGTACCAATAGCTCAGTGGTTCTATATGGTTTGGACACTCTGGACAAACGATGATTAACGTTCCTGGTAGGAAAAGCTGAGCCAGTAAGCATTTAAATCACATTACTCACTGGGGTTCAACTATAAGAATTAGTCATGTTTAGTTTTAGAATTTTTCACTTAATATTTTTTGGAACATGGTTGACAGTACATAAATAAGACTGCCTAGTGCAGAACTGGAGAGGCAGGGGGTAATAGAATAGATTTCTGTGGGTTAATGTAGTATTAAAATGTTTTAGCTGGGATTAAAAGAAGTTGTTCTAAACCCACAGTGTTACAAAGTTACCATGAGACAAAGTCAAAGCCCAGACTGGCTTTTAACCAGCCCTACTTAACCAGGCTGGGAAGTTTTGAGTAAATCAGTCTTTATTATTAAGAAGTATTAGGAGCTGGAGAGACTGCTCAGCAGTCAACCTGATTCCTGCCCTTGCAGAGGACCCAGGTTCAGTTCTGAGCATCGGACAATAAGTGGCTGACAGTCAACTGTCCCTTCATCTCTGGGAGATCTGATTCCCTCTTCTGGCCTGAAGCACCAGGAGTATGTGGCACACACTCACACTGCTACATGCACATAGGTGAAAATAAACCTTGAAACGCCATTGGCAAGCACTAGAACCTGAGGGAATAGGGCTGTGGGCTTCAAGGGAGAACTTACTAGTATTCTGCTGAATGGACACAGTGATAAAATGACTCCCTCATGGCTTATCGCTACACACGTAGATTAGTGCATCTCTCAGCCCTCATCAGAGAAGTCTCTTCTTGCAGTAGATGGCAACTAATAAAGAGACATTGACATCCTCTGTCAATGGACAGAGGATAAGAGTCTGGAGGATGCTGAACCCTAAACCAGACATCAATGTCACATCCCTCCTCCCAAGGCTCAAGGATCTCTGTGGGAGAGGAAGGGAACGATTGTGCGCTTTACCAGTAGCATAACTTTCTTGACTCCAAGAAAATAGTGAGGTAAGAAAAAGGAAGGAAGGAAGGAATAAAGGAAGGAATAAATCAAGCCAACTCAGACAAAGTATTATGAAAACACCCTCTGCAAATATTATTGAGCTATCTACTTCTGGGCATGGGGTCTGTCCCTAAGAGTGGTTTGTAGTTCCAGTGAGACTCCTATGGAGAAATCTAACTTTTCCATTGTGAATGGTTATCAATTAGAGATAGCCTCTGAGGAGGGATGGGGCTTGTATACACTTCCAGTCTCAGCACTGGGACCCCATGAGGCCGAGACCAGTGCAGGCCCTGTGCACACTGCCATAATCTCTGTGAATTCGTATGTGCACCATTCCTGCTGTGCTTAGAAGGCCTTGTTTTCTTGATGTTCTCTGTCTCCTCTGACTCTTACAGTATTTCCATCTCATCTTCTTCAGTGTTCCCTGAGCTGTGAGGGACGTGGATTACCACTCAGGGTGCCAAGGTGTCTCACTTTTTGCACATTGTCCAGGTGTGGGTCTCTCTCTTCTCACTTACTGGAGGAGGGAGCTCCTCTAATGATGAATGAGTGGTGACAGGCACAGGTTCCATCTGTGGAATGGGCATCCGTCAAATCAGATACTGGTTGGTTACTCTCATAAGCTTTGTGCCACTACTGCACTAGCGGATCTTGCATGCAGGTTGCTATTGTAGGTAGAAGGGTTCGCAGCTGTGTTGGTGCTTGCCTTTCTTCTTTGGTAGTGTGCAGAGCATCTTCCAGTACCATGGCCACTAGTCAGTTGTGGTAGAGGCTCTAGATAGCCAGCAGGACGACTGCTCCATGTTCAAAGAGTAGTGAAGGTGCTATCTTTACCAATAGGGTATTTCCATCAGTCTAGAGTAACCAACAGCCTCTCAGTTGGTCGGGGGTTCCCACAGGGCCTCTCTGGCCGAAAACTAGGTTAGCTGTAACCCATTCCTAGAGCGCGATTCTTCATTTGGAGATGAGAGATGTTCATCTGGGGCTCCATCTCCTCCATTATTTGGTGATTCCATTTAGATCACCGTTACACATATATTTCCAGAAGCTTCTACTGAAGTAGATTTCCATATGACCCTGCAGATAGCCCTCAGCTTGAGCTGTCTAGTTAGTATCGCCTCCCTCACCTTCTCTTTTTTCTCCCTCCCTCATTTGCTACTCTTGTTCCTGTAAACCCCCCACTACCCACCAATAACTATGTGTTCAAAACCCTCCCCCAGTCCATTGCTTTATATCTAACCTCTGTGGTTATATGGATTGTAGCCCGCTTATCAAAGACTTTAGAGCTAACATCCACAGATGAGAGAACACATACCATACTTGTGTGGTCTAGGCTACCTACCTTACTAAGGATGATTTATTTTCCTAGCTTCACCATTTACCTGCAAATTTCACTTTTTAACAGCAGAGTAATATTCCATTGTGTAAATGCACCGTGTTTATCTATTCGCCCACTGATAAACATCTAGCCTGTTTCCACTTTCTGGCTATCATGAGTAGGACAGCAAGGAACATGGTTGATCAAGTGTCACTGTAGTTAGGATGGTGTAGCTGGGTCTTGAGGTAGATCTATGCTCATGTTCCTGAGGAACTGTCACACTGATTTCCATAGCAGCTGTAAGCATTCGCAGTTCTACCAGGAGAGGATAAGTGTTGCCTTTGCTCCACATCCTTGCAGGCATGACTGGCATTTGTTTATATTGGTTTTGGCCATTCTGAATGGTATAAGATGGAATCTCAAAGTAATTTTGATCTGTATTTCCCTAAAGACTAAAGATGTTGAACATTTCTTAAAGCGTTTCTTAGCCATTTGTGTTTCCTCTTTTGAGAATTCTCTGTTTAGATCTGTACCCAAATTTTGGTTGTGCTATTTATTTCCTCCATGTCTAGTTTTTAAAAAATTCCTCATATATTTTAGATATTAACCCTCTATTGTATGTGTAGTTGGTAAAAAATATTTTCCTATTTGAACAGTGCCTATCACTTTGCATCCTTTGTCATAGAGAAGCTTTTCTGTTACACAAGGTCCCATTTATTGTCTTTCCTGTTAATTGTGCTGTTGGTGTTCTGTTCAGAAAGTCTTTTCCTGTGCAATGAATTCAAGACTATTTCCAATTCTCTCTTCTATCATATTTAGTGTATCTCTCCTTATGGACTTTGACATATTGGAATTGAGTTTTGTGCAGGGTGAGAAGTATGGATTTATCTGCATTTCTCTACATACAGCCACCCAGTTTGGCCAGCACCATTTGGTGAAGATGTCTGTTTTCCAGTGTTTATTTCTGGCTTCTTTATTTAAAAAAACCCAGGTGTCCATAGGTGTGTGGATTTATGTTTGGATCTTCAATTCTATTCCATTGATAAATGTGTATGTTTTGTGCCAATACCATGCTGATTTTTTAAAAAGATTTATTTATTTATTACACATACAGTGTTCTGCCTGAATGTACATCTGCACACCAGAAGAGGGAACCAGATTTCATGATAAATGGTTATGAGCCACCGTGTGGTTGCTGGGAATTGAACTCAGGACCTCTGAAAGAGCAGATGGTGCTATTAACCGTGGAGCCATCACTCCAGCCCCTATGCTGTTTTTATTACTATATCTCTGTAGTACAACTTGAGATCAGGGATACTGATACCTCCAGCAGGTCTTTTATTATTAGGATTGTTTTAGATATACTGTGTGTGTGTGTGTGTGTGTGTGTGTGTATGTGTTTGTATGTGTGTGTTTTGTGTGTTTCCATATGAAGCTGAAAATTTTTATGTAGTTTTGTAAGAATTGTGTTGGAGTTTTGATGGGGACTGTATTGAGTCTGTATATTGCTTTTGGCAGGATGGCCATTTTTACTATGTTAACCTGACTGATTCATGAGCACAGGAGATCTTTTCATCTTCTGATATCTTCTTTAATTTATTTCTTCAATGTCTTAAAGTTTTCAGTATACTAGTCTTTCACTTGTTTGGTTGGAGTTACACCACTACGTTTTTTGTTTTTGAGGCTATTGTGACAGGTGTTGTTTTCCCAATTTCTCTTTCAATCTATTTGTCATTTGCATATGGAAAAGCTATTGGTTTTTGTGTGTCAGTTTTGTGTCCTGTGACTTTGCTTAAAATGTTTATCAGCTGTAGGAGATTCCAGAAGAACTTTTAAGGTCACTTAAATATACTATTATATCATCTTCAAATAAAGATACTTTGACTTCTTCCTGTCATATTTGTATTTCTTTGATCTCCATCAATTGCCTTATTACTCCAGCCTCAGACTTATTATATTGGATAGATATGGAGATGGGGGAGAATTTCGATAGATATGGAGATAGTAAAAATATTTTATCAACTACACATACAATAGAGGGCTAATATCTAAAATATATGAGGAAAAAATATATATGAGGAATTAAAAAAACTGGACATGGAGGAAATAAATAACACAACCAAATTTTGGGTACAGATAATAGAGAATTCTCAAAAGAGGAAACACAAATGCCTGAGAAGCACTTTAAGAAATGTTCAACATCTTTAGTCTTAAGGAAAATACAAATCAAAATTTGTCTTGCTCCCAATTTTAATAGAAATACTTTGAGTTTCTCTTCATCTAGATTAATGCTTCTCAATATGTGTGTTGTGATTCCTTTGCATGCCGACTGATCCTGTCAGAGGGGTAGCCTAAGACCAGCTTGCGTAGCAGATATTTACATCATGATTTGTAACAGTAGCAAAAATAAAGCTATGAGATGGCAACCAAAATTTTATGGTTCTGGGTCACCACAATATGAGAAACTGTACTAAAGGGTCACAGCATAGGAAGGTTGAGAACCACTGATCTAAGTTGATATGGTTGTGCCCTGGCTGTAAATTATTTCTATTATTTAGAGATATGTCCCTTGTTTCCTTATTCTCTCTGGGACTTTCATCATATAGGGTGTTGGATTTGGTCAAAGGCCTTTGTGAACCTCATGGGATGATTATGTGGTTTTGGTCTTTCAGTTGCTTACATGGTAGATTATTCTTATCGACTTGCATATGATGAACCATACCTGCATCTCTGGGATGAAGTTTACTTGATGATAGCAGATGATCTTTTTGATGTGTTCTTGTCTTCAGTTTGCAAGTATTTTATTGAGAAATTTTGCATCTGTCTTCACAAGGGACATTGGTCTGTAATTTTCTTGGGTATTTATGTGGTTTTGGTGTCAGAGTAACTGTGGCCTTGTAAAAAGAATTTGGCAATGTTCCTTTAGTTTCTGTTCTCTGGAGTAATTTGTGGAGTGTTGGTAGAATTATGTTCTAATACCATCTGGCCTTGGGTTTTTAAAAAAAAATTATTTATTTATTTTTTGTAGTTGAGAGTCTTTTAATTAGTGCTTTTATTTCACTAGGGGCTATAAATCTGTTTAAACTGCTTATCTGTTCTTGGTTTAAATTTGGTTGGTGTACATACCAAGAAAATTATCCTTTTCTTTTAGATTTTCCAATTTGGTGGAGGATCAGTTTTTAAGGTACTTAACATATGCCCTTTTGGTTATTTGCATTTTGTTGGTATCTGTTGTTATAGCTCCTTTTTCATCTGTATTTTTGTTAATTTGGATCTTCTCCATCCACCTTTTAGTTAATTTGGCTAAACAATAAGCAATCCTATTGATTTTCTTAAAGAACCACTTTTTATTTGATTGACTCTTTGTATTGTTTTTGTTACTGTTGTTGTTTCTCTTTTATGATCTCAGCCCTGAGTTTGATTCTTTCTTGCCATCTACTTCTTACAAGAATTATTCATTTTTTTCTCAAAAGCTTTCAAGTGTGCAGTTATATGACCTCCCAATTTAAAAAAAAAATGTAAGCCTTGAGTGCTATCAATTTGCCTCTTAGAACACTTTCACTGTGTCCCAAAAGTTTGGGGTACATTGTGATTTTATTTCTATTTCATTCTAAAAAGTTTTAAATTTCCTTCTTTATTTCTAGGTTGATTCATTTTTTAATTCAGAAGTGAGTTGTTCAGTTTCCTTGAGTTTGTAAGCTTTCTGTTGTTACAGATATTCATCTTTAAGTCATGGTAGTAAGATAGGATACAGAATGTTACTTCAGGTATTTTTTTTTTGTATCTGCTGTGACTTTGTTAGTGTCCAAGTATGTGTTCAATTTTGAAGAAAGTTCCATGAGCTGCTGAGAAGAAGGTGTATTCTTTTGTGTTTGGATAAAATGTTCTGTAAATATCTGTTATGTCCATTTGGTTTATGACATCATTTAGCTTCAGTATTTCTCTCTATTTATTTTTGTTGAAATGACCTGCCTATTGGTGCGAATGGGATATTGAAGTTACTATCACTTTGTGTGAGGGGTAGTAATAGTGTTTATACATGAACATGGGTGTCCATGTGTTTGATGCATGGATATTAAAACTGGGATATCTATCCTCTTGGTGGATTTGTATTTTTCATTTGATGAGTATGTAGTATCCTTCCTTATTTTATCTGCTAACTTCAGATGTCAAGTCTATTTTTTCATATATTAAAATGACTGCCATGGTTGTTTCTTGGGTCTGTTGCTTGGAATATCTTTTTCTATCCTCTTACCCTGAGATGATGTCTCTTATTCACATTAAGATGTTTCTTGTATGCAGCAGAAGTGTAGGTCCTGCTTTTGTACCCAATCTGCTAGCTTCTTAGTCTTTTTACCGGGGAACTGAGACTATTGATGTTGAGAGTTATCCTGTTATTTTGTTGCTCTGTGGGTTGTCCCTCCCCCATCTTTTATTTGTTGGCCTGATATTATTTATTCCTTCTATGTTCTTGGGTGTAGTTATCCTCTTCAGGTTGAAGTTTTCCTTCCTTCTAGCTCTTCTGAAGATCTGGGTTTGTAGGCTCATACTGCTTAAATTGGGTTCTATTGTAAATGTCTTTACCTATTGTGATTGAAAGTTTTTCTGGGAGCCAGTCATGGTGGCACATGTTAATCCAAGCACTTGGGAGGCAGAGGCAGGTGGAGCTCTGTTAGTTCAAGGCCAATCTGGTCTACAAAGCAGGTTCCAGGACAACCAGGGCTGTTATATGGAAAAATGTTGTCTTGAAAGACCACCACCACCATCAACACCACGACCACCACTACCAACAAAATAAGTAATAAATAAATAAATAAGTACATAAATAAATAAATAGAGAAAGAAACAGTTTCGCTAGGTATAGTAGTCTGGGTGGCCCCTTTGATCTCTCTGGGTTTATAGAACATTACTCCAGGCCGTTCTGGCTTTTAGTCTCCATTGAAAAGTCAAATGTCATTCTATTAGGTCTGCCTTCATATGTTACTTGGTGTTTTTCTTACTTGAAATGCTTAATATTCTTTCTTTGTTCTGCACATTTATTTATTGTTTTGATTGTTATGTGTCATGGAAAATTTCAGTTCTTGTCTGATCTATGTGGTGTTATTTAAGCTTTCGGACATTGATGGGAACTTCCTTCTTTAGGTTAGGGAAATTTTCATCTATAATTTTGTTGAGAGTATTTTCTGTCCCTTTTGTTCTGTTTTTTTTCTCCTCCTTAATGTATTCTTATTATTCTTAATTTCTTTTTACAGTTTCCCAGATTTCCTAGATGTTTTGTGCCTGGCTTTAAAAAATTTTAACTTTAAGAAACACACACAAACAAGGTATCCATTTCTTTATCTTGTCTTCAATGCCTAAGATTCTTTCTTTCATTTCTTGTGTTCTATTTATGATTCTTGCCTCTGGGGCTTCTGTTTCAGTGTGTAAATTTTCATTTCCAATTTTCCATGAGTTTGGGTTTTCCTATTGATTCCATTTCCACTTTCATGTCTTGATCAGTTTTCCTCATTTCCTGAACATATACATAATAGCTTTTTTCAAGCAGTGTCTTGTGCTTAGGGTACATTTTTCAGTACATAATGTAGTAGGGTTGCTGGGCTCTAGTGGAGACATGCTGTCCTGGCTGTTATTGATTTTGTTTTTACGCTGGTATCTGGGCATCAAGGTTTGGGATGATTGTAAGTCTAGGCTGTGGCATCTGGTCTCATCTTTGGTGGATTTTCCATTTCTGGGTTTCTGTTCCCCTCTCTGAATTTCAGAAGCTTGTGGTGGTTGCGGGTTGCAATGTAGGGGGTATTTCTGAGTCACTCCCAGGTGTGACCACTGGGACTCCAGGGCAGAATGTGTTTCTAAGTATTAGGATCTCATGTTCAGGAATGAGGATGGGCTAGATAGATGGAGGTCTGAGAGGGCCCATGGGATGGAGGAAAGCTGGATCTGCTGAGATGATCTGATTCCCTTGCTAGTATGGTGAGTGGCTTTCCAGGGAGAGACTGCTTTGAGAGATGGTAGGTGAGACAAAGGGCTGTGGTGAGGAAGGAAGGCTGTGGGAACATATCTGTTTGGTTCTTTTGGAATAGGGGAAGAGAGGAAGGAGAGAGCTTGGTGGGCAATCTGCTATAAGATGGAGGTAAGACTGGTCATTGACACTGGAGGATGAGACGGAGAGTGAAAAGTATCTATGGGATTTCCTCCAAATTACAAACTTAAAAGGCCATAACTTAAACTAATTTATGAGCCAAATATAATATTTTTTAAAAATCCAGGGACAGTAACGATGATCTAGGTGCTGAATAGACTCTGTTGTTCAATTCCACCAAATAGCATGCTGAAAATTAAAAATAGGCTGTTTTGAAATTAATGATCTATTACTCATAGGTATTACAAGTAAAAAAAAAAAAAAAAAGATTTCAGACCCAAGTAAGCCTTTGGCTTTTTAGTAGTAACAGAAATCAGGAGAGTGAGTACTCAGATTTTTTTCCTAAAAGTTATTTTTCCATCTCTATTGAGAAAAGAGCAGATACTAATACCTCTAGTCTTCATGACATAAGAATCAAGTATGATTTTTGCTCAGTTGAGAGAATAAAAGTGTAAGCTAAAAATCTAAGGTTAATTTGCATATGTATGGTAAAATAGTCAAGTTTTACTGAGATTTAGATAAAGGAAAATTGATAAATGATTAAAACTTTCAATTTGTGACAAGAGACTATATACAGAAATCAGGGAATCTATGATAAGCTAATAGAGTGGTAAAGAATTTTTCTAGGGGAGGAAGGAAAGGAGGGAGGGAAGAAGGAACAAAGGAAGGAAGGAAATTTCTCACTAATTTGTTTTTACCATTAATTTTACTTGACTTGCCTTTGGATATTTGTCAGTTTAAAATTGGTAACTCAAAAAAAAAAAAAAAAGCTAACTCTATGCTTTATTTATATGAATGCTTAGCTGGTCTTCTGAAAAAAAAAAACCCACAGTATTTATAATTCCAATAAACTCAATAATTTACAAAGATTTATTTGCCAGGGATCATATGCTAGTCACTCTTTTTTTTTTTTTTTTAAAAGATTTATTTATTATTTATACAGTATTCTACCTGCACACCAGAAGAGGGCACCAGATCTCATTACAGATGGGTGTGAGCCACCATGTGGTTGCTGGGGATTGAATTTAGGACCTTTGGAAAACAGCCAGTGCTCTTAACCTCTGAGCCATCTCTCCAGCCCATGCTAGTCACTCTAAAGTGTAGAGAATCCTGGTGTAACAAGACAGACAGTGGCCTTCTGTATACCTACAAGAAAAGAGAGACATGAATACATAAGATACAGAGTTAAACAAGGCAGCTAAGTTAGGGGAAAGGGATCCGAGCACAGACAATGCAGTCAGAGACATCCCCTGCTCTCATTTTAGGAGTCCCACATGAAGACTCACCATTACATATGTGGAGAGGGCCTAAGTCCATCCCATGCATCCTCGCTGGTTGGCAATTCAGTCTCTATTCGTCCCTATGGGTCCAGGTTAGTTGATTCTATAAGGTTTTGTTATTGTTGCGTGTGTGTGTGTGTGTGTGTGTGTGTGTGTGTGTGTGTGTGTGTGTGTTGTCCTTGACCTTGTCTGTTTCCTTTAATCCTTCCTTTCCCTCTTCTACAGAATTCTCCGAGTTCCATTTAATATTTGACTGTGGGCATCTGCATCTGTTTCCATCAGTTGCTGGGGGAAGCCTCTCTGATGACAGTTATGCTAGGCTCCTGGCTGCAAGTATAACAGAATATCATTAATAGTGTCAGAGCTGGGCTCCCTCTTGTCCCTGATTTTAGTGGAATTGATTTCAATTTCTCTCCATTTAATTTGATGCTGGCTATTGGCTTGCGATATATTGCCTTTGTTGTGTTTATGCATGAGCCTTGTATCCCTGATCTCTCCATGTCTTTAGACATGAAAGGGTGTTGGATTTTGCCAAAGCTTTTCTAGCACCTAATGAGGTGATCATGTTTTTTTTCTTTCAGTTTGTTTATAGGGTGGATTATACTGATAGATTTTTGTATGCTAAACCATCTCTGAATCTCTGGGATGAAGCATACTCTAATACGGTGGATGATGTTTTGATGCGTTTTTGGATTGGGTTTTCTAGATTTTTTTTCACATGTCAAAAACTCCATTTATTTTGTTGACTCTCAGGGAAATATACAAATAATGCAATTTTTTCCTGCTTATGCAAAACAAACAAAAAACAACTTTCAATATAACATGAAGGAATGCTAGGAAAACTGTATAGTAAATAAACCTGATGAAATTATCAAAGGTCACACTGCTCATTTAAATAGTTATTTAGCATGC
>OU015750.1:91291176-91309113 GCA_907169655.1 Acomys percivali | reverse complement strand
ATCCTTTTTCCATTGAATAGATTTGGCTTCTTTGTCAAAAATCAAGTGAGCAAATGTGTGTGGATTCATCTCTGGGTCTTTGATTCAATTCCATTGATCCACCAGCCTATTGCTTTGCCAGTACCATGCTGTTTTAATTACTGTTGCTCTGTAGTACAGCTTGAGATCAGGTATGGAGATTCCTCCAGAGGATCTTTTATTGTATAGGATTGTTTTTCCTATTCTGGGTTTTTTGTTTCTCCATATGAATTTGAGAATTGATCTTTCAATATCTTCAAAATACTTTGTAGGTATTTTGATAGGGATTGCGTTGAATCTGTAAATTGCTTTTGGTAAGATGGCCATTTTTACTATGTTGATTCTCCCAATCCACAAACAAGGTAAATCCCTCCATCTTCTGATGTCATCTTCATTCTCTTTCTTCAGAGGTTTGAAGTTTTTTTCGAATAAGTCCTTCACTTGCTTGGTTAGAGTTACTCCTAGATATTTCATATTGTTTGGTACCACAGTTTCTTTATCCATTCTTCTACTGAGGGACAATTAGGCTGTTTCCATGTTCTGGCTATTATGAATAAGGCTGCTATGAACATGGTTGAGCAAATGTTCTTGTTGTGTGCTGATCTCAAGCTATATTATAAAGCAATAGTAATCAAAACAGCATGGTACTGACACAGAAATAGGCTGGTTGATCATTGGAATCAAAGACCCAGAAATGAATCCACACATATATGGTCACTTGATTTTTGACAAAGAAGCCAAATCTATTCAATGGAAAAAGGATAGCATCTTCAACAAATGGTGCTGGTCTAACTGGATGTCTATGTGTAAAAAAATGCAATTATATTTGTCACCATGCACAAAACTCAGTCCAAGCGGATCAAAGAGCTCAACATAAAACCAGAGACACTAAACTTGTTAGAAGAAAATGTGGGGAAGAGCCTGGAACACATTGGCACAGGAGACAACTTCCTGAACAGAACACCAACAGCCCAGGCCTTAAGGTTAACTATTAATAAATGGGACCTCATGAGGCTGAGAGGCTTCTGTAAGGCAGGAGACACTGTCAACAGAACAAAGCAATAGACTACAGACTGGGAAAAAATCTTCACCAACACTACATCTGACAAAAGTCTAATATCCAAAATATATAAAGAACTCAAGAAATTAAGCATCACCAGACCAAATAACCCAATTGAGAAATGGGACTCAAACTAAACAGAGAATTCTCAACAGAGAAATATCGAATGGCTGAGAAACACTTAAAGAAATGCTCGACCTCCTTAGTCATCAGGGAAATGCAAATCAAAACAACTCTGAGATTCCATCTTACACCCATCAGAATGGCTAAGATAAAAAACTCAAGTGACACCCCATGCTGATGAGGATGTGGAGAGAGAGGAACACTCCTTTTATTGCTGGTGGGAATGCAAACTAGTACAGCCACTTTGGAAATCTATCTGGTGCTATCTCAGAAAAATGGGAATTGAGTTACCTCAAGACCCAGCTATTCCACTCCTTGGAATATACCCAGAATGTGCATCCATTTTCATCAAGTTATGGGAAGTCTTCATGCCCTTCTTTATTTCTTCCTTGACCCAGTGGTTACTGAGTAGAGAGTTCAGTTGCCATGAGTTTGTAGACATTCTGGTTTTTCTTGTCTGGCCTCAATAGAAGAAGTTGTACCCAATCTTACTGTAACTTGATATGCTAAGACTCCTTGATATCCATGGGAGACCTCCTGCTTCTGAGGAGAAGGGAGGAAGGATTGATATGGAGTTGAGAAGGAAGGATGGGGAGGAGAAGAGGGAGGGGAAGCTAGGATTAGGATATGAAGTAAATAGATAACTTAATAAAAACAAAAAGAATGCCATTTTAAATAGGACATTTACAATGTTTTACTACTCTAAAACATAGAATTGTATACTATTATAAATTCATATAAGGGGAAATAAAATACAATTGAAAAAAAGATACAGAGTTAAAATGGTCAGGATGGTTATATATATTCAAATCCAATTTATATTTCTGAGACCCTTCATTTCTTTTTTTTGCTCACTGATCGGTGCTGGTGCCAAATGACAGTCATTAAGGCCATACTTTGCTCACTTGCACCTGTAGCCCCTACTACCCTCTGGATCCCAGTTACCTTCGTGGGCTGGCTCCTCATGTGACAACTGTAGCTTGGGAAAGAGAAGACAGCATGGGTAGGGAACAGTCATGCTCAGAGTTCTGAAAGAGAAATGTTGCATCTCTTCTCAGGCTAAGAGAACACTAGCTGCAAGGGGAGATTTGTGCCCCCCCCCTTTGCCAAGCTGCTGACTCTCCACACCCAGACTCTTGGCTGCCATCCTTAGCATGTCTGCTGGCAAGATGCTTGGCAAAAGGATCTCCAAATGCAATCTCTCTTGCCAAGTCAAAATGCTCATCACTGTCCCTTGAGAGCAGGACTAAAGTAGGACCCCAGCAGCATGAACAGTGCAGTGCCTGGCTAGCACACACGAAACCCTGAATTCCATTCCCTGCACACAATGAATGGGGGCTGTGATGCATGTCAATAATCCTGGTACTAATGAGGGAGAGGTAGGAGGATCAGATGTTCAAAGTTATCCTCAGCTACCTAGAGCTTTAATAATAATATTTGTTTATTGCTTAATTTTAAAGACTCTGTGGTAAGATCTTAAAGTTTTATTTCCTCTTAACTCATTCTATCTGTGGTGCGAATTTGGTGAGATAAACATTTATTCTGCCTACAGGTGAGACTTAGAGAAATTGAGTAGTTTATTTAAGGCTACACCATCAACAGATTATACAGCAGATCTTGAACTTGGCCAGCTTCACTACTGTGCTTACAGCCCCTCTAAGTCTTTTATTTGTCTACTTCTCTACTCTCCCCACATAAGACATAGGTAGGGCTTTATATCTCAAGTCATTCCCTTCCTATCATCCATATTGTCTTAGGTTTTAGTCCCGTTTGTTAAAACACACAGACACACACACACACACACACATACACACACACAGACCCCCTAACCCACCCATGCCAATTTCTTTTACCATAGGGCTGCAACATAATCTACTAAATGTGTCCTTGTAGCCTTCCTTTAGGATTCCTTTACACTCTTCTATGCCAGTTGACTTGTATGTTGCTCCTATTCTTAAACATTTTATACTGATTTTATTTCATCCTCAGTCTTAAATGACACTCATTTGGCTTTGGCATGGTGAGTTAATTATCAACTAATGTGCACTACTTCCTTTTGTTATTGTTGAGCACAATTCCCCAGTTAATATGATTGCTGATTACAGAAATGTCTTGACATTTACTTGAACATTTTTCTATGCTTTGTATATTCTGTATTCTCAAAATGTGAAACATAGGAGCAAGGAAGTAGGCAGGACCCCTCTATGGCCTCTGTTTCAGCTCCCGCCTCCAGGTTCCTGCCTCCAGGTTCCTGCCATGCTTAAGTTCCTGCCCTTGCTGCTTTTAATGATGAATGGTTATATGGAACTGATATAAACAGCTGTCTAAATAATAATAGCAAGACAGTCAGCTGCATGCTCTTTCCTGAGCTCCATTGCCTGTCTTCCCGAGGAAGCCTGCTGGGCCTCAGGAATGTCAAAATTAGACTTCTTCCCCTGAAAATTCCTTGGTACCAGGTCCACCCAGAGCACAACAAACATAGGTGAGATGTGGTTCTCTAAGATCCATCACCATGCTCATGGCCCTGCCTCCCTTCCCAAGGAGCATTTTGGGACCCCAGAAACATTGTGTTCCACCTAGGACATAGCCAGTAGAGGTGAACAGAAACCCAAGGCTCTATCTGCCTCCCTGTAGAGTCCTGCCAGAATCAGGAACATTCAGCCAATACCAGGGACAACTTGATGGCTAAAGGCCAGGATAAGAACACAACTAATAAAAGCCAGGGCAATACGGCCCCACGAGAGCCCAACTAGTCTACTATAGAAAGTCCTGGATAGCCTAACACAGCTGGATCAAATGAAGATGACCTTAATTCCTCTATTATAAATATGATAGACACCTTTAAAGAGTAAACAAATAAATCCCTTAAAGAAATATAGACAAATGCAATCAAACAGGTGAAGGAACTGAATAAAATTGTTCATGACCTGAAAAATGAAAATAGAAACAATAAAGAAAACACAAACTGAAAGTATCGAGACATGGAAAGCCCAGGGAAGGGAGCAGGGACTACAGATATAAGTATGAACAATAGAATGCAAGAGACGGAAGAAAGAATCTCAGGCACAGGAGATACAACTGAAGAAATCTATGCATCAATCAAAGAAAATGTTACATCTAAAATGTTCCTGACACAAAACATCCAAAAAATCTGGGACACTATGTCAAGACCAAACTTAAGAATAATAGGATTTGAAGAAGACTCCCAGCTCAAAGGCCCAGAAAATGTTTTCAACAAAATCGTAGAAGAAAACTTCCCCAACCTAAAGAAAGAGATGCCTAGAAACATACAAGAAGCCCACAGAACACCAAATAAATTGGACCAGAAAAGAAAATCTTCCTGCCACATAATAATCCAAACACGAAATGTGCAGAACAAAGAAAGAGTAAAGCTTCAAGGGGGAAAAACTAAGTAACTTATAAAGGCAGACCAATTAGAATTACACATGACTTTTCAACAGAGACTTTGAAAGCCAGAAGGGCTTGGGCAGATATCTTGCAGACTCTAAGAGACCCAAATGTGAGGCTAGACTACTACACCCTTTTTATCACCATACATGGAAAAAACAAGACATTTCACAACAAAACCAAATTTAAACAGTATCTACCCACAAATCCAGGCCTACAGAAGATACCGGAAGGAAAACTCTAATCCAAGGAGGCTAACCACACCCAAGGAGGCACCAAAAATTAGGAACCCCGTAACAGCAAATACAAGAGAATCTCTCCTCTCTCCCTCCAACATAAAAATAACAGGGATAAACAATTATTGGTCATTAATATCTCTTGACATCAGTGGGCTCAATTCTCCAATAAAAAGACATAGGCTAACAGAATGGATATAAAAACAGCATTCACCATTCTACTGCATACAACAAACAAACAAACAAGCAAACAAAAAAACACCTCAGCAACAAGAGGCATTATCTGAGAGTAAAGGGCAGGAAAAAAGGACCAAAAAAGCAAGCTGGAGTAGCAATTCTAATGTCCAATAAAATACATTTTCAACTAAAATTAGTCAAAAGAGATGGGAAAGTACACTTCATGCTTATCAAAGGGAAAATCCACCACGTTGACTTCTCAGTTTTGGACATATATGGCCCAAATGCAAGAGTACCCACATTCATAAAAGAAATATTATTGAAGCTTAAATCATACATGCAACCCCATACAATAGTAATAGGAGACTTCATCATCCAACTCTCACTAATGGACAAACAGGTTATTAATACAGGACCTAAACAGAGATATAAGGAAACTAACAGATATTATGAAGCAAATGGATCTAACAAATAACTACAGAGCATTTCACCCAAACACAAAAGAATATACCTTCTCAGAACCTCATGGAACCTTCTCCAAAATTGACCATATAGTTAGTCACAAAGCAAGCCTCAACTAATAGAAGAACATTGAAATAACCTCTTGTAATATATCAGGTTACCATGGATTAAAGCTATACTTCAACAATAGAAACAACGGAAAGCCTACAAACTCATGAACATTGAGCAGTTCTTTACTTGGCGACCATTAGGTAAAGGAAGAAATAAAAAGGGAATTAAAGACTTTCTAGAATTCAATGAAAATGGAGGCACAACACACCCAAACTTATGGGACACAATAAAAAGCAGTGTTAAGAGGAAAGTTCATGGCATTAAGTGCCTTCATAAAGAAATTGGAGAGATCTCATACTAGCAATTTAAAACAAAAGACCAAGTACACGCAAGAGGAGTAGAAAGCAGGAAATAATCAAACTCAGTGCTGATTTCAGTAAATTAGAAACAAAGAGAAAAATTCAAAGAATCAACAAAGCCAAGAGCTGGTTCTTTGAGAAAATCAACAAGATAGACAAACTCTTAGCCAAATGAACTAAAAGGCAGGGAAATAATATCCAAATTAACAAAATCAGAAATGAAAAGAGAGATGTAAGAACAGAAACTTAGGAAATCCAAAGAATCACTATGTCTTCAAAAAACTGTACTCCACACAACTAGAAATTTTAAATGAAATGGAGAGGTTTCTTTGTAGATACCACTCACCAAATTAAGTCAAGATCATGCAAACAATTTAAATAGACCAATAACCCCTAAGGAAATAGAAGCAGTCATTAAAAGTCTCCCAAACAAACAAACAAAAAGCCCAGGGCCAGATGGTTTGGTTTTAGTGAATAACTCTAGCAGACTTTAAAAGAAGAGCTAATACCAATACTCCTCAAATTATTACATAAAGTAGAAACAGAAGGTATAGTGCCCAACTCATTTGATGAGGCCATTGTCACCCTGGTATCTACAAAAAGACTCAACCACAAAGGAGCATTTCAGACCAATTTCTCTTATGAACATAGGTGCAAAAATACTCAATAAAATATAAGAACATATAAAAATATCATTCACCAAGATCAAGTAGGCTTCCTCCCAAGGATGCAGGGATGATTCAATATCTAAACATCCATCAATGTAATCCATCATGTAAATAAGCTGAAAGGGAAATAAAACTTCACTAGACCATCTCATTAGATGCGTAAAAGGCCTTTTACAAAATCCAGCACATCTTCATGTTAAAAGTCTTAGAGAGATCAGGGATACAAGATGCACACTTAAACACAATAAAGGCAATATACAGCAAGTCAAATTAAATGGAGAGAAACTGAAAACAATTCCATTAAAATCAGGGACAAGACAAAGTTGCCCAGTCTCTTCATATCTTTTCAATATATTACTTGAAATTCTAGCTAGAGCAATAAGACAACTAAAGGAGATCAAGGGGATACAAATTGGAAAGGAAGAAGTCCCAGTATCGCTATTTGCAGATGATTTAATTGTATACGTAAGTGAACTCAAAAATTCTACCAGAGAACTCCTATAGCTGATAAATACCTTCAGCAAAGTTGCCGGATATAAAGTTAACTAAAACAACAACAACAACAAAAATGAATATACAAACAATAAATAGGCTGAGAAAGAAATTAGAGAAGTAACACCCTTCATAGTAGCCATAAAAATATAAAAGATATTGATGTAATTCTAACTAAGCAAGTAAAATACCTCTATGACAAGAACTTCAAGTTTTTAAATAAAGAAATTGAAAAAGGTATCAGAAGATGGAAAGATCTTTCATGCTCATGGATTGGTAGGATTAACAGTAAAACTGCTTATCTTACCAGAAGCAATCTACAGATTCAATGCAATCCTCATCAAAATACCAACACAGTTTTTTTAAAAACAGACCTTGAAAGAACAATACTCAACTTGATATGAAAAAACCACAGACAAACAACCCCCGGAACAATAAACAACCAGGGTAGCTAAAAACAACCCTGTACAACAAAAGAACTTCTGGAGGTATCACCATCCCTGATTTCAAGTAGCACTGCCAAGCAATAGTAATGAAAACTGCATTGTGTAGAAACAGACAGGTTGATTAGTGGGAAAGAACTGAAGACCCAGAAATGAACCCACACACCTATGGACACTTGATTTTTTGACAAAGAAACCAAAACCATACAATGGAAAAAAGATAGCATCTTCAACAAATGTTGACGGTTTAACTGGATGGCTGCATGTAGAAGAATGCAAATAGATTCATAGTATATCAAAGACCTCAACATAAATAGAAGAGAATTTGGGGGAAGAGCCTTGAACACCTTGGCACAAGAAACAACTTCCTGAACAGAACACCAGCAGCTCAGGTACTAAGATAAACAATTAATTTATTTATGGAGAGCTTCTTCAGGTTATTTATTATGCCCCTAAGGTATGCTGCTATCCTTTTATATTTGAAGTCTTTTCCTATCTTTTGGTACTGTAGGATGCTCCATGATAATCTTATGTTTTTCTTGTTCTTGTCCTCGAAGTGGCCATTTCTTTAAGGAGGCATAGTTCTTTTTTAGGAGTGTTCATTGCTACAGGGGTATTTTAGGTCTTTTTGATGGTTGGAGTTGGGAAATACATACATACATACATACATACATACATACATACATACATACATACATACATGCTTATATTTATGTGTATGTGTATAACCCATGCTTACATTGCTTACTACTTTCTCTCTTGGTGGTTCCAGCTTTACTAAGATGATAAGACTCTTAACCAAGCTCCCGGTGTGAAATAACTAATTGGAGGTTCCCAATGGCAGTTATTTTCTCACTCATCTCTACAGTCTGATGAAGGGGTCTTGGGCCCATGAGCAGTTTCCACACTGGTCATGGACTAGAATCTTCTTCTGCCTTTCTTCATTGCGCAGAGAAGTAAGTTCCAGTGCCCCATTAAGTATGGGGTTTGCTGTGTGAGCACAAACCTTTCTCTGGCATGTTGTCACATTCTCTTAACTCGTGTTTCCTGACATGCCTCAAGGCCAGTTTGTGTTGTAGCTGCTTTGATTTAAACGTTATTTCATACTTATTTTATTGCTATGAAAATCTTTCTTTTTTGCCTGGAAGCCTTGGTAAAGTTTGTAATGTTATGGTTTATTTAGCATCTGCATATAGTGTGTGTGTGTGTGTGTGTGTGTGTGTGTGTGTGTGTTTATACTCATGAGTATATTCATTTATTGCATTGAATAGGAATTCTGTCTATTAACAGCTAAAGCAATGAGCACTAGAAAATTGACATGATCCAAGAACATGCCATAAGTTAGTGCCTGGTCTTGCTACATAACTCTTAATATTTCTGTGGTAACTGTGATACTTTCAAAAGATGAAAGCCTTTTCATATATAACTTTGCATTTCAAAAATGAGTTCAATTCTGAAAACTTCCAGAATTTACCACTGTGGTTGACGTGCCTTAAAATGGTGGCATAAAGTGGATGTGGGTGGGTAGAAAATCATGACAGATTCAGGGTGAGTTTCTTTGAATTGTAGAACAATCTAAAACATATTTAATTTGCAACCTTGCTGGAACAGAACACTGCTTGCAAAGACAAATGTTCCTAGCATTTCAGAATTTATCTACCCCTCAAAGATTAGCAGGTAAAGCCAGGCAGACCTCAACACTCAGAGAGGCAGAAGCAGGTGGATTGTTGTGAGTTTGAGGTTAGCCTGATCTACAAAGCAAGTCAAGGAGAGCCAAGGCTACACAGAGTAATGCTGTTTCAACCCGCCCAAATGATTAGCAGATACCGTGTTTATTAGAGTTTGTACAGACACCATTTGTAGCCCCTCTAAGACAAAACATCTGCCTTGATTTAGAAATATAGGTAAATTTAGAACTTTTTTTTTTTAATAAAAAGATTGATGTGGGGCATATCAAAATGGGAACGAGCATTTGCTTTATGATTCAGTGGTTTAAAAGTATTTACATGTTCACATTTTATTGGGTTTTTATTAATTCTACCCTCAGTGTAGTCTTTTTACAGTTAGTTGACCATGACTGCCTCATCACAGCTATAAAGTAATAATACTAAGAAAAATTGTATATAGCTGAATAGTCTCAAAACATTAAGGCACTCTATTGGTACTATGAGTTGTATAAAGTTAAATATTGTTAAGTTTGAAATTGGATCCCTGGGTATTCCAAACATGTGCCATACTACTGAATTCAAAAACATGTAAAAAAAAAACCAACAAGCAAACAAAAGTGAGATTAAATATCAGGCATAAAGCGTGACTGATACTTCACTGCTGAGATTATTTTGGAGCAGAAGAAATGACCCCATCAGGATGCATTCTAAATAATTTACCAGTGTAATGTATGAATCACTTAATTAAATTTCCTTCCTTAACTCTGACAGGTTTGTTAACAATGTTTAATGTTGGTTAAAACTGGAGGATCCGCTACGCTGGGTAATCTGTAAGAGCTACACATTAAACTTAAATTCTTTAATTTTTGGTCACTGTTTTGGGGTTGTCCAATGGAGCCCAGGCTAGCTTCCAACTTGTTGTGTAGCTGAGAATGACCTTGAAATTTCTTCTGATTTCCGTGCCTTCACTTCCCAAGTGTTGGGATTACAGATATGTACCACTAGGCTTGGATTTTAATTTTTAAAAACACAAATACGGTGTCATGAATTGTTGGTGTCTTTTTTTCTTTCTTCCCCCTCCCCTTCTTTGTCTTTCAACAGGGTCTTAAAATATGTCCCAGGCTAGCCTCACAGTCATGGCCTTTTCATCTCTGCCTTCTGTGAGCAGGATTACAATTGTATATTACCATACCTGGATCTTTTCCTTGTGGAGTTTTCAAAAATCATGTCTTCAATTAAAGACTATGCCCGTTTTGTAGGAGAATTATTAAACCCTAAAAATATTTGTGACCTGCATCACATTTGTTATTTATCCCAAATAGTCTTTAAATAGAATATATATTATACTATTTATTTACTACATTAGGTATTTTTAATGAGTATTTCATACATGAGGACACTGTACTTACGTCATTTCTATCCCCTTGCCCCTCTATTTCTTCCTGTGGTCCCTCAAGTACAGCCTCTTCATTTATATTTGTTTTCTGTTTTATATCTATACATGTCTATATATCTAATATCTATCTCTCTGTAAAGATGGAGACATTCAATATATAATCCCCTGAGTTCACTTAGTGTTGTCTTTATGTATATGTGTTTAGGGCCAATCATTTAGGATTGTGGTGTTGTCTCTGCAAATGATCCAACAAACTCAAAACACAAGACAGCAGCCGTTAGCTTGCATATACTTCTTCTTGTAGGGGTGGGTAGAGCCTTGTGAAATTCTTCTCCATCTACATTGCATGCTGACTGGTGTGGTCTTTGCATGTTTTGTGCAAGCAGCCATATTGTTGAGAGCTCATGAGAACAATATCCCTGTCCTATCTAGAAGAAATTATTATTATTTTTTAAAGATTTATTTATTTGGTATTATGTATACAGTGCTCTGCCTGCTTGTACACCTGCAGGCCAGAAGAGGGCATCAGATCACATTATAGATGACTGTGAGCCACCAGGCAGTTGCTGGGAATTGAACTCCGGACCTCTGGAGAGCAGCCAGTCAGTGCCCTTAACCTCTGAGCCATCTCTCCAGCCCCTCGAAGAAATTCTTGTGCAGCTGTCATCCTGGTCCTCAGACTCATATAATCTATTTTCTTCCTTTCTGGGATCTTCCCGGAGCCTTACATATAGTATTTTAAAACTATGTGTTCAGTTATAGTAATCAGAATTCTATTCCGATGATGTCTCCTAAGAGCCAAAATGTGGGTAAGTGAGCTGTGTGACGGGGAAGCAAGAGTGAGGTCAAGACCTGTCCAAACCCCAGAAAAATCTCATCATAAGAGTGGCAGGAGCAAGGACTGCTTCCTCCCTGTTCTGGGCCTGCACACCCCAGTGCACAGAACACATAGCCTTGACCGCCCCACCTCTGCCACCCTTGAGGTAGTCACATAGCCTGGTGGCCAGGTTTCAAGTTAAAACTTCCTATTTCCTTATAAGGGCATGTCCAGCTAGCACCTGAAATTCCTCTCTGTGCACAGGAAGCATTCCCAGCACCTCAGCCTCAGCCAGTGATGTACATCCACTCCAAAGCCCCTACCCACTTCCCCAGGGTTTATATAGCCCTTATTCCCTGGAGTAAAAATGCCGCATCAATGAAAACCATCTTGGAGAAGGCTGTCCCCCCACCCTACCCTCCACTCCCCTGCCTGGTTAACCTTCATTTCTCCCAGCACCAGTGTGCACCAGGGTCTGGATACCCCGAGGCCAGAAGCAAATCGGAGTGACACCAAAATGCAGTGCGCAGCCAGGAGTTGATGTTAGTTGGAGACTAGAAAGTCCATTGAGTCAATATTTATATAATTTTTCAGTTGGCTCATCTACATACTTTGGTTCACATTAATGGAGGTTGTTCCCGGCCTCAACACTGCCGTCCTTTCTGTGTTTTTGGCTGCAGGGGTTCACCGGAGCTTTCTGTGCACTTTTACACTGGGAAGACTGAACCCTTGGGCTGTGCCCCTAGCCTCTGTTCTGAAGCTCCTCTCTTGCAGTTTGGCTCTCTCTGAGAAGACCTCAACAGCCGTGTATTAGAAAGTAGCAGCCAATCCTACAGCTGTCTCTTCTGGACAGAACACTTTGCAGCTTTCTTGCTCCTTCCACGGCCCTCTGTGGGTACAGGGGGTAACAGCAGGTCAGTAGCATCTTGGTTCATAGATACTGTGTTGAGGATGCTGACTGTTTACAATAACAGAGCAAAAGGGGCAAAGCACTTTCATTGTCTCTTTTCCCTCTTGTCCTTCTGGTTCTTCTATATACATGTTTTCCTCAAAGGCCAGCCTAGAACTCAATGATGTGTCACTGAACACAAAGCCATTTTAGTGGGATGGTCTGCTGACCCACCTTCCACCATCTGCCTGATGCAGGCATCACAAGGTGCTGGACATTGAACCCAGAGTTCTGTGCTCGCTTAGCAAACCTTGTACTAAGTGGACCACATCTTCACCTTTGATTTTTGAAGGAAAAAAATATAATAGAGTAATGGTTATATAGTCCTAAGGGTGGATCTGTCTCCTTTACTTGGTTCTTTCAGTTTAAAGCAAGTATTGTCTCTGTGGGCGAGGAGGATAAGTTTGTCTGTCTGTTTGCCCCCCCCCCCCTCTCTCTCTCTCTCTCTCTCTCTCTCTCTGTGGGCATGTGTAGGTGTGTTATGAAATAAAGTGAAACACCAAAGTCATTGAGAAAAAAATGACTGTTTAACTTTATGCTCCCACTGCCCATTCACTGAGTTTGCCCACAACAAAACTGCAAAGAACACTCCCAAACTCCCAAACTTCCATAATGATCAGTAAATCAACATCTTATTATCTCCTTTATCTTGTCACCTAACAAATATTTATTCAGTTCTGGTGATGAGAAAGGAACATTTTAAAAAAGAATTTGACTTTTTATTCTAGAAAACACCCTAATTACTTTTTAAGTGGTGACACATTAGTAATTACAATCATCCTGCCCATATGGGATTTGTTTGGGAACATTAGCTTTCTCCACATGCAATGAGACTGTCCTGACTGAGGGGGTCCCACCCAGTCATTTAGTCAGGCTATTTGTCTCTGCCTACCTCTGTTTTCTCGGCAGGCTTGACCTTGTAGCAATGGTGCCACAGGAGGAGGAGGCGTCTTGACAGTTTGGTAAGATGATCATATCCTTTGATACTGGTCAGGTCCTACTGGGAAGAAAGTACTTTTTGCATAAGCCTTTTGTGAAGAAAGTGAGAAGCGGGAGTGAGGTGTTTGAAGTAGATTGGTGCCCAGGTATCTGTGCTCATTGGGTAGCTGCCCTGTGCAGAGCATGGGGGAAAATTGATGAAAGAAAGACTTCTCCCATCGGAGTGCAAGGAGGGGTCCAGTAAATCCAGCACACAGTGAGGAAGAGGTTATCCACAATCCTTCCTGAGACCTCTGTTGGCGGTTTAATGAACAAATCAATAGATAGCTTCCCCCCATTTTTTGCTTCAGAAAAATATAGTTTCTGTTGCTTAAAGTTAATATTCCTGATCTGTCTACAATTACATTTTTAAAAATTCTTATCTTCTAAAGAGAGTTAAATCCTAAGCCAATACTGGCCAACAGATGGATATTATCAGTAACTGTTGTCTCAATTCTCCTTGCCCTCGGGCAGTAGTTAAAAAGTTCTTCTCTGAAGTAGACTTGGGTAGCATCCTATTGAGTACCACATTTCAGATCTCTAACAGATTTCCTTCAGTAGTTTGTGTAACCTTTCCCAGTTCCAAACACCGAGTAAATGGCATAGACAAGAACTTCAGTCTCCGAATGCTGTCACTAACTCTTTCCGTCGTCCTTACCGTAAGTAACCAAGCACTCAAACATGGCCCTATCTATCCTTGCATTCTTCCCACCTGCCCTCTGTCACATTCCTCCCTTTCCTTTCCCTCACACTTTCTTTCTTTGGGGGAAGCTCTGTGACCATGGAAAGAGGTGTCAAGGGACACTGAAGTGGAGGAGGGCCTCTGGCTTCCCATGTAAATGTCCCCAACAAGGCAGATGGCAACTTGCCTGGTTTTCTAATCTGAGGGTTTTTTTTTTGTTGTTTGTTTGTTTTATCCTACCCAGTGATTAAGCAGTGGGGAGTAGTGAAGTTGTCTGGCTCCTCAATATCATTCGAGACTCCCGTAGCTTTGTCTGGAGGAAACTGAGGGAAACGCCTTTTGGATTTTGCAAGTACTGTGTAGCATCTTAAGTAGCAGTCTTAGGCTTGTATACACCTCCTTTTTGGTTCTGTGCAATGATGTAGTGAGTGCTCAAGAGAGATCATCTTACTTAAAATATTCAAAGTTCCAGTGAATACATCTATACAGGTTATATGCTGAGAAGTTCTTTAGCCAAAAGCGAAATAGACTCTAGCACAAGGATCATGGTAGCACATGGTAGCTCACTTGGTAAGATGCTGAGTTCACCTTCCAGGACCTGTGTAAAATAAAACCCAGGCATGGTAGTGAGAGGGAAAGTTAGACAGACTCCCTGGTAGGCAGAGAGATAAGGAGAGGGGCCACAGTGGATTTCCAAGATGGCCAGCTTCTTCCTCAACCTCCTGACTTGAGACAAAAGCCTCAAGGCCATCTGGGGCCCTGCTGATGCACTAGATAGTGCAGGACAGGTCACACAACAGGTGACAACCAAGCAACCAACATCAAATTAGGAGACAACTTTAGAGGAGTTTTTTGTTTGTTTTTTTGTTTTGAAGCAGCCATTATTCTTACTGATGACTGGACTTTGAGACAGTTCAGTTTCTATTCAAGTTTCTTCAGTTTTTGAGCCATACCTTATATTTTGTAAGAAACTTAAATATCCCAGTGTCCTTCCCAGGGATGCTCTGATCTATGCTCAGCATAGATGAGGACACTGGTGGGCCTCAGCATTGCAAGCTGTGCAAAAACAAAAGATAGGGACAGACCTGTGACGTGTGTTCCATATATTTATTGTAATTTTCTGTTTCTACTAGGTGTTCCCTGTGCACGGTCTCTTAATTCAGTATTTTCTGCAGATATTATGATTCCGTTCTTACTGACAGAAAGTCCAGGCTCAGAAGAAGTGATTACGTGGTCACAATAAAAGGAAATAAGAGACGTATAAAAGTGCATCCTGGAGGCTGAGAGGAATAGTCAGAGGAAGGATGTGTCCAGGAGAGAAATCTTAACTTATGATGAACAGTATGAACATCTGTGATGGTTGGTAGGCTCGTCGGGGATGTAGGGTGGCCCTAGGTAGGAATCTGGAGTTTTGGAGGCATAGCCTTCAGTAGGCAGAACCCTAACTTAGAACCTTCCTTCTTCTGGTTTGTTCTTTTCATCTGGAGGAAGCTTCTTCATAGGTTTCTAGCAGCAGCGTGAAAGTCTGGGAATTTTTCTTGTTGTGTAGTGTTCTACATCTCGCCACAATCGAGCAAGCGCAAGAAAACCATCAAATGCTCCTGCTGAGCAGCTGCCTTTTCTTGGTTACAGAAAATCGTATTCCCCCCTCAATCAGGCCACTGTTGTCTAGTTTCCATGCTGAGTGAAATATGCCTCTTCCAGTTGGGGGATCTTCTCCTTAAAGCAGTGTAGTTTGGCAATGCTAGTTCCTCACATCCTATTTGTCTAACACAGTGTTGTTTGGTGAGGAGATGTTACTCACAGGAACAATGATGAAACAATATAGTATGAATACCTTTGGGTATCTAATGTGCCGCATGGTAGCTGTATTATAATGCTATATTATACAACTTAAGATTTGCGAAGATAGCAAGTCTCTTATGTACTCCCAAAACCTATAAACATGGCAACCATAAGGTGGTGGTTCTGCTAATTAGTTTGACAGTGGGAATTATTCTGCAATCTCTATAAATTTTTAAGTGTACCATATTATATGTCTTAAATATATACATTTTGGTTGCAACTACAACTAAAAACAGATGGAAAAGAAGGGATTTTCTGCAGTGATGAACATGCCCTATATTTTCTCTGTTCTGTGCAGTAACCACTAGTCACGTGACTGTTGAGTGCCTGACATGTGGCTAGTGTGACTGCTGAAGTGAAAGGTAAGTTTATTTATTTTTTAATTATAATTTATTAACATTGAATCCCTGATTGTGATCTCCTTGCTCTTACCTTCCAGTTACCAGCCACCCTACTTCTTCTGCCCTAGTCCCCTCCCCCAGACCTCTGATGGGGGGGGGGCCTCCTCCACCACTGTCTGATCACAGTCTACTAGGTTTTATCAGGGTAGCCTGCTTCCCCTTCCTCTGTGTGCCCCTAAGGCCGCCCTGCCAAAGGACAGTGATCAAATCGCAGGCACCAGAGTTCATGTCAGAGGCAGTCCCCTCTCTCCCCTCTCTCCCCTCTCTCCCCTCTCTCCCCTCTCTCCCCTCTGCCCACACACATGGAGCTGTCCATCAGCTACATCTGAACAGGGGTCTAGGTATCTGCATGCATCATGCATTGTCCTTGGTTGTGCAGGGCCCTGGGATCCAGATCTGCTAGCTTTTGTGATCTCTCTGTGGAGCTCCTGACCCCTCCAGGTCCTTCCATCCCCTCCTCCCACTACTCTTCCATACAATTCTCAGCTCTCCTCCCCGCTGGGTGGAGTTCGTTTTTTTTCCTGCTAGACTCCTGTGACCAAGTGCTTTTCCCTCTGTGCAATCATGTGATCCCTTTTTTCTTCTCACCTAACTGAGCCAACTTTCTCTCTGGTCACTCACGTTGGCATTTTCTTCACTATCTGCTTGCTTCCGGCAGAAATCCACTGCTTTATAAGCGAATGATCTCATAAGAGAGAGCTGTCCTGCACCTTCCTCCACAGTTCACAAAGGCTGCCAAGCCAGGCTTCCCAGCTAGCAGAGTGCTGGCCCCTGGGGCCATGAGAGACAACTGTCAGTGGTGCTAGTGCGAGCATTTGTACAATTATACTACTTATTTTTGTTTAATGGATATTAAAACCATGCAATTAGCACTTAAGATGTGTGATTTCATGGATATTATTGCTTAATATGGAACTAAAGTAGGCGTTTATGTTTCAGAGAGTCATTTAAATATTATGTTAAATAAATAGTGGTGCAATTTGTTTTTAAAATGGCCGAACTCTGGGAAACACAGTTTGTAAGGAAACTTCTTACTAGCTCCACTTTCATACTCTGGTATGCCACATATATGCCAGCTTCAGTCACGTCTTTGCTAATTTGGCTACTTCTGCCTTTGTTGTCTGTCTGCTGTTGACTTCTCGCCTCTCTACCAGGTAAAATTCTACCATCAGCATCAGATCAGGTCCTCAGAGAAACCCTTCCGGCCTCCCCACTTCCTCAGTCTTCTCAAAAAGCAAGTGTCTCGACTGTTTACCCTTGCACTTACTGTTTCCGTGTTGCGTCTAGCCCAGGTTGTTCTCATTGGTTATATAATTTTCCTCACTAAACTAAGAATGATCTGAAAGCAGGAACAGTTTTTAAAAAATCACTTTTATGCCTTAGACTCTTTGACTTATTCTCACTTCTTAAGTGTTTGTCATGAAATAAATTCAGGTTTTATTATGTGAGGCCAGTTTTTAATCATCTTCCTCTTTATCTGTCATAGTTATTGTTACTGGAGGAATCTTTGGCTACCCTAGACTAGCAAACACACAGGACACCAAAGAGGAATAATAAATGATATGAGATATGTATGAAAAGTTTGCCAAGACTAAAGCAAACTAAAATAATTGTTTTAAATTACTTCACTTCTTCTCCTGAAAAAGAAGAAGAAGAAGAAGAAGAAGAAGAAGAAGAAGAAGAAGAAGAAGAAGAAGAAGAAGAA
>OU015750.1:91263824-91277307 GCA_907169655.1 Acomys percivali | reverse complement strand
ATATATATATATATATATATATATATATATATATATATATATATATAACAGACATGGAAGTGCAGCCACAGAACTGAGTTGTTGTATGCCAGAATCGTTCAAAAGGAATTCAGCTAGATGTGAAGGAGGAGGGCACTGAACCAACCAGTTATTCAAGGAAGACACCTGAAATGACCATAATGCTGTTTTAATAGAGATGTTCCTACGGAGGTTTGCTGCCAGGTCCAGCTGAAGTGCATTTTATTCACGTCTACTATTTTGGAAGCTCCCCAAGGGCAAATTCATTGCAATCTATTGGGGATTTTAATATTCACAAGATTACACGCATTGGTCTTGTTTGTAAGTAACTCTTCTACCTGTCCTGAAAATCTGGGGTGACTATTCCAGGATGAAAAAAAATCACTGAGAAAGCACGGGGTGATGTTCTAATTATAAATGGCAAATGGTCCAATTTGGGTGGAATTTTGTAGAAAGGGACCTTAGGGACAGTTCAGGTAGAAACTGGGTTTGAGAGATACTTAAATATAGACCGGATAGGTTTTGTACATGTTTATTTATTCAGTGTGTGTGTATGTGTGTGTGTGTGTGTGTGTGTGTGTATGTGTGTTTAATGAAAAGGAACCTCCCATATTATAAAAGGGACTGGCTTATTTTATTTTTTTTGCCTCACCCACTGCCCTCTTTTCCCTCTTTTGAAAATACTCTACTTTTGAATGCTATTTGCCCCGGAATATCCTAAACAGTAGTTTTTATTTGCTAGTCTCCACAGCACTTAGATTCAACGGCAGTATCAACGTGCTTTTGTGTGTGAACAAATTTACCTGTTAAACTTACTCAGTGCGATCAATTCCCCATTCTGCAGTGAAGTGGAGAAGATTCTTAAATGCATATCATTTTCATTGCAAGATCGTTGCCCGGGCGATCTAGATTAAGGGACATTTAAGAAAATTTCCCGAGTCAATTACTGATTGCAATGGAGATCAATAGGTATAAGGGATGCCTGGGACAAAGTCCATTCAGTAGAAAGTGGGTTATGATTTCAGTAGCTAACGCAGTTACTCCTTTAACAGCTGGAAGACCTTGAAGGAAGCACCAGGCCCTCCTGATGGGTAGTTTACTTCATTTAACTCTTATTAACTCTTACAACGCCCCTGGGAGACTCATGAGTAGCCTTGTCCTAGAATTTAAGAAATGGCCTCGGATCTCTGTTATTTTCAGAAGTGCTGTTAGAGTTTGCTCTGTCGCCCAAAGGGAGATGTTTTGGAGTGATTTGGCTTCCTTTTCTCAATTCCCAGAATGCATTTTTTCTTCTTCTTCTTCTTTTGGTGAGAAACTGTTTCTCTTCTCATTTCCTCCAGGTCTATTCTGATCAGCGTAGTTGTGATATTTCGGTGCTCAATTTGGATTCGTAACCTGGGCCCACAGCTGTCTTTGTGTAGTGCCGCTGTCCCGGGCCGGTGGTGCTGGATCCGGCAGAGCTTTCGCAGAAGCCAGAGGAATCTCCTCCGATTTCAGAGGGAGGTGCTATCCTGTGCTGCCTTAAAAAGACGAAATCACCCACCACCAGTCACAGCATCCTAGATCCAGTGCCCTTTGGATGCCAGGAGGGTTGGGGGACATCAAGGCACCTCTCGAGCGCCCTCTGGCGAGAGCAGAGCACGAGTATCTAACCCCCCCCCCCCGCCCCCCCCCCCCCCCCCCCCCCAGCTGCCGCGGCGCCCCCGCCCGGCGCTCCAGGTTCACTCTTGGTCTCTCACTCCGTGAGACACAGACGGCAGCTTTCTGAGCGAACCCAGCACCAAGCAGTAGCGGCGCCACCGCAACTGCCGTCGCCAGGACAAGCCCTGGGCACTGCGAGAGAAAGCGAAACGCGGCGCGTTCCTCCCTCTGCACGGTCCTCGCAGTGGACCCAGCAGCTCCGACCCCCTTTGCAACCACTTGGCGGGGTGTGCCAGGACTTGGGTCGCTGCTAGGGGAAGAGCCCGGGCTGGAGGCGGTGGCGGCCCGGAGCGAGGGTGTTGCTGCCAGGACTGGGTAGAAAGCCGAGAGCACTGCTCTGGGAGGAGGCTCCGGGAGCCGCGGGAACCTCCCCGCTTCGTCGCTTCGCAGGCGGCACCGCCTCCCGGGCCGGGGCCGCTCGGCAGGGTCCTCTGCGTGTTCCCGGGCCCAGAGCCCGCGCACTATGTGCCGGGCAGCGTTCTGATAACCACCCGCCGCTGCCTCCGCCGCGATGATCCCTCCCGAGCCTCCGCAGCCACAGCTGCAGCAGCCACCGCCGCCGGCTCCGCCGAACCATGTGGTGACCACCATCGAGAACCTGCCAGCTGAGGGCAGCGGCGCCGGGAGCCTGTCCGCCTCCTCCCGGGCTGGCATGCGCCAGAGGATCCGCAAAGTGCTGAACAGGTGAGTAAGGCGCCTGGCGGGGATGCCAGGGACAGGCGCGGCGGGCGCCCAGCCCGTGGTCCCTACTCTCCCAATCGGACTTCCCGAGGTCCCTTGGAACTGGGTCCGGGTCAGGGGAGATCAGTGAGTCCGGGCGAGCTCTCCCTGCTCTCATGGTGAGGCCGCGACAGCTTTGTCTTGGCGCTGGGATCCCCCGAGTGGCGGGGCTGAAGGCAGGTCCGGGGAGCGAGTTGGGGTGAGGCGGGGTTGTTCTACCTGCAGCTGCCCTGTGTGTGTCCACACTCAGGCCTTGCATCCTCACGTTGTTTCACTTCCCCTATCCACTCTTATCCCAGCTTTGCGCTCTGGGGACCCCTGAACATGGCTTGGGCGGAGGCGGGAAGGTGCCGGACTGTGGCGATGGCGTGGAAGTCGCCAACCTCCCTCTGTCTTTTGCTCCGCCCTGGTGGCACCGACCCACCTCCCCAGGAGCATAGGGTCGTGGTGGGGATCCCCCACCCCCACCTCCAGACAGAAGGGGAAAATACTTCTGTTGGACGCTCTCGGGTTGCTGCGCAGACTCTTGGTGGCTTTGGAGCAAGGAAAAAGGCTAGAGGCCTGGACCAGACCGGAACAAAGTGCGAAATATTGCGGGAAGGGTGGGAGAATCAGGTGCCTGGCTACTCTGGTTCCCAGGCTGAGCCGGAGGATCTCCCAGGCCTCCAGTGCTAGAATCTGCACAGTGGGTTATCAAGGACAGACATGTTTCAGGACGAGGAGGATCCTATTGACAAGAAAGTGGGATCCACTAGTACCCTTATTCCTATTGTACCCTCAACTGTGATGTGAAAGGGACTTCGGCTACTTAACTAACTTAAGTGATTGACGAGCTAATAGGTAAAATTCACATAGCCAGTTGTGCGGCTGGCTTTCCAATGTACGGTAACCCTTCCAATCGCATTATTCATACAGGTTTCTGTGTGGTACTGTTTTAGGTAGCAGAGATTCTCTGATGCACTCACACGGAACTGTTTGGGTCATAAAGCTCTGCTGAGAGCACGAATATGTGCAGAGTAAAAACTTGAAACATATTTCTGTTCGGAGAGAGTGGTTGCTATTCAAAAATTGCTTGTTAAAGTCTAATGTTTATAATAACTTACTTATAGGCATTTCTGTCTAATAGCAAACAAGAATTTCACTCTTAAGTGAGTCATCAACTGGCAATAGAAAGTCCGATTTTACCTTGTCGTCTTGTAGCTTTGGCTAACACATCCTCAAATATCGCACTTAGAAGATGATTTGAAAGAGACGAAAAGCATAAGAAATAGCGAGCATATATTCTTTGTGAATACTTGCGGGTTTAAAATCACCAATATTTTAAACAGAATACATTCTTAATTATTAAATTATTATCTTTCTCATCATAAATAGAAAATACTGATTCAATAGTTCGTTTGTTATTATTCAGGCCACAGTGGTCATTTCACATATATAATTAATCTTAAAATCCAGAATGATAAACTCACAGAGGTAGGTTTGAAGGGACTTGGGCAGTTACCATTCTTTTGCCTCTACCTAGCCACAGGGCTTGTGGCCAACCCATTTATCTCCTCAGATTTGGGGCTCTTCATTTGTAGAATATGTTTAGTGACACCTGTCACTAAACTCACCTGTCTCAACTTCCTGTCATATCACGAATTGAAAATTAGATGAGACTGGAAGAAGAAAACACATTGGAGAATGGAAAGTTCTAGATATCATTTATTCAGTCCAGGTTTGCTGCCCAAGACAAGTTCATGAGAGCAACACAGAAGACTGAAGGCAATCAGAAAACACTTTAAAAAGTGAGATGAAATAATTTTTGTTTGCTTGATGGACTTGGCTTTGTGCCAGGATGGATTCAGCAAGTAGCAGCTCCTGAGTGACCAGGCTCCCTCCTCTGGGTAGAGACTGTGACTGGTAGAGGCGGATAGTGCTTGGATGTTGCTCTTCTTGTTGGGACATCATGGGATGTAATGGCTATGAAGTCAGCTCACAGGAGGCCTATTCATAAGCATCTTGGTTTGTTTATTAAAATCTTGAGATCCATTCGTATTTTATTTACTTTGCCTCCTTTCCCTTGTACTTTTTCCCTAATATGTCTGCTCTCTTCACCAGCGTTGCCTTATCCACACAACATCAGCTGTTCCTTTTCATCTATCCCTGGCACGCAGCACCTCCATTCCTAAAGGAGATCCATCTCAAACCCACAAGTTCTTGCCAATTAAAAAAAAAGTACCTGTCCAACATTTGGCATTAATACACAGAGTTGGCAGCATTCTGTTGCTGTGAGCTAGTGGAGGAATCTCTTTGTTTCTTGACTAGGGAGCAGCTCTAACCACCTCCTTGAGAATATTGCTGAGAGACTGGCTGGGCAGGCGGGGTACCAAACTGTAAGATGGGCAAGCCTAGTAAACTACCACCTAGTCTTGGTTGGAGCTATGTGCCTACCAGAGAAGGGAATGCAAGCACATCAGTTGTCTGTCTGTACTCTGTCCACTCATGGACTGTTAAAGAGAGTTAAAATTCTAAATGATATGTAACTAATGGTATTTAGAATTAAAAAATAATTCAAACAGTATGAGAACATCCATCTTGCAGAATTGTGCATCAATTTCTTTCCTTAGTGAAGCACCATCTATTGACTTTAAACATCCATTAAGCTAGATTGCTGTATTTTATATATGAGACTTAGGGCATCTCACTGATGGTCTAGTCTCCTGAGTAGCAATTAGAATATCACACTATTCAAGACTTTATTGAAACAGGAGGTGCTGGATCATTCTTTTTTTTCTTAAACCAGTTAATAGTATGCATCATATTCTACTCAAAACTATTTTGAAGATGGGGTGCAAGAAATAGATGGTGTTTTAAATGCCTGAGTAATGGCAATCGTTTGATTTTAAAGATGAAAGATTATGTATTGATGTAGATAGATAAGGAAAGATTATGTTCTTCACTTTTTGTTTCTATAGAACAATAGTATTTATTATCCTGCAATAGACAAGCAAGATACAATGAAAAGAAAACACTTCAAGGACAACAGTTGATAACCCTTTCACAGAAACTGCTGACCAAGTAGATTTCTTTGAACCACACAGGAGTAGGTGCTAGCTGTATATTTAAAGTGCCAAAGAATTTCCTCCAAAATGATTAGTTAATAGAATGTCCCTTAAAAGGAGCAGTTTGTACCTGTAGGCTTTTATAGAACACTTCCTACTTCGACATCAGGAGTGCTTAGTTTTTGGTTCATTCTCTTCTCAATAAAACAGTTGGTGGGTTGTGTGGGATAACGAGGCTGTCTATGAGTCCTGAGTCTCTCAGTGGAGAGATTTCATCATTAAGTGAAACTGTTGGCATCTGGGACCATCTATTCATTTGGCACCGATTTTCAACTTAGTATTTTACTAATTCTTAAGCTTTGGGTGCTTTTGAAAATTGTAAACCAAAGAACAATAAGGCAGAAGAATGCAGGGAATTGTTACGAGAGTCTGAGTGAAATTCGGGCCAAACCTGGATAGTTATGATTTGAGGTGGGTCAACGTGGAGGCATAATCTTTCTGTGCCACTTACAAGGCAGACAGAGCAATTATTAACTGATGGAATGGTTGCCTAGAAATAAGGCATTGGATTAGACCCAGCCAGTGAAGACATGGTATAATGTAGACAATCCTTTCTTATCAAGTTAGAAGTTAAAGGGTTGTTAATGAGGTGCTGCCTCAAGCTGCTTCTTCTAACAGATGTCAGAAATAAAAGGGGAAGATCAACTCATAATGAGGCTGTTAGACACAAAGTAACCCAAAAAGAAACTGGGTGATTAGAAGCAAACATTTGTAGGATCAGTAAAGAGGGTCTGTCAGAAGGTTGCACTTATTTTTAAGTCAAAGGACAAATTAACTTTTAAAACGATCATCTAGAACTTTTGTATTTGGGCACCGTGCTTGGATGAATGCTCAGCGGAGGACTATTTGGTGTTCCCAGGTAAATATGATGCAATTCCATCTGAGTAATTAATGTGATATCAGATAGGCATACATTTGCTTTGGTCTTTTACTTCATCAAAATCTGTTCGCTCTATAGGGCCATCTCAGTAGATGCTCATCCCAACAAACCTACGCAGCAGGTGTAGATACTGCAGGCAACTGAGCTGGCTGCCCAGGTAACTCCAAAGTCGCTTAATACGAGGGCTGCTATCTTGTTTGGTCTTTATTTGCCCTGAGAGTGAAACACAGAATGCGAAAGTCGCACTTTTAGGTTTTAATTGAGCATTTTTAAATTTTATTATAGGCTAATGAGAATTTACTGTACATTGTTCAAACACATTATTTTTTGGTTGCTTTGTGTAAAGGAGTATGGCTAAGAAGTTAAACTGCACTTGACACATGGCATAATCCACAAATATTTAATATGTTTCCTGACTATCAACATACATGAATACATAGTCATTTGTCCTAAGCAATTATTATGTACTGGAAGGCTCATATGTGAATAAATAGTATTTTTGGAGCGGAAGACTTCAAAGTCCCACTGCGGGGGAGGGGGAAAGGGGGAGGCGGGGACTTGGCATACATATTGCTATTGAGAATGTAATGTTATGGTCTATTACCTGAATCACCTTATGTAATTCCCCACTGAATGATTCCAAATTTCTACTATATCTATATATCGTGTGTGTGTGTGTGTGTGTGTGTGTGTGTTGTTCAGTGTTGAGATAGCTTGCTTTCTGTTGCCATCATAAGCCATTTTGAACAAAAGAAGCTCAGGAGAGGAAAGGGTTTATTCTGTTTACCCTTCCAGATCACAAGCCATCCTCCAGAGAAGTTGCAGCAGGGACTTAAGGAGGATCTGAGACAGAAAGCATGGAGGAGCTCTGTTTCCCGGCCCATTTTCTGGCTGGAGTTTGGTTATCTGTCTTACATAGCTTGGGAGCTTCTACCTAGGGCTGCATTTCCCACACTGGGCTGAGCCCTCCTGCCTCAATTAACAATCAAGACAATGGAGCACAGATGTGTCCTGGGCGAGTCTAGTCTAGGCACTGCCTAAGCTGAAGTTCCCTCTAACCAAGTGACTCCAAGTGTCAAGTTGACAGTAAAAAAACTAACCAGGACAAACACGCAATTCATATTAAACTTCTTTTTTTCCCAGACACTTTGGACTTACACATTTGGACTATTTGAATGTTAAGAAAATATCGGGAAGTCAAGTAAAAATAAATATGCTTTAAAGATATTTTCTTATGGAAATGCTTCATCTTTTCAGTGGACACATGGGTGTAATTTGTTCATGTACTGTTATTTAATATTTAAAATAATCCTTTCTGTCAAATTTAAATCCTAAACTTTCTCTCAAAAATATGTACCAGTGAGTGATTATACAAGTATTATTCCGCAAGTTCTGGCATCATAATTTCTACCATGGTAAACAGATTAACTAGGTGGACCTACTACAATGGGATAAATGATCAGTTTTATGCTATTATTAATTTTTATTTTCCACTACTTATTTGTTCATATGGGGTGAGGGAGTGGGCATGCCATGTTGCACATGTGTTGGTAAAAGGGCAGCTTGTGGCAGTCAGCTCTCTCCTTCCAGCATGTGGGTTCCAAGATCTAACGCAGGTTGTCAGTCTCAGCAGCAAGCCCCTTTATCCACTCTGATCCTTCTTGCAGAACATTACTAGATAACAAACAAACAACACACACACACACACACACACACACACACACACACAAATCATGCTTATTCTATTTGGAATTAGAGTGACAAAGCTATAATTTGTTATCATCCTTGCCTCTGGGAAAACACAGAGTACTGTGTTAAGTCACCATCCCCCATTCATCGATTCATTTATCCTATCAGTGTCTCATTTATGGGGTACTTAGTGGTCCCACTGTATATAGGACCATGACAGAAGACAGTGGTGTGCAATATTCCTAAAACACTAGCATGGGCTCTAGGTCATTAGAGAAGTGTCGATTATTAATATAGACAAAGTAGAAACAAATATACATCATTTCTCAAGAATAGATTTAAAATATACTTAGTTATTTTTAAATTTTTATGTGTGTGAGTGTTCTGTCTGCGTGTATATGTGTGTACCATTTAAGTTCCCACTGAGGCTGGAAGAGGGAGCTGGTATGCCCTGGAACTGGCGTTTCAGAGTGTTGTGAGCCACCCAGTGGTGCGGGAATCAAAGCAGGGTCTTCTGCAAGAACAGTAAGTGTTCTTAATTATCGAACAATTTCTTTAGCCCCTCAGCATTAGATTTTAAAGGCAATCTAATAAAAAGTTTCCTCCAGTTAGCCAGTTTTCCCTTATGGAAAGCTGCTCGGGAGGACCACCCACACAATCACTGAGGGTGCACACAGCTTCAGGCTGCAAATCTTTTTTCTTTCTGTTTCATTTAGGACTTAAAAATAAAAACAAGAATGATAATCAGTCATTAATATTCACGTGACTTCACCTTATTAGGAGACAAGGAACCCGGTTGGATTCCATCCTGCTGTTGACTGAACCTGCCAAGGCCATTGCTGTATAGCGCAGGAAAATGGAGTTTTCTAGCTGGGTGTGGTGGTACATATCGGCAATTCTATCACTGAGGAGGTGGAGGCAGGAGAATCCTGAATCTGAGGCTAGCCTCGGGTGTATGGTGAGTTCTAAGTTATGTAGTTCTTGGCTACACAGCTAGACCTTATCTAGAACTAATAAATAGGCAAACCAACAATAAACCAACAAAACCAACAGCAAACAAACAAGACAAACAACACCCTCCAAACCCAATCCCAAACAACAGGTAGAGTTTTCTGAAAACTGCTGAGGCTTAGCATATGTTGCAGGTAGGAGAGATTTCAGATATGACAAAGTCACACAGATCAGTGGGGTGGAAGGACTGGGTATTTTGATACATATAGCATGACACAATTGAATAAGACTATGTGAGTTAAAAAATCAGCATTCATTTAGACAGTGGCTCCAGTTCTTACATTTAATACTACAAAAACATATTTTATACCACAGAACATTATATTATGTGCTGTTCAACTATCTGTTGTTGTCCTTTTCTGGGTGGGGAAACACATTGATGTGGTCACCTTTTTAAAAAGCTTTGTAAGATCACAGAGGAGGGAGATGGTGGTAGGCTGGGAAGAAAGCAAGACAGGTTAGGGATGGTATTTGCCCTTGGCATTGAAAGTAGGGTAAGGACATCCGTAAAGATGTGTGTGGAGGTCAAAGATTGAGGAAAGGTATGAAATTTTCTGTTTAAAGACATTACAGGATGAGATGAATAAAGGGCGTGGGAGTGAATTGGGACTAGGGTTGCGGGGTGAGATACACATACAAAAAGCCTAACATACTAAGTTAGTAGTAAGACATCACTTTATTGATTATTATTACGGTACGGGGTAGAGAAACAGTAGGTTCAGAGATGTGTTTCAACATGTTATTCTGGTTACAATTATTAGGTCAGAGGTCAGGAAAGGGACTGGACCAGTTAGGAGGCTGAAGCAGCTATAAAGGGAGGAGGAGATGGATGTCCACACAGCTTAGAAGCAGTTGGGATGGAGAGAGAAGGGCAGACTCTGGACCAGTGTGAGGGAGCTGATCTGGAGGAACCAAGCATGGCTGGACCTTAGTGGATGTTCAGTACTTATTTGCTCAAACTTGATTTGAAAAGCTACTACAGCATTAGGGATGAAGGAATCTAGGATGCTGAGTGAGCTAGCGGGGCAGTCAGAATGCACCAGCTATGCAGAGCTTTGTCTTTAGAATAATGCCAGGCCCCGAACTGTGATAAGAACAAAAATGAAGAGAAAGCATTTAGAAATACCTGCAGCAGTTTGATAATGCACCTCTATATTCATACTAAAATTTTTAGGAACCGTGTTTTGCATTTGTTTTTATTTTGCCATTTCATTTTTCTTATTAATGTTTATTGTGCTTTACAAATATATTGCCCGCACTGAGTTGAAAACAATTTTAATTTTGCAACAAAGAGTCCTATAAGACCAGATTCCTGCTGGCTCTCTAACGGGGAGTAATGGTGAGTCTGGTTTCGGTAAGTGTGTCTGATGACAAGTCGCAGTGGTGGGGGGGTGGGTTGGGCATCCTCACATTGGAGTCATCAGGTCCTGGCCCTATGAATCTGCACATATTCACTGGTTATGTGGAGTCTGATCATTTGGCTCTTAAATGCCTCTCAGAAGTCATGTGCTAGAGGTTTGTTAAATAGCATGTGGAGCTAGTGGAAGCTGGTAGACGAGTTAATGGGTAGGACAAAATGGAAGAAAGCTATGTCTTTGAACAGCACGTTTCAACCTAGTTCCTTTCTCCCTTTCTCTTTGTTTCCCTCCTGCTCTGGGTAAGCATCTTCCTCTCCACCACACTGTACTGCCATGTGATGGTACCGTGAAGCTTCTGATGCCACAACCCAAAGCACATCTTTCCTTGTACGCTGTGCCACTCATTGAGTATTTTGTCACAAAGGCAGACATATATATAGTGAGGTGCGCTGACGATTGATCCATCAAGTATTGAGACCTTAGGCAAAATGGCTTGGAGAACAGTTGGAATTCCTGCCTGAAAGCCTCCTTATCCCCTGGAAACTATCTGGAAGTGAGAAGGGGTGGAGAGCAGCAGCTCATTTCTGTAGTGTGGGCTGTTAATGAAGAGTACTACCTTTCAGGGATCTTAGAGTGGAACAGAGCAGGTCTTGGGTCCAGATAGCAGAATCTGGGGCAGGGTTACCTGGAGGCCCACATCTATGCCTAGATCATTGATACCTGCTAAAGTTATTTGTACAAACCCGTGTGTGTTTCTCAGTTTCTCTCTTAACCCAGCTATCACACAAATAACTGAGACTCTATTATATTATGTTAATAAGCTTCACAGCACAAGAACTGAGCAGTTATTACTCTATTTTAAACTAATTTGGCTTCCTCCCAGAGTACATCTTTATTGGCCTATCAGGGTACAATTGGGGAGCAGTGTTTATACAACATTGAGACAGGAGGTTCTCAGAACAAGGATTGCAACCAGATATGGGGGAGTTTAACAGAAATCAACATTTTAATTATACAATAACCCCATGCCTACAGATGCCACTTTATCTCAAATTCTGAGAAGCACAGAGAAGGTGTCAGTCACCCAGTCTGTAAGTAATTCCTAAATCAATGGAGAGGCATGATCTAGACATTGGTCATTCTTCAGGGGACAAGGCAGCGAAGAACTCTACCCTTAGGGAGGTTAATACTAGTGGGTGGGGTAGAAAATAAGCAACCACATCTCAGTGATACCCAGGAATGCTAATACCAGGCATAGAAGTGAAGTAAGGTGAATGACAGCGTGGTAATGGAGCTTTAACATGGGTAGTCCAAAGAGGTCTTGCTCTGGTGACATCGACTCTAGTCATAATGATCAGTCGAACTAGTCACTGGTAGCATAGAAGGAAGGGCATTCTAGGTAGCTTTGACGAGGTAAGCAAGCATAATGAACTAAATGGAAGGAAGACTGGAGCACAAGAATTGGCAGCTTGTGAGAAGAAAGACTGGAGAAAAGGGTAATGCCATTTTTTTCAATATTTTTTCTTTTACTTTTTAAAAAAATTTTAATTTTAAAAATAATTTATTCAGATTACATCCCAATTGTTATCCCCTCTCTTGTATCTTCCTGTTTTCCTCTCCCTCCCTCTTTCACCCTATTCTCCTCCTCTAGACCTGTGACAGAAGGGGACCTCCTCCCTCACCATATGGTCACAGCCTACCAGATCTCATCCAGATAGCCTGCTTCCCCTTCCTCTGAGTGGTACCAGGACCTCCCCACCAAGGAGGAAGTGGTCAGGGTAATGCCACTTTTAAGTGGGATGAAGAAGAAATGAGAGACTTTAAACTGAATGAGCACTGGGTCAAGTTTGGAAGGGCATGTAGGCTGCCGTTGAAGAATGGACCGTAGGGGAGGCCTGTGCTGTGGAGAAGAGGCAGGCCTCCCCGGGTGGGGACACGGGTGGGGACAATGGAGATGGGAAAGCAGGGATGCCCCTGAGATGATTTGCTTCAGGTGGTGGAGCCTTTGCGTGGCTGCCTGACTTTACAGGGTCACCGAGGGAAACGGATATATACAAATTCCCAGCTTTGGGCACTTAAGCAATTCGGTGGAGATAGTGCCATCTTGACAGCAGAGGAAGACAGGTGGGCGAACATGTCTGTGGAGAGGAAACTGGAGTATACTTCTTCCAAGTTGAGTTAGAGATGTCTGGCAGCGGGGCGCCAAGTGAAAGCTGAAATTCAAGGCAGAAACGAGTGCTTGGAACTTTGGGTGGTTTGAGAATCCAGGCCAGGCCTGCCTGAAGGCGACGTGTGGAGTAGAGAGGGTTCCTAAGAATGATCTGGAGAGCACACCAACCTTTAGAGTTAAAAGGAGGAGGCCCCAGCCAAGTCTGGGGGTGTGGAGGCAAAAGTAAGAAGTGGACTGAGGAGCGGAGGAGGCCTCTCCAGAGGGAGGCAGTAGGGCATTCATTGTGATGAACGGCCATGAAGAACGGGCAGGGACACGATCAATGATTTGGCAGCACAGAAGTCCCCGGGGGCTGTGACAGTGCAGGATCAAAGGAGTGCCACTATCAGAAAACTTGGCTGGAATGGCTGGCTAGAGCTGTTGCGAAGTTTTGCCTTTAAAAGGAGGGTTACTCTCTAATGCTGGGGAAGGCAACTATATACGCAGCAAGGAAGGGGATGAAGGCTGAGGAGAGGAAGAGGATGCAGGTGGGCGTGGTGGGGAGCGTATGCACTGGAAAAGGGGCATTTGATAGATTCAGTGTTGGGAGTGAAAGTCAGCTTCTCCCTGGTGGCTTCTCTGCTGGAGAACTCCAAGGCAAAGGTTCCAGTTGTGAATAATGGAAGGTGCCAGGTGCTGGGGGAAGGGTGGGGGTGGGGTGGGGGGAGGCGTTTGTAGACAAAAGTGGGAGAGTGAGAAAGAAAACATACTGAAGTGGTGGTATGTGTAAATGTCACATTTATGCTTGGGATGCTGTGTGTGTGTGTGTGTGTGTGTGTGTGTGTGTGTGTGT
>OU015750.1:91209920-91260244 GCA_907169655.1 Acomys percivali | reverse complement strand
ACACACACACATATCAACAATTAATCGAAAAAGAGGCCACAACTTTGAAAGAGAACAAGGAGGGATTTATGGGAGGAAAGGGAAGCGCGCGTGCGCATGTGTGTGTGTGTGCGTAAACAATGTGTAAATTATGTTATGATATCATAAATAAAGGAAATAATTTAAAAAACATTGCAGTTCATAGCCTACAATAATCTTGAATATGAAGCAATCTTTTTCAGCCTATGGTGGTTGATTCACTGTGTGACGGCATGCACAGTGCAAGGTACACATCTGTGCATTCAGAACTCATCAGTGAAGTTGCTGGATGCAGCCCTGGCAATAGTTTTCACAACCACCTGGTTCATTATGCATTTTCTTTATTTAGTATTTAGTCATTGCACATTAAGAAACCTCTCATTGTTGCCAATGTTTGTATGACTTCCACATTTCCTTGAACCTCTCTCAGTGCAATTCTGACCCACAGATTAGAAACTGTATGTTAAACTGTGGGCTGGGTGAACTGAGACAATGACTTAAGTATCCTTGTTGGCTTTAAAATTTGTGTTTCAAGTAACAAAAATGGGACAGGGCATCAGAACATTGCCAGATAGTGGCTAAGTATATCTATTTTTCCTGTCCTCTCTCTCTAGTCATCGTTATTTCACTAAAGCAGGGAGTTTTCATCCAGTCTTGAGTGATAGACATTTGCTTTATATTATTAGAAAGCTCTCTCTACACCAAAAAGAGTTATGAAGTCATTTGGCTTACATCCTTGATGCCATTTGTATTGCCTCTATGCAGGGTTGAAAGAGGCGGTTTTGGTAGCTGCTGTAAGCAATATGCCTAGACGCGTTGGATGCTGACTCAGCACAAGCCTGTCTGCAGGAGAAGATGATTAACTTGGAGAGAAGCTTGCATCAGCAAGAAGAAATACAGCCATGCATCCAAAGAAATATGAAATATTTACGCGTGACATTTCAGGGACCATCTCAGGGGAGGGGAACATAATTGTGCCAGGAGGAAATAAGTGTTCTTTCCCCTCTAGCACTGGCATACATAAAATCTCTTGCCCATTCTCTTGTCCAATACATCCATCTCAACCCAGATGGCTGACAGAAGCCAACTATTCCTCAGATTCCCTGGCCAAGACATTGACCTTGGTCTTGGGACAGGTGAGGTTGACTTGAACAGATTGAAGTCATCTTAATTCTGACGATAGACTATAAAGCACTCTTTCTTTTTGCTAGGTGTGATAAAGGAAAGAGATTTCTTGCTGCTTGCTATTATAGGCAGCCACCTTATGGCCGCGAAGTTGAGCTGAGACCTAAATTGTTATTTATCCATTTATTTCAAGCTCTCTTTATGCAGTCTGGGCTGGCCTCAATCTAGTGATCCTCCTGCCTCCTGAGTGCTTGAATAACAGGTACCAAGACCATTTGAGTTAGGATCTATTTAGCTTTCAGCTGGAAGTATCTCTAACTGTTGTGCCTCTTTCACTTGTCTTTGACCCTGAAGACCTTCTTTGGGAACCATTCGGGCATTTTCTCTTCCTTCCTTCTGGATGCCTCTGCCAAGCAAGAACAGGGGCAGATGATGATTTAGATGGTCTGGTCCAGGCTGTTCCATAGACAGGGGGCTTGCCCAAGGTACTCCAACTGTGGGTAGATTCTTGTGACTAGGAGAGGCTATGCATAGCCATCCATCACAGCCTGTAGCATCTAAGATTATCTTGAGTTTGTCTACATTTAGAACGGTATATTGAGGGTATTGGAATGCTGAGGAAAGGCTCTTCCTACCTCATCCATTTATTCATTTGATAAGCATTTATTCTGAGCTTTCTTTGTGTGAGGCTGGTACAATCATGGGTACATGAAAGGATTCAGATAATACAAAGGAAAGCCAAGCATCAAACAAAAAGGCATCTGGTAGCTTAAAACTAGAGACAGGAGAAGACATGGTGAGAATAAATGGAGGAGTCTGGTTTTGTGAGTGCATAGGTGGTGCTGAAGCTTTCATCAAACAGTGTTTGATGTAGAAGCAACATGTCAGAAACCTGAGTGGATGAAGTCATGTTCTACGCAGGAAAATAAAAATAGGTTGAGTAGGCTACACACTTGCCTGAGCGGACATGACTGGAGGCTGGAGGCATAGGCTTGGGCCAGGTCATGCAGGGCTTTAAATATGTTGTGAGTTCTTTGCCATAAGAGTGATGGGCAACACTGGAGATTCTAAATATAAGGGCAATATGTTAAGAAGGTCTAGGTGTCTGCAATCTAAACAGTGAATTTTAGTAGAGCAAGATTGATTGCTTGCATCACAAGTAGGCAAGAGTTTCAGAAGAGAACTGTAGTGTTATGATGGCCTCTTCACTCCTTTTCTCTGAAATCATATTCGTTGTTTGTAATTGCTATGTAGGGCAAAGATGAGCCAGGTTTGATGGTGGTTGAGGTTTGATTTTGCTTAGCATAGCAACCTTATGTCTTTGAGCTAAGTATCTTAAACCTTCTAACACTTTGGTTTCATCATCTGTGAAATTAGAATAAGAACACCTACCTCATAAGGAGATTGAAAGGGATTAAATAAGATAGTTATAATTCTTGGCACCAGGCCTGAAGTACATTAGCCGTTATAATTATTAATGTTCTCGAGAGTAATATACAACTTTGGAAGAGGCCCAAGAATAAAGGCAGAAGAATAGCTTCTGTGTTCTTTCATAGTCTGGGAGTTGAGCGTCGCTTGGAAATGTTGAGACAAGCATCGAATGTGGTGCCATCAGGTTTTGTTTGGAAGCAGGACGTGGAATTACTGTGTTGGCAACACAGTTGCAATCCTTGCTCCAGAAAGGAGACGTATAAACCAGAGGAAAAGCATGTTAAGTAGGAGATGTGCTTCTTTGGGGGAAGACAAGAAATGCTGCTGACTTCACAGGATAGGAAAAAAAAAAAAAAAGTTGTATGCCTGGGAGATGCTGGGAGAGGGAGCTTTCCAAGAGCGATGCTACTCCACTGTAGTATGAGCGTTCAGCAGAGATGCACCTGGAAACCCTGGATGAACGCAGGTGCATTCTTTTAGAGTAAGGATGTTTGTCTGGTTTCTTTTTTTCCTTTTCAATCACCTGCAGCGGTGCCTGCCAGATGGCCGATACTGCAGGCCACGATACTGCATGGATGAATGGTTGAACGCACAAGCCATGGGGTCAGGGCTTGTGCCTGGGGCACCGACACTTGTTGGGAAGGTCCCCTCCGTTTGCTGCTTACAAAGCGGCCTTGTATTTTCTATTGCAGCCATTAGGCAAACTAATGAGAGAAGCTAATCGATAGCTGGTGGACTGATTCATGGAAACGGATTTCTTCGGCCGAAGTTTGAGAGAAAAGCGTGGCTTCGTTCCTGGAGCTGGGCGCGCTGCTATTTTTAGTGAGCAGATGTTGCAGATTTTGCGAAGCCTTTGGCAGGGTTTCCTCCTGCTCCTGTTTCGTCCCAAATATGCAATGTGCATCCCTTCCATTCCAGAGACAGGCTGCTCTGTGGGTGTTTTCTGAGTAGAATGGGAGGTTGTAGGAAAGAGTAATTAAGACAAAAACACACGAAGGGCTCAGCACAGAACCTGTCTTTGTAGTAAATGAGTAATAAGCAAGAGTGAACAGAGGAGACTGTTGAGAGTGTAGGTGATGGAAGAAGATGCGGGGAACAGTGCTCCTGGATGATCGCGGAAGGGATTTCTCTGCATCCTTGGCAGTAATGTGTAGCGTTTGGATTCCTCAGTCTGAATCAATTTCTATACCCAGAGCCTAGGAGTATAATTTTAGCTGCCAATACCTATTAGTTACGGAAGGGCCAATCAGTTTTCTTTGTGCACTGCTTATAAACAAATAAATCTCCAGATCAATTGATGGAAACGCAGCAACTTAGTGCTTTGAAGAAAAAAAGAAACAGTTCTTAGACAAATAGCATGATACATACAGTTCTGAGATGAAAACTTTACTACCAGAATGATTATTTCCAATGGAAACAAACCATGTATTAAATTTAGGTTAGAAGCTGAAAACACTTTAGATACATTAGTTTCTTTACTGTTCCTATCGTCCATTGTGAAATGCTGGGCTTGGGATTTTGGTAGTGATAACTTGGACATTACTAGATTGTTGAAGAAAAATAGTTCTAGAAATAATCAGACATACTGTGGCTTGCTTGCTTCAGTCATATTTTACATGTTCTATAGTTATACACCATGTTCTGACCAGCCCTGCAAAAGGGCTGGGGTTAAGCTATGTCATTATGATATTTAGATGATATTTAGTATTAGTCAGGCTTCTCCAGAGACTCAGAATTAACAGGATCTATCTTTGCATTTGTACCGAAATAATATACATCTTTATGAATGTATGGGCATGGATATACACACACATACAAATCTAGTTTTAGAATCAGGGTCATCCTGGTCTGGGCTAGCAAGTCTGCAATTTGTAGCTTAATGTAAATTTGCATGTTGGAACTCAAGCCCAGTTTATGAGTTATAATTTGGATTCTTAAAGTCTTCAATGATTGTATGAGACCTAGCTACTTTATTAGGGTAATCTGTTCAACTCAATTAATTTTAAATGTTAATGCAATAACTCCATAGCAAGATCTACTCTGAGTCTTGCTTGGCCAAACAATGGGTTACCAGTGCCTAGAGCTACATTGGCACATAAAATTAAGCTGCACAGTGACAATGATGGTAATAGTGATGTCGACTCTTAGCCTCTCTGGAATTACCATCCATTCATCAGACTCTACCAAAGCCTTTGCAAGCCCTATCTTGTTTGGTCTTCTCAAATCTTCTTCTTAAAGATGAAGATACTGAGCCAGAGAGGTCTGCTAAATACACCAAACGTGCACAGATCTTGAGTTGCACGTCTAGAACTTGAGCCTATTTTGTTCCAAGCCAATGCTTTTTTCTATAATAATATATGGAGTAGATATTAACTCTTACCATTTTATTTCCTCCCTACAATAGAGGACTCTCTCAAACTTGACAGAGAAAACATGCCATTGACTGACTCTTGTTTTCCAGACATCCAGGGTTATTTGATTCAAGGCCCAAGAGGACACAGTTGTTGCACATCCTGGCTCTACTCATTTCCTTTTACTGTTTGTTACCCCACAGAAGAGCACTCAGTGTGAGGAAGGTAGTGCTCGGCCAGTGTATTAGAAAGGTCTTTTGTTTTCCACAGCTGTGGTGCAATCCTAGACAATGAACTGTGTGCTAGTCCTTACGTCTCTCTAGGACCACGACTTCTAGACCTATGCTTGATGCTACATGGGCTCAGGATTAACTCCCATTTGGAATCCAGAAGCCAGGACATCACAATGGAAGGCATGCTAAAACTGATGGAGTGAGGGACTGAGGTACCACTCTCTTTGCCGTTCCCTACACACCACCCCTTGGGAGGGGAATTCCACAATGAAAACACTTATGACTGAACTTGGGTGTGACAGTTTCATATCTTTCAAATGATTGGAAGTAGCTTGAAGCCATTTTGTAAGAATATTGCTTTTGGTAGTGTGGGCTGTTTGAAAGGATAGTCCTAAATTATTTAGAATTTAAATATAGATTTAAACATTTTTCCCCCTCTGATTCAAAGCACAGGACCTTGGCGGACTTCTTTCCTAAGCCTTACCATTAAATTAGCTTCCTAGTAGGTGCCTGAAGAGCAAAAGGAAGGTAACGGTTCCAACTAATGCTCCTATCATATTATTCTTTCTAACTTCTGATCAAAGATTATCTCAAAATACAATTGTTTATGTTCACTTATGTTCTTACTGAAGTGTAGACTACTAGAGTGGGGAGGCCAGAACCCAGTCTTCTCTTCTTGGCTCCCTACAGTTTCTGGCACAGGTTTTTATCACCGTGAGTGAAGGGAAAGTGTTTTTTAATGGAAGTAAGTGAGTCCGAGTCATTATGGAATGAAATAATCCATTGTATGTAGCAGTTGAAATCCTCCAGGGTAATTCTCTGCAGGCCAAGGCCAATGGCACTGGTTCTGTGTCAGATTCCTTTTACTCGGTGACCTTTTAAATCTATACCCTCAAATGTGAAATGGGGATTGTATTAGTGTCTCACCTTTGACCCGACAGAGATGTTATGAGGGCATATTCTTTTTGGCTCTTTAAAAAAAATTTTTTTTTTAATTAATTCACTTTCCATCCTGATTGTAACCCCCTCCCTTGTCTCCTCCCAAATCATCTTCCCTCTCTTATGTCCCTCCTTCCCTCCATCCCTCCCCTAGTCCTCAGAAAAGGAGGGCCCTCCTCCCCTATCATCTGACCACAGCCTATCAAGTCTCATCTGAACTGTCTGAGTCTTCTTCATCTGTGTCCTGTTAAGGTCACCTTGCTAGAGGGAAGTGATCAACATGTGGACACCAGAGTCCATGTCAGAGGTAGCAACTACTCCTCATATTATGGCACTCACAAGGAGACTGTGCTGCCTATCAACTACACCTGAATAGGGAGGTGTAGGTCCTCACCATGCATGGTCCTTGGTTGGTGCATCAGTCTCTGCAGGGCCCCTAGGCCCAGATTTGCTGCCTCCATTGTTATTCTTGTGGAGCTCCTGTCGCTTAAAAAATGCCTTTTCTTTTCTTTTTTTCTTTTTGTTGTTTTTTGAGACAGTGGTTCTTTGTGTAGCCTTGGCTGTCCTAGAGCCACTTTGTAAACCAGGGTGGTCCAAACTCACAGAGATCTGCCTGCCTCTGCCTCCCTGAGTGCTGGGATTACAGGTGTGCACCACTGCAGCCTGTGATGAGGGCATATTTTTAACCCCTACCCCATTGTTAACTTTTGCAACATTAGTTGTTCTACTTAAAGCTGGCTGATTTGATTGAGATTTTACCAGGCCTACTTAAACTAAGTAAGGTCTTCTGGTTTGTTTAAAATTGTGTTCCTATTTTCTATCCAGAGCCTAGATCTATTCCTGCTGGCGTTCCAAAAGTGAAAAACATGTCTTTTAGAAAAACAGGTTGCTTCCTTTTGTTTTTATACAAAAAAAAAATCACATTAATATGTATCTCACAAAAGCTTTTTACAAGAAACAAAGATCATAGTGTGTGGGTGGGGGTTGCCTGAGGATTCCATTTTCAGGCATGACAAAGCTGCTGCTGACTCATCTTCATGAGTCCCCAAAGACAGTTTTCAATTTGCTCAATCTATTTTTACTCTGAACATGGCCCGTTTCTCTCTGTGCTAATGGTTGACAAATGGTGCAAACGGTGTCACATTCATTCTCTTATAGCTCTGCCACTTCACCTGCTATTTGATAACCTTCCTGTCCTAAATGCATTCAACCACCTGTGTATATTCCTCCACTCTGCATTGATTTGTGTGAAGTAAAAGAATCTGGGTTTCTTTGGAGCTCACTCCGAACTCATAGAGACAGTAGGACTGGAAAGGCTCTCAGAGAAGTCTCTAGGTCTTTCTCAGACAACACAGTGGACAGGACATTCTCCACAGTTGAGTGGAGAGTGGGGATGACTTTCTCACGTACTCTGGTGCCTCATATTTGACCATGTCCCCTGGATGGGGAGACCTGGTGGCACTCAGAGGAAGGATAGCAGGCTACCAAGAAGAGATTTGATACCCTATGAGCATATAAAGGGGGAGGAGGTCCCCCTCAGTCACAGTCATAGGGGAGGGGAGTAAGGGGAAAATGGGAGGGAAGGAGGAATGGGAGGATGCAAGGGATGGGATAACCATTGAGATGTAATAAGAATAAATTAATAAAATAAAATTTAAAAAATTTAAAAAAAAAGACAATACCAAGGAAGCCCTGAAGCCCGTTGTTGTTACTAGATACTAGGCAAATACTCTACTGCAAGGCTGCATTCCCAGTCTTTGCTGATTTGAGACAGTCTCACCGTGTAGCCTAACAGGGCTTACAGTTTATAATTCTCCCTCTTCTGCCTCCTGAGTACTAGGATTAGAGGCATGGCCCTGAACATATGGCTTCTACTTTGTTGTTTTTGAGCAACTGTGGATAAAGGTGTGTCTCCAGATGGGAAAACACTATGTTGGTTTTCACTGTTGTTATCTAGTGCACAACTACAGTTGGGATGTTTGTGCCCTTTTAAAATTAAGTTGTAACCTAAACCTCAAGGTGAATATTGGGAGATGAGATCTTTGGAAGGTGATCAGACGATAAGTGGGATCAATACTCTTATGCAAGGGAGCTGACAGGTTCTTCCATCTCTTCTGTTGTTGTTTTGGAAGCAGAGACCAGATCTCACATTCCATATTTATTTATATATGCCTGGAGGTTTGTATGTACACCACATGTATGCCTCGCCTTCTTAGAGGCCAGAAGACGCCATCGGGTTTTCTCGAACTGGAGTTACAGATTGTTGTGAGCCACCATGTGGGTTCTTGAATCAAATACATCCTCAGCAAGGGCAAGGGGTGCTCTGAACCCCTGAGTGATGTCTCTACCCCTAATTGATATTACTAAGATACCAAAGTTCTAAAGTAGTGGTTCGCAGCCTTCCTAAGGCTCTCACGCTTTCATACAGCTCTTCATGTTGTGGTGACCTACCCCGCCCCCCGCCATTAAATTATTTTGTTGCTACTTCATAAATATAAGGTCGCTATTGTTATGAACCATAATGTAAATATCTGGTATACAAGATATCTGACATGTGACTCCCTAAGGGGTCGCGGCCCACAGGTTGAGAAACACTGCTCTAAGCAGTAGCTTGGTGCTTTTCGGTCCTCTGCTTTTTGTGCATCATAGCTTGAAAGTGCAAAAAGACTTACACTGATGCCAATAAAGTGAACGTGATGCATAGCTGAGATGAGTTGTTGATTGCATATGAAGTTTTATTAATTATAAATAGTATCCCCCTTGCAATTTCCAGCCATACTGCCTCTTAGACACGCACATGTTGTCAGAAGTTATTATGTACTTACACCCTAAATCATGTCTTCATGAGTAGACGTATTCAGAATTTAGATTTCACTTCTTCCTGCTTTCTTCCAACAAAAGTGAGCCCCAAGAAGTACCTCAAATTGGATTTTTTTTTAGAATGGCAAGTCATATTTAAAACAACATAGCATATAAGGGACTCCCATTTTCTGAAGCATTTTTGAGAGACTGTGTACTATTATCACGTTATTCCTGAGTAAGCATAGATATCTTATGATGTAATTGTTGCCATAGCAATTAATTACTTTCCAAAAAGAATGGTAGAGAATATAAATCCGTGTAAATTGCCCAGAACAGTAGTCAAAACTGCCCTTTGGGAACCCTGGTTTATGAAGACTTTCAGGAAAAAAAAAAAAGGTCACTTTTCTCTTTTTTCTTTTTTATGGAAAGGATAGAGAAAACTGTTCTTGTGCTCTGACTGCCCAGCCTTCTCTTCTTGTCTCTGGAGAGTTCCAGAAGGTGAGCAGTAGTCAGGCAATCACTGCAGTGGACAAGGGGTTCTTGTGGCAACAAATGTCGGCAAACACTTGGCCATGGTGGGGTTCATGGCTTTATGAATCTTCTGCACTCAGGCTCTCATGAGCTAGTGCCCTTGCTGTGAAAGCTCAGTGCTCATGGCCTGCCTGGCAGCTTCTCTGCTTGTCCTGACCTATGCCTTCTTTCAAAGTGATGTGGGATGGACCACAGACTTGAGTTCCGTTGTAATAACAAAGGTGAGAATTGTTTTTGAAGGTTGTCGGGTGAACAGGGATCTGCTGTGACACAAAGCAAGACACCGTGGAAAGAAATTGAGAAACCACAGGGAAAGGGATGCAAAGGGAGGACACAGATGAAGGGTGATTTTAGGAATTTAAACTATATTGAGCAGATGCTGTTTGGTGCCTAGGCCTGATTCAGCTTTTTAACTTTTAACCCACGACTTCCAGTCTTTTGGAGGACAATCTGTGTCGATAGAGATGTGGCACAGGTCAGTATGTCTTGGGATACCGAGCCATTCCTGACTGAAAATATTTATTATAGAAAGGCTAATAGAAACAGGTTAGTATGGTAAAGGTGTGGTTAGCTAGGGCAGACTCACAGAATCATATTGAGAAATATTCTGGGATTGTATCGGGAAGGCACGTTTTGATAAAAGAATGTCTGATAACTATTGAGCATATATTTTTAGATAGAATTGATTGTGCCACAGTAGAACCTCAGTAATTCATGTGCTGGTTTACTGCACAATTTAGAAGATAATTTTACATATCATTTATAAAATGGGTTCTGGTATTAACAGCTGCAAAGTTGCTTTGGGTATTTTCTCTACCTGCTGCTTCTCTGTTGCTGTGACAAAACACCATGACCAAGGCAACCTATGGAAGAAAGTTTATTTTGGTATTTGGTTGCCACCCCCAGTGACATCATACTTCCTTCAGCAAGGCTGTACCACCCATTCCTCCTCAAACAGTGTTACCAACTGGGGACCAAGTCCCTATGGTGAGGCTATGGGGAATGTTCTCATTCAAATTACCCTGCAGTTGCTCACTTCTCAGTTATGCAATCTATACTTTGTTACTTTGCTTAAGATGTAACTATAAAACCATGGGAGGGTTGGGGAGATGATTCAGTGGGTGAAGGTACTTGCTGCCAAAGGTGCTTGACAGTCCATGTTCAATGCCCAGAACCCATACAATGGAAGGAGAAAACAGACTTCTGTAAGTGGTTCTCTGACTTCCACACGTATGCTATGGTTCTCTCTCTCTCTCTGTCTCTCTGTCTCTCTGTCTCTCTGTCTCTCTGTCTCTCTGTCTCTCTCTGTCTCTCTCTCTCTCTCTCTCTCTCTCTCTCTCTCTCTCTCACACACACACACACGCTCCCTCTCTCTTCTCTCCTCTCCTGTCCTCTCCTCTTCTCTCTCCCTGTCTGAAATACAATAGATAATAGAAAACATAAAATATCATAATAATAAATAGTTCAATTTAAATGACTTTTGCTACTGTGTAACAAAACAAAATTATGAGGTTTTCATTATTGACTTGATATAATGCAGTTTAGTATAAAAGTTTAACACAATTCATTATCCTAACATAAAACCATTTACCACTCTCAAGTAACCTACATACAAATTACATACCAAGAAAAGCCTTCCACTTATTTCACTGGAATGACTTTGCTCTCTGAGATCAAATGCCATACCTCTTGCTCTCAATACTCTGTTGTGTTAGACTGTCTTCACACAGGAAAGAATTTCTTACTTTTTTCAATATTTAGTTACTGCCTAGAACTCCTAACCATGAGTAGTAACATAGTTGTAGCTACAGAGGAGGGGCATTCAAGACCAAATACAGTAACTGTTGTGCTTCTGACAGATTTGGGTTCTATTCAGGCTCCACAAATACTGGTCTCCTAGCTCAATGTCTAAGTATACAGTTTTAAATATCTGTCACTACAGAGGGAATCAGTGATTATGAGTGGTCTCTCACAGTTCACAGCTTCTACTAACCATGTTGCCAGTGGATAGAATACATTTGAGTTACTTTTTGCTGCTCTCAGTCTTTGGCACTGTGTAGAGCATCATATAACCTGCGAAGTGGCCTTCTATAGATAGATACTTACTAAGTGTCTAGACTTTATCAACTCCATTAAAGCAGATGAGAACATTGGATCTATAGCAGATATTTAAGTTATCCATCTACTAATTGCCAAGCATTTTAGATAGCACGGTATCTATTATCCTATATGAAATCCTTGTGGAGATGACAATTTATTTAACTTAGAAGCAACAAACAAGCCCTTGGGTACATTGTCTTCATTATCTGGTGCAAGCACATAGTTGTTGGTGGGAGGCCGGAAGCTCCTCAGCCTTCTGGGTGGATTTGGGGTGAAAGCAGTTTCTTGGCATGCTGCATGTGCGAGCCTAGAGCAGAGCCGATTCTCAGGGGCCACGTGACCTGGGCATTTCTTTTTAAGTGTATCTTAAAGTACACTGATAAAAGGGGTAACCGTCCAGGTAGGAAATCCTCTTGGCTGATTTCATATGAAGATAGGAGTTCCATCACTTAGGCTAAATATACAGAAGCGTGGGGCCAGCGAGGATCCGTGGCTCGATTTGTTAGCGTGTTTCCCAATCTGGTGAGCAGTTTTGCTTTCTGTGTCTCTGTTCTCAACTTGACCCATTTTGAGTCATGACTTTGGTAAGGCATGTCAACTTTTTCATAGTTTAGGACAGTATCATGGTTGGTTTGGTGTTTTTTTGTAGTAAACTGGATTGATAAACTGTGTGGACACCAAACTGCCAATCAATTACAAGCGGCATTCCTAAATGCTGCTTTGACTTTCAACCTTATGATAAAAGTTTCCTAGTTGCCCCATTCCCCTACTGGCTTCTTCTAGGATTCTTCTTGAACCTGTTAAATACAGGGATTTAAAAACCATCTTTCTCCCAGACAGGGCAATGCACCCCTGGCTAGTAGATGCCATGAAAAAATCCCACTGAAAGAGTCAACAATAACGGTCGTCTTTTCTTGTTTGTTTCCTAACACTCTCGCTTCTACTCTACACTGTGCCTGGAATACTTTTGAACTCACTTAAAATACAACATAAATGCTGATCAAAGAAGTCTCTAAAGCTTAGACATATGTCTCAACAATGACTATAATAGTACTTAATAATAGTTGATTTTGCATCCGATGTTCAGCTTTGTGAGTTTATTAGTTATACTTGTTTTACTGAGGTACCTAAGCTATACCTGTGTTACTACTCATGGTTAGGAGTTCTAGGCAGTAACTAAAATATTGAAAAAATAAGAAAGTCTTTCCTGTGTGAAGATATTTTAACACAAAAGAGTATCGAGAGCAAGAGGTATGGCATTTGATCTCAGAGAGCAAAGTCATTCCAGTGAAATAAGTACTAAGTAAGGCATCTACTCCTCTGGAGTAGATAGAGGAATCACAGACTTTCAAAGTCCTTGCATTCAAAGCAGTTTCTTACCCTTGAATGCTTGCTTGGTTGAATATATGTTTTAGGCTCAAATAGTTTCTATCTGGAATTTGAAAATCTTGTTTTGTTTTCCTTTTATCATCCAGTGTTAGCTCAGGAAAGTCAGAGATTAAAGTGAGTTTTGAATATCTGTACGACACAGTATTTTCTTTTTGAGAACATTGAGAGTTTTGACCTTAAACATTCTCACAGATAGCTTGCATGTTTTGTCCCTTTACTGTGCTTTCGGATCAGTCTGGTTTCATGTAATTTGCTAATTTAGTCTATCACTGGTGTCTATGTTTCTATTTGCTATGTCTATTGACTTTTAAGCTTCTTCAAACGTAAACTATTTTCTAGGACTATTTCTCTTTCATACAGCCAGACCTTTCTTTCAGTTGTCTTTTTTATCTATATAGTGATATCCAGTTGAATTTCAGTACTTACAGTAGCTTTATGTTATTTGAAATTGCCATGGTGAATGAATTGCAAATACCAAACATCGATCTTAGGGTAAGTAAGTAAGTACAAGGGTAGGCTCTCATTAGCCTCACGTCACAAGAGTTTCATCAAGGGATCAATCCACTATCCACAAGAGTGTCTGTTCCTGTTGAAGATACATTATGCAGTGTGTATGTTTGATTCACAAACATTGTTTTCACAGTCACAATCCTACGTATCATGCTTGAAGAAAGCCTGTCTAACACTTTAACTCCACAGCACACGTCCTAGCTTCCTGGCATTTAGGAAGCTAGACAGACTTGCAACACTGTGCTAAGGATCATTCGGAATAAAGTGCAGAAATGTGCGAAAGATCCTGCTAAGCAGATCACAGGAAAGATGCTGGGCTGGTCTAAGTGTGGAAGCCAGAAGGCAGAGCGGTGCTGTGACTGATCTCAGTGAGGACTGTGCATCCCAGATGACTCGATTTTTACCACTTCTGTATGACACAAAAGTACTAGGAACATTGATTTGGGAATTACAAATGAATTTTAGCTGGTACACAGATTCTCAGATATGGACCCCACAAATAATGAAGATCAAGAATCTTCTAGTTGAAGGCAGTCACTTGTTCATTCTGTTGTCTGTTTTCTTCGGGTGTCTGTGGTTGAGGATTACAGAAACAAAGAAAGGCCAGAAGAACCATGTTAACAAGGAAACTGTTACCTAGGTTCTTATTGCTGACTTCAGTGGCTTTGTTCATGGGTTGGTTTTTGTGACATAACTGATGAAGTGTATGTGTGTGTGTGTGTGTGTGTGTGTATGTATTTTCATGCTTGAGATTCATTACTTACCTGTAAATAATGTTTGTGGCTATTATGTTCTCACTGGAGCAGACTGGGAGTAATATTCTTTGAGGAGTAATATTCAACATTCTCTTTGTTAGCATGAGTGGCTTCTGTTGCTTTGGGATGTTGGCCATCCAAGTGCCTCTCCAGTCTCTGAGGTCCATACCAGTGTTACTGCTGTGGGTCATCGTAGGACTGTGGAAATTGAGAGGGTGGGAATACTGAAGTGTTGCCTGAGACATTTGCCTGGGGACTCCCTTCTGCTGCATTGTCACTCTGAGTTTTTGAATGTTGTCCTACAGTTGCCTTCTCTTTTTGTAACAAAAATTTTGATGTGACCTTGGTTATGCTTTTTACCCATCAGTATGGTTCTGCCAATCTTTTGTTTGTTTGTTTGGTTGGTTTGGTTTGTTTCTGGAAATCTAAATTTCTGCCCATCAGTTCTACGGTTCTAATTTTCTACCACTATTGTTCTGTTTTCTTTCTTTTTATCTTCAGACAGATCTTTTTGTTGCTGTCTTTTCTAACACTGAAGTGGGAGTAGTAGGAATAAAGGCTTAGTATGTGTCATTTTAATCTTATTTTTATTACTGTAGTCAGGGAAAATGTTCTTAAGAATTTTTCGTGTTTTCGATTTTTTTCCAGACAAAATTTTTTTTAGGTATAAATTTTAGGACAGAATTTATACATAATACTTTATTAATTGCTTATGAAAGTATCTATAAGAATAAATTCATAGGTGTGAAGAGATGTCTCAGCTGTTAATAAGAGCACCTGCTGCTACCCTAGAGGACCTGTGTTGGTTTCTAGTCCTCAGGCGTCTCACAACAGATATGTAATTCCAGCTCCAGGGGATCTGATGCCTCCGGGGCCCTAAGGAAGCCTGCGCTCACATGCAGAGGCCCACATGCAGTCATACATACTGCCCCGTACTTAAAAATAATAAGGGAATATCCTTTTTTAAAAGTTAGATTCTAACCATTCCATACATGTTTATTTAGGATGTTTTATCGATTGCATGTTTGTGAGTATCTTTTACCTGTTTAGCAGGTGTCCTTCATAACCATGACTTCCAAATAGTTTCTGGTTCAATATAGCATCTAATAGTCATGCAGGTCCTGAAGGCAGTGGTTGTCATCTTCACGTGGAGCACAAGGAAACAGATTCGCTGCCTTTAATTGCCTGTGGGTCTCAAATAATTAAGGGAGCTGGCATCTGACCTAATAGGTGTCTTTCTCAAAATTAATCATTCTACCACACTCTCACAGAGGATTGGTGCTTATTTCAAAAATGCTAATTATTCTTTCTGTGCATCTGTTCATTCACATAAAAATAAGGAAGATATGGTGCATAATGAAAGGAATCTACACTGGAGGGGCCGTGTGGCAACGTTTGTGCAAATATTCCTTCTGTTATTAGGTTTTTCTTCATGTTAGAATGAACAGCTGTTTAAAAGTTCCACTTTTCAAAAACAAATTACTGATCAATTTAGCATCATTATCAGCCATTAAAAAATTCCTTTTCAATTTAAGGCATAGCAATCAAACATTTATTTAAGGGAAATGATTCTGCTCTCCCTGGGTTTTTTGTTTTTTTTTTTTCATTTGAATAAACAGATAATGAATCAAGAAATATTGTAAACAGTGGGCCTCTAGCTAAGAATGGTTTAAAAAAACGCTCCTTACGTCTATGCTGTAGGACACGGAACTAGTTGATAATTGGATTTAAATTGTAAAAACATTCACCCAGTGAGGGGATGAGCATATTGGCCCAAAGCCAGGAGGAGATCCTTCTCTGCCTAACACTGTCCTGACTTTGGATTCAAATTTAGGGAAATTCCCTACAAAAGGCAGTTGGACCTGCCCTCACTACTTTCGCACATTTGATGGATCCTATTGGAAGAGAGCTAGATAGATACTTCCGGCTGCACTCTCTTTGGAGACATAATTTCCTCCTCGGGGAAGAGGTGTGACTAACTCACATTTTGAGATTAGCTCAATGACTTATGGCATCAAACAAAAGAGAATTTAGTTATACGGAGTGGAAACTGGCCCTTGGTATAAAAGATCTTTATAGTGATCCAAGGGTCCCCAAACTTCTCCATCCTTGACTTTTCTGTCTTCTTTGGGGAGATCATTGCTGATTGTTGAAGTACAGATTTCATCTTTCCTTCACCGGAAGATTGTTATCTACACAACCTCAGAAACATAGAAACACTCCTTATAGAAAGCGAGCCCAACAAATTTCATAGAATAAGAAAAAGAAAAGTTAATTTTTACTTAATACCACCACACTACATGGTGTGGACATTCACACTCAGTGTTCCAAATCTGAGTTCTGGGTGAAGATCCCGGCTACTGTGCTGAGCTTCCATGCTTCGCCCCACACTCCTCAAGAGAGCAGGAAGCCTCCCAGCCTGGTCTTGTCCATGCTAGGCAGAGCCCAGTGCCCACCAGGCCTACCCTCCTGCCGTGGCATTCCCAGAGACATGGCCATCCTGCTCTTGACTCCTTGCACCAGCTAGAACTGAGATATGCCTGCATCCCATCATGCATGGGCGTGTCAGGACAGGTGAGCTGTAGAGAATAGCTGGTGCTAGGCCTCAGCAGAGACTCTGGATTGTTGTTCATCTACTTGCACTGAGCCTGCAACTGTGTGCACTTGATCTATAGCATTTCCCCATCCCTACTTTTGTTTCCTACTCAACCATGCAAACTCCCAAGAAGTGGGAAGGTGAGGGTTTCTTCCTCCTTGGGAATACTCAGCTGAGAAAGCTCTAAGGGGTTTTCATCCAAACAGTGGCCGAGCAGAGTATGATCGTTTCACCATTGCATGTAATTCTTTTCTTGCCAGCACCACATTCATATCACAGGGCAGCTTTGTCTGAGTGGACTTAAACAGCAACTACCAAACGCTGCACTTGTAACTGTTTCTCTCCCCTGACCTTCAGGTCCGCTTCTTGCTGTGATGGACAACTTCAGTCCACAGGTGGCTTTTCTTTTGTTGACAATCACCCACCCACTTCTCCTACTGTCCCCGAGTCTCCTACTGTCCCTGAATGAATGTTCTTAGTTTTCTTTTTTTCATCCCAAGTCTCCTCAGGTGTGCTTGCATAGGTTTGAACTCCATGGATTGTTAATTCAGATGTTCTCTGACCCACCAAGAAGACTTTTGTTCTTATGTAAACCAGTAAATGCAAATTGACCCCTGGAGAACGAGCATCGGTTAGATGCCTCTTTGTCTCAGTTTGGTCCAAGTCTCATGTCAGCCCCGGAATGTACTGCACATACTGTTGTGGGTCTCTCCACACCCCCTATTTTTTTTTCTTCAGGCGCTTTCTCTTGCTCTGATACCTTTATGAGAGGTGTGCTAAGATGATATGAGCATCCTGGATCTTGGTCTTCTACAAGATTCAGTTCATCTTCAATTTTTTCTGATACTCACTAATGTTTGCCATAAGTTTGACTAAATTGGAATCTAAAATAGCTTTATCCCAATAGTTCCCTGAGAAAAACCAGTTAGAGTGGATCCTAGGGATATAAACCAGAAAACATCACAAAACACCCTTTTTGAAAGAAGATGAGATGTAGGTTGTGCCTACGCTCTTGTTGCCTTCCAGTTCTATTTTATTAATAATAATATAATTATTTAATTGCTGTTTTGAGACAAGGCCTCATGTACCCTGCATTGCTCCAGAACTGATGCACCCGACATGACATGTATTCCACATGACATATACCCCACATTGCTCCAGTTGAGGATGATCCTGAACTTTTCATCCCACTGATTTCCACCTCCCCTAGTCCCTGTGCTGGGATCACAGGTGTCTGCTACCTGGCCAAGTGTGTAACGTGCTGGGACTTGAATGCAGGGCTTTTTGCATCATAGGCAACCACTCTACCAACTAAGCTACATCCCAATGAACTTATTCTGCTTTTCAATTAGGAAAGTTCTCCTTCCCAGTTATTCCTCTCTCTCTCTCTCTCTCTCTCTCTCTCTCTCTCTCTCTCTCTCTCTCTCTCTCCCCCCCCCTCTCTCTCTCTCACACACACACACACACACACACACACAGAGTTGACAAGTCCTTGGATCAGTGTTCTATGGTGGGATGGGAAGAAGACTTTCACACATCTGTCTCCAGGTCCTGCATCCTCATGGACCAGCACAGGACAAAAGGGAGAATGGACAGATGTTATTGCAACAGGTCAGGATCATTCAATGGATGCTCTTTGAAGTTAGTCTTTTTCTTGACGATTGTAGAGCTGGCATTCAGCCATCATGGTGCAACCACCTATTGGACAGAGGAATTATGGGAGAAGCTAGTTTATGCTTCAAGATGAGGTGAGGGAGCTGGAGAGATGGCTCAGTACTTAAGAGTGTGTACTGCTCTTGCAGAGGACTCACCCCAGTTTAGCATCCACATTGGATGGCTCACAACCAAGTTCCAGGTGAACAGAGGAATCTGATGCCTGAGGGCACCTGGACTCACATGCACAGAATTAAAAAAGATAAAATACTCAAGACATTTAAAGATGAGTATAAGATGAAGAAGAGAGATACATGAAAGCAAATAGTTTTTCTTGAGTTTGTGACTTTTGAATCCTTGTAAGTCAGCTGGCTGACTAGCCAGGGCTGACAATAGTACAATAGCATGAACAGTCTTCATTAAGTACGAAGGCTCTTCCTTTTAAAATGTTGTTGGATAAATATTTTTTAAATCCTCTAAGGTTAACTGTGTGGTTATTTATTTAACCAGTTTTACTGAGGTGTGAGCGGCAAATATAAATTATATACATTTAGGACATGTATCTGTTATATTTGTTTATTGGACAGAATGTTTCTTTGGCTTGGGATGTCAGGAGGCTTTAGTCCATCACAGAGGGGGAAGGATTGGTCCTGTGGCCCATTCCTTGGCAACAGAAGCCAGAGGTAGCAGCTGTTCCCATAGTGGAAGACCAGGAAACAGCAGTTCAAACCAGGGGCGAGGCTAGACGCTCCACAGACATGACCCCTGTAATCTATGCCTGCTAGCTAGACTTTACCTCCGAGACATTCCACAGCCCCTCAGAATATCACTATGAGCTGGGAGGGGTAGGGCTGTCAACAGTAAAAAACCTGAACCTGTGGGGACATGATGTAGGAGGTATCCATAGAAATTAAGAAGCAGCAATTTGACTTTTGGGTCTATACATCCATAGGGAAAAAAAATCAAGGTCAATTGTCTTAAAGGCTATCTTCACTTCTATGTTGATGGTAGCGTTGTCCACAATGAGCAAGAAATAGACTCAACATAAACACCCTACAGTAGAGAAATGGGCAGAGATGTGTTAAGCTTCTGCAATTTTTTTTCTTCAAAAATACAATCATGACAGCTTCCATTTGTAATGACATGGAGCTCAGTGACCTGAAGGCATAACATCAGATTTGACTTGTGATACAAGGAGTACTAAAGTGATTCAACAGGTTATACTTATATTTACTTGTTTATATACATATAACAGTGACAAAGAAAAAGAAGCCATATATTTGGGAGCCTATGGGAGAGGGACAGAGTAGGAAGAGTTGGAGGGAGAAGATGGTAGGAGGAAATGATATAATATTTTAATTAAAAATAAAATAAAATAAACTGGCTTCTGATCACATTATTCTTCCTTTGATGTTTTAAGGCCCAGGGTCCATATATTGGCTATGCCATTTACATTTGGTTTTAAGAAACTAGACATACCTTTCTGATTTACAAATTCCACATTGAAGTATGTGTTCCCAAAGCAAAAAACAAAAAAAACAAAAAACAACAAACAAACAAACAAACAAAACCCTAAACACCTCTTGAGAAAAATCTGTGCTTAGAATCAATTATTTTTAGTCTTTCACGCTTTAGAGGAGAAAATGTGTTGGAGAAACTTTCCACTGTTTTAGAAAACCAAGAAGCCAATTCATCTGATTGCATTGTTTGCATTCAAGGTAAAGCCTTAGTGGTTTTTATTTCTTCCTTTGTGTCTATCATGAAGGCGGAAAAGCTCACAGAGTAGAAAAAATGTCTCTGAAACAATTCCAAAGTCAAGGCCAATTGATCACAATAGCAAAACCATAACAACTGCCACAACAGAAGCCCTTCAAATACACCAAGAATCACAGGGCTGTCCTGGGACACGCCCACTTTCCCATAAGCCAGTGCATTTTACTTCCTTCTTCATACAACACTGTGGCCTTTCAAATTACTGACTCAATAGCGCCAGATGAATTTCTGGTCAAGAAAAAATCCATTCCACTATTGTTCTCACTGTGCCTGCCAGCTAGGCTTTACTCCAGCCCACCGAAGATTCCACCCTATATTTCAACATGACATATAGTTATGTTACTTGTTGGCTCGAGGCTCTTCAGAATGAGAACAGGCTCCCTCTTACCTGGGATTTCCCATCCAATCTGGAATTAGAGATAAATCAACACAATGAGTCAGCAGTTACTGCGCGCTCACTCAGGAGGCAGCTGCACAGATTTTCTTCTACAAGATCATATCACCCTTTGAATAATAGCCACCTCATATCCGACTATGTGTACAGCTTACAGCGATACCTTCTCAAGATCCTAAGAATTGCCATCACGGTGAGACATACAGGCCAAGGAAAATATATTTTATCAAAATTGTCACTTAGCCCTCTCAAGAAGACCTTGAAGTGCTGTGCAACACCATACCAGCCACTCATGCGAGATGCCAGAACTTAAATATGAATCTTCCTGACAGCAGGTCCGTGCTTCCATTTTGGGATTTGGAATTGATTCTGTTGTCAATATAGAATGTGTGTTATATAAGCATTGTGAGCTAGATATTATAAATATCTTAGAAAAAGGAAAAGAGCAACCAAGTCTTTGAGCACATGATTTAGTGATCAACATCGTTTTGCCACAGAATGCTTGATACTGAGGATGCTCATGACCTCATCAAAGAATTTAAACTTTTCGGGCCCAGAAGATGGCTTAGCAGGCAAAGGCCCTTATACCCAGACCTTATGATATAAGTGTGATTCCTGGATCAGAATCAAATTCAGAGAACGGACTTTTCAGAGTTGCTCTCTGATTTTCATGTGCACTGTGGCATGTGTGCACTTATACTCAAACACACACACACACTCACACACACATACAAACACATGCACACACACATATATCATTTATATACATATATAGGCATGCACACATACTCATATACACATGTACATGCACACACATACACAATGCACACATGCATATACATACAGAGACACATAAACACATTCATACATCTGCATGCACAGACATAGATACATACACACAAGAATTTTATTTTAATTAAAAATTATCTATTTTATGTGTATGAGTGTTTTGCCTGCATGCATGTCTGTGTATCACGTGTGTGCCTGATGCCTGTTGATGCCAGAAAAGAGTGTTGGATCCCCTGGGATTAGAGTTACAGATCATTGTGAGTCACCATGAAGGGGCTGGCAAGCAAACTCAGGTCCTCTGGAAGAGCAACCAATGATATAAACTGCTGAGCCAGCTCTTTAGCCCCCAAGAATTTGACTAGTTAATGAGATTGGCTGAGTTTACTCTTTTCCTAGAAACAATTTATTTGTAAAAAACCACAGGCTGTGGTTTCTTCATGTCTGTTGTTACATTCTTGAAATTATTTTCATTGGGTCATATATATTCTGTGTAACTAAAAATAATTAAATATCTTATTTAGGTTTCTGGCATGTACAATGAGGTTAATTATTATTATACATTCTGTCACTGAAGTTGTATTTTATCCTACTCAAACAGTGAAATATTGGTATGACTGAAATTTTAAGAATTATTTCATGTTGTTTCTAACTTTTAAGTTTTTCAAGATAGTTGTGTAGCTATGGCTGTTGTTAGACAGATGCCATGTGAAATTGTAGCTGCAGCAACTTACATTTTATGTTACTTATTCTTATGAGTAATGCATCTACTTTCACATAAATTAACAACTGAGAGTTTTCATTTCACAAGAAAACCATGTGAAATATTATGATCAATTTCTCTCGCTACACAATTTATTCTTTGTCAATGCTCCATGCCTGGCTTGAATTCTTTCAGTTGTAATACAATCAATAGTCAAGTGCCCCCAAGAAAACTTTTCCTCTCAAATGCTCTGACCTCCTGATGGATCCACCTTGGAGTGGATTTTACAGATTCTTTTTCTAAGATACGCATGCTTTATTTCAAAATTCCTTTTGAATGTGTGGTATGTATATCTCTAGCCGAGTTCTTGGTCAGAGCATTATTGATGCTCGGTGCTTGATAGTCCATGTTGAGGCTCGACTGCTATAAGTAACTGAAACATGTTTTCTGATTTCTAATCCAATTTATACGTGATTGCAGTTAAAAAAATACACACATTGCTGAGATTCCCACTAAAGCCATAGCTTTTAAGTTGGGTTTCAGATAAGTGATGTAGTTATTTCCCTTCATGAGCAAAATTCTTGTTAGTATAGGATGTTTTTCATCTAATTTTAACTGGGTTAAAAATAGCTACTGAACAATTTCACATCAGAGAGAATTGAAGAGGTTGGATTAATGTCACTTATGGAAAGCTTGAACATCAATGTATGGGATTGTGTACTATAATATAAACTTCAGGCATATATCAGTAGCCTATATAAGAAATTATTCAAGTCCTCTTGCAGGGAAAGTTATCCAGATCCCTGTGAAAAACTGGCTTTATTTGAAATGTTCCACATAAATAAATCTTTCCATGTGATTATTGATCTGAGCATGAAGACTTCTGGCCAAACTCAAATGACATGAAAACTTCCCACATTTGAAGGTCTGCTGTGTTTTTGAGCTTTGGTTTATGTAAAAATTGATTTTTGCTGGTACTCGAAGAAGTTTTGTTAGCTTCATATCCCTTTCTGACATTATGCCCGCCTTTAGTTGTGGTTCTTTTGCCTTCTTTCATGTACCCCAAGAAACATAAATTTGAATTAAAGATTGTGTTTCAAGCTTTATGTCAGTCATGGCTGTGCCAACGCTGACACTGGCACATGTGTGGGAGTATCCCTTCATCATCTGCAGGCCCTGTCTCTGGAAATGTGCAGTCCCCCTCTGCAAGTACATTCAGAGCTTTAGTGCTCATTGTCATTTATCTTGAAAATCAGAATAAGGTGGTCATCATGAGATAGTTTAATTATATTGATACTGTCAGTATTTTATATTTACTATTGCTGTGCAGTATCGAAACATGGAGAATTACGTCTAAAATTGACCTTAGCCTTGATCTTGCTTTGTTTACTATGTGCCCTCTGTATACATCATGGATAGTTAAAAAATCATTAGTAAGAATTAAGAAAAGGGAGTTGGAGCCAGGAAGTGGTAACACAAGCCTTTAATCTCAGCATTTGGGAGGCATAGGCAGGCAGATAGATCTTTGTGAGTTCAAGGCCAGCATGGTTTAAAAAGTGAGTTCCAGGACAGCCAGGATTTCACAGAGAAACAGTACTTAAAAAAACCGAAACCAAAACTAAAACCAAACAAAAATAACAAACAAAAAACAAAACAAAACAAAAACAAAAAACAAACGAAAAAAACAAAAACAAAAACAAAAACAAAAAAAAAAAAAAAAGAAAAGAAAAAGAAAAGGAAAAGGAAGTTGGTGCAAGAACAAGAGGAATCATTTCCAAGGTCACTCTGTTACCAGTTATTATAAATTCTGCTGTTGGGTTTAGCTATTCAGGATTATGTTGTTATGTAGGTGAATGTTTAATAGCTGAAAGAGATCAACAAGTAGGGAATGAAAGTCCACAAGTAAATTTACTCTAAGCAAAGAGCTAATGCTACAGTTTGTCCCTAAATGCCAGTGTGGCAAAGACTTGTACCCTTGGGAGGAGCTATGGGAAAGTGGTGGGACACACAGGAAGTGGTGCGCAGTGGGAGGTCTTGGGTGCTGGGGCCATGTTCTCAATGGCTATAGTGGAGACCTGGCCCCTTCTTTGCTCTTTTGCTTCTTGACCACAGGTGTGAAGTTTTCTTTAGGTCTCATGGACTAGCCGTGATGTGGTGCCTTGACATAGCTTCAGAAGCAGGGGGCTACAACCATGGGCTGGAGCTTCCAGGAATATAGGCTCAAATAAGTTTTTCCTTTATAAGTTGATACATTCCTTGGGGATTTGTAATAGTGATGAGACTGTGACTGGATTAGCTAGTTATTTTTATTTTCTGGGAAAAAAAATCTTCCAGTTTTTGTTTGTTTTGAGACTTATCTCTTTCATCACACAGAGATGCATGTATACCTATACAATTCATTCTAAATGCAAAAGCATGTTAAGTATTTGTTGATTTGTTTCAACCTACTTTACTGCAGTCTTTATGGATGCATCTGTTCTTGAGAGAAAATGCCTGCATACAAACGAGGGGGAATTTAACTAAACGTTACAAGAGTCCAATTGTAAAGAATAATTTGCAAGCGGTTTTAAAATGTGATTCTTATTTCAGCGTGTGAAGTCATTCTTACCTTTAGCTTCAGTGAAGCTGAATTCCACAGGCTTTTAGTATATGCCAAGTGGTCTGGATTCTTGCAAAGCTTATGCTGGATCTGTCTCCAACAAGCTTGGTGGTTAGAGGGCAGAGCAGAGCCACGTCCTCTCTCCCTCCCTAACTACCCCAGGCAAGCTGCAAGATTCAGACCTCAAGTACTTTCCTCGTGTGTGAGCTGTTTGGCAGTTGGGTGAGCCACTCTCTGATGCTTCCTGCACTCAGGGTATATTAGCAACTATCCAATAGTGGATGGAGCTGTCAGCACAAGAAAGAATCTATTACAACAGACACTATCTTTCATCTTGTTTGGAGGTGTTTCCTCCATGTATTGTATTGCATAGTCCTCACAATATCCTACGAGAGTTCACTTGGTTCACTCACAATTTTACAAGTAAGTTTGCAACCATTTAAGGAGTGCAGCTCATTTGTACGTATATATACATTCTATAATAGTCACAGCTTTCCTACAAAATAAAGTTAATCGCTCATGATGATTATTTTTACGACCCCTGTTTCTACTTTTTCAACCTACAAGTAAAGAGATACTTCTGGTAACCAAGAATTGAAAGCTTCCTGAGACTCTCCATCGTGTTCTCTGTCTACACCGTGCTTGTTTGTGTCGCCACGTGTCTACACAGCAAGGTTATGATGGAAAATATGGCTCTTCTAGATAATTTCAAGGGTTTCCTTTCACTTTGCAGGAGTATTTGTAGTACTGAAAAAAGCATGAATTGCCCAGGATCGTGGTTCCTCAGAATGAACCTTAAAAACCTGAAGGCAGAAACTTGGCAAGATGCAACAGGATCCTGAGAAAATGACAGGTGTTAAAACGATCAGTGTTTTCCCACGAGCTGCAAACGTGTTGAAAGGAACTATACCCCAAGCTACTATCTTATAACAGAAGAGTGCAAACTCTCATTCTTCCTTTGGGCTTCATGTTTAAACCAGACTTTGGTGTAAGAATGAAAAGAAAATGAACTGGGTGGTCACCCAGTTCCACCCATTTCCCTCTATTCTCCTCCCACAGAAGCCCAAGTCCAGACTTGTTTCCTGAGGCTGTTGGAAAAGGTTGAGGGTTTAGTTGGAGAAGAGGGTGGCTTAAATTCTCAACACTCTGGGCTGAGAATTATTCTATTAATACAACGATATGAAAAAAATAAATAGTTAGAAAAGCGACATGCACGTTGCCGTTCAGATATTATTTCTGCAACAACTCTAGCCTGAGAGAACTGCTGATTTTTGTGCCCTTTTATTCAAACTGAGTCAGTTGAGATTTTGAGAGATTGATGTTCTCAGCTCATAGAACCCCTTCTGGGTAGAGCTTGGGTAAAAACTTGGGCTCCATGACTGTCTACCCAGTCTTCTTCAGTCTATGCTCGCATCCCCACTTAAGTCTGGCCAAAGTATGAATGATCATATAATAGTATCTCCTTGAGGTGATGGGCTCTTTACAGTACTTTGGCTTAGAAGAAAACCACTGATGGGTAACTGGACACCCTATGCTTTGTGACAATCCTGAAGAGTCAGGGAGGGTTGCCTATGGAAGAACATATACTGAATCAGGACTGAGGAAATGGCTCAGGGTTTGCTGTACAGCAGGAGGGACTAAGCACCCATGTAAAAATCTGGTCACTGCAGCATATGCCTGTAACACCCATATTGGCATAGAAGATGGCGGTACAGAAACAGGTGGACACATGTGTCTTGCTGGCCAGCTAGCCTGGCCAAATAGGAGAGTTCCCAGTTCAGTCAGTGATGCTATTTCAAACCTAGTAAATGTATAATGAAGAGGGTGGATTGATGGGTGAAAAGGCGCTCTGGTGCTTGGGATCATCCTGGTTTGAACTCTGAGATCTGTGGCTTGGGTTGACTAGCAATAGTTATCTCGTTTCATTGTAACATCGTTTATGATAAGAATGTCCAGTCTGGCAGTTAGTTGGTCACTGACCTTTCTGTGATGTACCTTTACTCACAGGGTGGCTGATTGAAAGACGTAGCTTGGCTTGGGGTAACGTGAGCACTAGTAGCCTTTATGAATGGGTGTATGTGTCACCAGGACTCAAGAAACAACACTCCCACTGTGGCTTGTTGGAACATTTGCTGTGCTTAGTATTATACCTCCAGATATGGGTTCTCCTGGATTATAAAATGCATTATTAGAAAAAACATGATTTCTAAACAGTTCATGGGAAAATATCTTTACTGGTTTCACTTACCTTGTTTCAGAAATGAAAAAAAATTATTTTGAGGAAAAGTGTGTGTGTGTGTGTGTGTGTGTGTGTTTATGTGTGTGAGTGTGTGTCTATGTTTCTGTCTATGTGTTGGGAGAGTAATCAGATTGCATTATATAAATGAATGAAAAGGTTAAAAAACAAATGTATTAATAAAAAGAAGCAAAACATAATGTGGAGAGTGGTAGAGGAAGATATTCAACATTGAATTTTTTCTCTATGTACCATACATACACATACCTGAATATACATGTGCACACTCAAACACATATAGGCAACACACACACATGGGAGGAAAGTGGTTGATTTTTTGGGGACATAGATTATTTAGGTCACTTGGTAGTGGATTTCAATCAGGGAAGACGGCTTTTTTCTCTCCTTCCTTCCTCCCTGCCTCCTTTTTATTTATTCTTTTTCTTTTGTTAGCAATTATTTATTTATTTTATATTATTATTTATTATGTATAATTATATTTATTTTATAAAGAAAAATCTTAGAAGTGGGAAAACTTTGTTTAACTGGCTCATTTAAGTGGCTCATTAATTTGATGCATACTTGTTGAGCATTCATTCTGTGCCACGCTTGTTTTTAGATTTTTGGGGAAACCTTAGTGAACAAAGTAGTAAAACTATACTTGTGTGGAACTCTCATCTAGAAAGAAGACAGATGCTCCCCAAATCTCATGTCTTGGAATTTGGTATCCAGTGCAATAGTGTTGGGGAATACTCACTCTCAAAAGCCTTTGATGTAACGTAATCAGGGCAAACCTCAGAGAGGAGATGATTGTGCGTGAAGATGTGAGGGAACTGGGCATGGAGCTCTGTGCCTGTAATCCCTGCATGCATTGTGGTGGTACCAGAGCACAAGAATCATACATTCAAGGGCAGCTTCAATAGTGTTTTAAGATAAGGAAAGAGAAAAACTAACCAACACAGATGCTGTTTAGGCATCTATGCAAGAGCTTCCCAGGCACTGGGAAGAGGATGTGTAACATCTGGGTGTTCAAGAAAGAGCAGAAGACTAACAGGGTTAGCGAAGGGGGTAGCAAGAGAAGGTTCTAGAGAGGAAGGGCAGCAGATAACAACAGCCTTGAGACCATTGTAAGGACTTTGCTTTTGGTCCATGGAAGAAAGTCAAGTGGGTGTTTTCAGAGGAGAAGGAGTGCAGTCTGTTTTCCAAGAGATCCTTTGTAAAGGATGTGTCTAGCAGCTGTGATGGGAAGAGGCAGTCATAGGTGAGCGATGGTCAAATATTAGAGAGTATTTTTTTTAAGTGACATCAGTCATCTAGGTGTGGCACAATGGTGATGTGCAGTGCTGTGGATATATGTTGAAGGTAGAGCCATCAGGATTGCCAGGCTTCCTGGGTCTGGGAGGATATGAGAGGATCGCTATTAAAAAGAAAAACTACAGTCAGATATGGGGAAGGACACTCTGATCATGGGCTGGAATGTGGTCAGCAGTTGAGTGTTGTTTTGTGGAATGGATTCTGTATTCAGTCATTCACATTGAACTGTGGCATAGGCAGCTGAACAGAAGAGTCTTGGGCTGACCAGAGGTCTCTTTGGTTACTCACATTTAGGAATCACCACAAGTAATAGTTAAAACTTTGGAATTGTGCAGTGAGAATTCTGGACTCTTGGTTTCCTTAAAAAGACATAACTATTATAAGAATATATTTTTGTTTTAATTCCAGGTGTGGAGATATGGGGCTGCTTCACTGACGCTGACTAGGATTTGCCTCATGTTCTAGCAGAGGAATGTTTTTGCCAGCTGCAGATAGTTTCTGACAACGTTTGGAATTCTAGGAACTTTTCAGAGAGTATATAAATGTTAGAGCCCCAAGAGGCAAGGTTGGGGGTCGGCTATGGTTTCTCAGTAGTTGTACTCAAAGAAGAAACAAGAAGAAAGACAATAGATCCATCTCTCTCTCCCTCTCTCCCTTCTGTCCTTCTTTCTCTCCTATCTAGTGGTGTGTGTGTGTGTGTGTGTGTGTGTGTGTGTGTGTATGAAACCAGGGGTATAAAGGGTGGGAAGAAAAAGAACCCACAAAGTACCTAAGACTGGGCAATACAACTGGGTGAAATCTCAAAGGAATTGAATATAACAAAGAGGAGAAAAGGGCCAAGGACTAAGCCCTCAGTCACTCCAATATTAAAGGAGAAAAAGGAGATATCAGCAAAGTGAATAAATAACAGCTTTAGGAAAATATAAGTAAATATTTTGTATACTATTAGTTTATTTTTGTAACATTTATTTGAATTGTGGGACAAATGATAATAAAGTAACATGAAAAGGTAACAAGAAAAGTATTTGATATGATAGGTCTTCAGCTATGACAATCCTAATTATATTAACTAGCAGAGAGAAATGAATAGGGAAGGAAATGAAGAAATGGCATTTTCATTTTTTTTTAACCTCTTCTACTGAAGACTTATCAATTCTAATGCTTAATGCTTTGGGTTTAAAATGATATAAAAATAATTTCATCCATGATTATCTTGGATTGGGATTAAATAGGACTAATTTCTTTATTTTATTAATCAATTTGACTCCCTTGCTTTTAAAATTGTTCTGCACAAGTGAGGAAAAGTGTTCCTTTCTTTTATTTTTCATTCTTTTCTTCTTGTACTTGAGGGTAAGGTACTCATTGCAGTTCTCAGTTTGTCATTGTGATTGTCATTCATTTATTTAACCAACTTTTTCCAGAATCGAACATATATCCAGCTTTGGTTTTGCTGTTAGGATAACTCTTTTTCCTTAAACAATTCCCATGTAAGTGTGCTTGAGTAATTATAGTGTAACTACATTTTATTATGCACAAAATATATTATATAATATATTACATATGATGTGTATTTAATATATGTAATATATTATATACAATAAAACTTATTGTATATATATGATCAATGTACTATAGATATTATATGTACATTATATATAATATATACTATATTATATATTATATATATTTAGCTATTCATGTTGAATTGTTGCATAGACAGCTAAACAGAAGAGTCTGGGTCAGGACAGAGGTCTTTCTGGGCATGTCCATTTGATAATTATATATATCATACATAGTAATATATAATTATAAAACATATGCATATAAATATAAATCAATCTTATATAATAGGTGCAGAATAGCACAGAATATATGCTAATATGGAGGTGAGTGATTGAGACTTGTTAACAAAACTCAAGGCGAAAAGAGCCAACTTCCTGGTAAGGACTGAAACCTTTTGCACATGAGGTAACGTTAAAGTTTTTAGTCTTGAAGGATCAATAAGACTTTTCCAGGGAGCAGGAGGACAGGGGATATTCTAAGAAATCAGGCAATATCTTATGTGGAATCGGGGATGAAATTGGAAAGGTTAACAAGGGCCACATTATCAAGGTTGTCGTACAACATAAATACTGTTTGTTTATTAACCCCTTGAATTTCCAAACAGCCTTAGAAGTGATACAATATAAAATCATTTTTGCAGATGTATGTACAAGAATGTGTGGTTGTGAACTATAGAGCAGTAACAGGTGCATTTGATGTCATGATGCGCTCTAATGTCAGCCCCATTGTTTGCCTCTGGAACAGTGGCAGACCTCCATTCCATGTTATTAATCATCCTCCCTAGCATATCGTCTGTCGTCCCCCATCGGATTAGATTCGACAAGACTTTTAATTGTTCTGGCTCTATTTCTTTTTCTTTCTACCAATTTTAATTCAGAGTCACTTTATTAGATGGGCAAGGCTCCCACCAATGCTTGCTTTATGGGAGATGCCCTCAGACCCCTTTCAATAGCTGATAGTCCTAGCATTTACGGCACGCGCGTGCACACACACACACATACACACACACACACACACACACACACACACGCACACGCACACGCACACACACACACACACACACACCCCAAAACCTTCCATCTCAAAAGCACCTGTGGAGCTGACTGCTCACACCTCATGTGCTCATTTCCCTCATGCAATTATCACCTTCGAGTTGGATAAGATTTGAAAACACCACCTGTTCACCTGTATCCCCAAGGCCCTTCGTTCCCTAACTCACTGTCATTGTCAGTTTCTTCCGAGGGAATTGGGAATGGTAGTGCAGGTGGCATGAGTCCAGGAAGCGCGTCCGCTAGTAGACACAGGAGGTTTGCAATCTTTGTCTTCAGTTATGCGTCTCTCTCTGTGGGGGATAATGGGAGTCCTAGCACTTGATAGCACATTATCTTTAGTGTTCTGCAGAATGAGTGTCTCCATGTGCAGGTGTGGAGTCTCCCCTCCAAAGGTAGTCTCACATGTTTTGTTTTGCATAACACTGGGCATCACATTTTCTATCTGTGATGTATTTGCCACCTACAGCCTTTCAGTAACCTTTGACCTTTGACCTCATGTTATCTCTTTCTTTCTCCGTGTCTTCTACACTCCAGCCTTGTTCTTCAGGATTTTTTTTTTTGTGTGTGTGTGCCTGGGGATGATCTGATGAGCTCACAGAGATGTGTTCTTCAAGCTTGCTCACTCTCTGACTTCACAGCGAGAAGTTGGAATGTGACTGGCAATGTGTGTCTAAATCTGAATTTCCCCTCAAACTCTCCCTACCTTTAGCCATTTGGATGCCTGGTGAGACTAAATAATAACAGAGGACCTGTAGTGCCATTGTGTCAAGGCTCAGTTCCTTTTTTTTTTTCTTCCTTCGTTTTCATTTGTTTGTTTGTTTTTGAGATGGGGTTTCTCTTAGCCCTGGCTGTCCTGTAACTCACCATGCTGGCCCTGAGCTCAGAGACCCACCTACTTCTGCCTCAGGAGTACTGGGAATAGAGGTGTCCACCAACACCCCCCCTCCCCACCCCCCACACCCCCCAATTCCTCATCCCCCCCAAGCTAGGTTGTATTTCCTAGTGGATGAACTCTAGATGGAGGGCCCTGTAGTCTCTTCGACTGTCCCTCTAATTGGTAAGACTAAGGTCAGCAGTAACTGAGCACCACTTATCAAGTACCGTATGCAAGATGCTATGTGAGATCTTTCTCATACAAAGATGTCTACTCTCAAGGAAGCTTCCCCTTCAGTAAAGCGATCCACGACAGATGCACGTGGCACTGGCTATTGGCTTAGTTAAAATATTCTTGACACAGGAAATAGTAAATTCAAGTAAATTACAAGATTTTTCAAGGCACAACTACTCTGCTGAAGATAGAAAAGTCATCTAAAATAATGTTCGAAGCTTTACAGTAAACATGATTAAAACCTTTAATTTGAAATTGTTCAGTGTTGAAATTATAACTTCCCAAATTACAGTTAAGACACAGAAGAAAGCAGGTGTTGAAACATCAAAGTTGATAAATAAGGGAACTTCAAGCAGTCAAAGCCTTCCAGAGAAAGTGGAAATATTTTTCCCAATTATTTAACATAAACTGAAAGAATATATTTTAAAATATGCCCAAAGTAAAAGAAAAATCAGAGACATGCACAACTGAGTGAATTAATTTACTATATATTTCTGTCTACGTGTTCTATTTTTAGACTCCAATGGAAATATTTCTCTTCATAAGGAATTTCTCTCAGACATGTGAATTTTATCTATGGAAAAAAAAAGATGTTTTATGTAGTTCATCCATAGTCTTGAATCCTTCCAAAATAGAGTAAAGGAACTTGAGCTTTGGAGTGAGATTGGAAAGTCCTAAAAGATTTAGAGATGAAATTCAGTGCCAGGCTGTTGAGATGACTCAGCAATTTAGAGTACCGGCTACTCTTCCTATGGACTCACAGTCAATTCCCAGCACCCTCATAGTGGCTCATGACCATCTGTCACTCAAGTTCCAAGGGCCCAGACACCATCTTCTGGCCTCTGCAGGCCCTAGACACTCCCACGGTCCACAGCCATGCACTCAGGCAAAATACCCACACATATAAAATTAAAATAACATAGTCCAGTGCCTAAAAATAAAGGACAAATCTGCCCCTTCCCAGCCAGAGACCCAACAACAAAGGGGGGTCATAATAGAGTGAGTGAAGGACTGTTTGCTGAATTTAAGACTGAAAGAGCTACAAATCATGTTAACAGCCTGGATTAAAACTGTCCTCGGGATGGAAAACACTGAAAGGCAATTTAACCTTGTGGTCATATTTTAATCAAGAAATTTAACAGATGGGGAGAGCAGGAGTGGCTATGATCTGAATGCACTGTATTCCGTATGAAGCCATCAAAGAATGTATGATAGAAATCAAGAAGGAGAAAATGAAATGAAATTTATAAAATCTTAATAAGACTGAACTCATTTAATGGAAGTGAAGGTGATGGGGGAAAATTAGGTGTTTTGTATCTTACACATATGCTGAAAGAAACGCAGAAACATTTCAAAAGGAAAAGAGGACAGTTCTGCAAGCTTGCAGTCATGCTGTGATTTTTTTCCCCCCTTTTTACATTCCTGGCTTAGAAAGAACTGTGAATGTTCACTAGCTTGCCTCTTTGTAAAGTGTAGGCCAAAGAATGTGGCCAGGGTTAAGAGACCTGGAAAAGACCCCTGTGCAGACCTAGGCCACGGCTCAAAGACCCCACAGGAATGCTCTTTTTGCCAGATTCCTAATCCTTGCTGGAAAACCTCGCTGCGAGCAGAGAGGGTGGGCGAGGACGTGAAGGGATGTGAAATGGGACTCTGTCCTGATTGCCTTGGCCGGGGCCTAAACACGAAGGCCCAGGGATTCCCCAGGGAGCGCCAGCCTGTGGAATGCAGACCTTCTGAAAAGAGCCTCACAGCGCAGCTGCGCGTGAATGTTACTTGGGCTGTGCTTGCCAGCCGGTGGCCAGCCTCATGCTGTGTCCTTCTGCAGGGCAGCCATCTGCTGCGGCGTTAATGAATGAAGCGCTCCTCCCCCTCCCCACTTTTTTTTTTTTTTTGACAGAACAATAGCTTCAGTGATGAGAAGCAGCATTCCGATAGACTGAGTCTTCTGCTCAGCCTTGTGCGTATGAGGGGTGGAGGGGACAGGGAAGAGAGTCAGTGTGCTTGAGGCTCCTCAGATTGACCATGGCTTATTTCAGATAGAATACTGATGGGGGGGGGGTCGCTTTTAATTGGAATGTTCAATCAGCTTTGCTCTGGAGACCTGCACTGTTCTGTGCTCTTTCTCTGCATTGTAGGAATGCTGGTGAAGTAAAGGTTTACGAGATCAAATATTTAAGAGGATTTATTTTCTCTTTTCTTAAATCACCTGACATTAGCTTCGGTTGATTAATCCCTTCCCGTTCTCCGCCCTCCCCTTCCCCCTCCCCTTCCCCTCCACCCCCCTCCATGCAGTTCACGGGATGAGCCCTCTGAGACACTCCTCAATACTTCCTTACTCTGTTGGGTTCATCAGACTCAGGGCAGCGTCGTCTTCTTAATTACAAAGGAGAGAAAGAAACACGCAAAAAAGACGAATCAAAAACTTTGCCAAGGGAGGATTGATCTGGTCTTTAGATTAATCATGATTCCAAACAGAAAATCCTATTTTGTCTGTCGATAACAGCCCTGTGGTTATAAGCTTTAAGCCTCCCACAACTAAAAGAGGATCTAATTTGGGGGGTTGGGGAGGGGGGACTCGAAGATTGGTTATTGAAGTCATTTACTTTCTGATTTTCAAGGGAAAAAAATGCTGTTTCAAATGAAATATTACTCAGAACCTTCATGTATAAACCAGCTTTACCTGGAAATGCTCTGGTGGGTGTGGAGGGAAGTGAGGAGGAAAAGTGTGCAGGCTCATCCCTTTCTGGCCGCTGTCGCAGGCTGTGCTGGGCAGCCTTCATAATGATGCTCATCACAGGCATTTATTTGTTCAGGATGAGACTCGGGCTAAACCTTAGCAGAGAGTGGATGCCGTTTAATTTTTATTTCTCTTTTCATTCTGCCTTGCAAGTGTCAGCTGTAAGTAACGCTACTTTATACCTTTACTGAGATGCCTTTCAAGTTAGGCTCTTCCAGGCAGAAGGCAAGAGCAAGTAGGAGGTAAACATCCCCCCCATCCTAAACTTCGAGGGGGAAAGAACACCTGCTGTTTTGTCACTATGGAGAGTTGAAATTTTTGTGCACAGTTGTCATGTGACAGCCTTACCGTTGGGTACTCTAATACTGTAAGACCTGCGCTTTCATCTCTGTTGATGTTCTTCTAAGCATGTATGTAAATATGTTTTACATACAAATATGTTTGTGTACACAAACATAAAATTTGACTGAATCATGTATAGTTCATCCTGATATACATGTATGTATATGTGTGTGCATGTGTATGCACATGTACAGTGTGTGTGTGTGTTCGTGTCTGCATATGTGCATGCCCGTGCATGCATGCATGCATGCGTGCACACACACATACAGACACGTGGAGCCATGAATTTTATTTCTGTAAGTACTGTTTCCAAACACTAAGAAAACCCCTTTTACAGATCCATTTTTATAGTTTAGACTTTAGAACCAGAACCTCACCAAACACAAGGTGAGAGCCTGTACCAGTCGGCCAAGAAGGCAGGCATTATAAATCTTCTCTGTGAATGTCTCAGAGTCCACTAATACTTGTGGTCTCTCAGCCAGTCTGTATGTAAGAGGACATCCACATCTCCAATAAGGCCTCATGAAAAGCTATAGGATAGGTGGCCTGCCGTTTTCTCCGCGGGTCGAAAACAGCTTCTGGATTGTTCTTCAAGTGACAGGGAACAATTTGGTGCCATGCTGGGCAGCAAGTACCAAACGAGGAGTGTGTTTCCCGATGCCTCCAGGATGTCTGCTGATGAAGACTCTCAGCCTTACAGATTGCAGAGTAAATCCTCAAGTGCTGTATGTCATTATGAAGACATTACGGACCCGAGACAACAAAAGCTATCTGAATGGTCTCAAGTGTGAGCCTCATTCAAATATTAGCGAGCTACAAAGTCTTCAGCTTCACCACAGATTATAACAATGGGACAGGGAAAGAGCCATTTGAATACCCATCAGGGGCCAACAGAGCAAATATGGTAACTCAGAAGACAAGGGGCTTTTTTTGTTTCCATTTCTTTGTTTGTTGTATGTATATAGAATACAGTTTATATTTATTTTATTTATTCATTTTTTGACCTTTCCTTTTAAATATATTTTATTAATTTATTCTTGTTACATCTCAATTGTTATCCCATCCCTTGTATCCTCCCATTCCTCCCTCCTTCCCATTTTCCCCTTACTCCCCTCCCCTATGACTGTGACTGAGGGGGACCTCCTCCCCCTGTATATGCTCATAGGGTATCAAGTCTCTTCTTGGTGACCTGCTGTCCTTCCTCTGAGTGCCACCAGGCCTCCCCATCCAGGGGACGTGGTCAAATATGGGGCACCAGAGTTTGTGTGAAAGTCAGACCCCACTCTCCACTCAACAGTTTATATTTTAAATGACCTTGACTTTAGAGACTTAGTTAAATTCACTTATTATTGGTAATAATTTTAAAATATGTTTTCAATTAAAATAGAATTACATCACTTTCCCCCATCCCTTTACTCCTGCAGTCCATCCCAGCCACCCTCCTTCAAACCCTTCTTATGTCCCCTCTCTCAAGTTGATAGCCTATTTTTCTTTATTATTATTATTATTATTTACATATGTATGTATAGATGTACACACACACATGTATGTGTGTATATATGTGTGTGTGTGTGTATAACTTGTTGAGTTCACTTTTGTTGTTTGTGCGTACATAGTTTCAAGGCTAGCAGTGAGGACGTTCATCCCTGGGAGAGGCTGGTTCTACTTCCTCTCAGCATTCATTGGTTGCCTATAGTTCTCTGTCTGACAGTGTATAACTGCATGAAAATCTCCCTTTCCCACGTTCACACGTCTACTGGTGTTGCCATTCTCCTGGTTTCACCTATGCAGCCATTTCTAGGAGAGGCCGTTTCACCGCAGGCTTCTTGGTATTTTGGCTCTCAGAATTTTCCCACCTCCTCTACTGTGATGATGTGCTCTGAGGCACAGATGCATGAGCTGCGATGTAGACGTATCTCTTGGGGCTAGGCTTTCCACCATCTGTTGGTCTCTGCATTGGGTCCAGTTGTGGTTTCCTGTGATGGTCTCCATTTGCTGCAAAGAGAGGCTTCCTAGGTCAGTGGTTGTAGTTACACTGCTATGTGGGTAGAAGGATACGGTTCAGACTATAGTACGAAAGTAAGCTGGTCTAACAAAGAGGCAGTAGACTCTTCTCCAAGGTTCATGACTTCACTAGCTGCAGGAAGCTGGCTGGATTTCCCTCCTGTTGTGTGGGCCTTAAGTCCAATTAGATACCTGTTGGTGGCCACAGACATGTGAGTGTCACTTACTGCACCTTTACAACATCTTGACCTTCTGGTAATTGCCACTGTTTATGGATGTCGCTGGGTAGGACTGTTTAATTGCTTCCCTCCTTTGGCATCTTTCCTAACTTTTTCTGAAACTGTGAATGTCTAATCACAGGAAAGAGGCTTTCTGGTCAGAACCAGTTTGAAATGCCTGAATCCAGTATCCTGAGTATGCAGTCAGTGTCTTCAGCTCCAAGATCTACATCATTAATCCGCATTGTTTTAGGAGTCACCTGGACTAACCTGACCACCTGTTTGAAAAGATGGCTTCTTGTGCTTGGTGGTGGCATTTTTGGTTAGCCTATGGTTCTCATGGGGAGCATTTCCTTTTAAAATGTCACTGGTCTAATGCTGCCCAAACCAGCTCTGCAACCTTTTCAAGCTCTGAAGTCGAGACTAGAGTCAGAAGTTATTCTCCTTAGCTGGATGTTTTTGTTCCAAGCCCAAAGCTTCCCAGCAATGGATTTTGCATTCATGTCTGGTCCTGACTAGTCCAGGCTGAGCTGTAATGAACAGAGAACTGCTCCTCAGTTTCCTCATCAATATAAAAGGTTAAATAGGGAAGAAACATAGATATGACCTCAAGATTTCATGTTCATTGAATATTAAGATACACTCAGTATAAACTTTGGAATGTTAAATATATTTTATTTCTTTGAAAATATTAGATAGTTCATCTATAATTTATTTTGAACTCTCCATTAGCTTTAAATATTAAATTAAGCTTCATAGTCCATTCTCAGACTGTTCAAGTATCATCTGGGAGATAATACTTCAGTTTAAATCTTGTCATAAGAAAATTCTTTCTTATGGCTGAGACATTTTTAAGCATTTGGTTGACTAAGACTCGAAGATGATATTTGTACCACCTCATATATTATAAAATCTTGATGCTACTTGATATCTTGGGATTTAAAATCCTGTATCTCCTGCAAGAAGAAATATAAGTTGGAATTTGCAAGCATAGATTAGTATTTGGACTGCACTTATAATATCTATTTGTTCACCAGACTGTACAGATTCTCTTTCCAAAGAGAAACACGGAACCCACTGTTCAATATGTGATCTTACAACAGGCTTCAGAAGTGGATTCATATTGGAGCTGGACCTGCCTCACTCCAGCACACTTCCCAGCCAGAGCAGCGGACATAGTGCTTAGCAGAAGTTTGTTAGAACTTCTCCCAGTGCAAAATTTTAATTCTATCCTGTTTTGAGTTCTTACTGGTTCTTTGTCTCTTGAGAGGTCACTGGATGTTCCAGTCAACAATTATGGGTGAGATTTCCCAGCTTCTATTGCCAGTCTAAGAGAACTTTCTTTCCTGGCTGCTTCCCCAGAGACTCAGGTAATGAAGAGTGTAGAGTGGGTAGGGATTAGAAAGGATGATAAAACAAGTGTGGACTGTGTGAGGACTCAACCTCAGTATGATTTTGCTTTAGTTGGCGTTAGTCAAGTCGTCTCATGCATGTACTGATTCAGGACCCACCTTTTGTTTTAAACCCAGTGTTTCACATGTGGACACAAGTGCAGGTGGTAGCTCATACCTGAGGGTGGCCTAAGGTAATAAAACACAGCTATGATGTGTCCTGGAAAGGACTGAAGGCAAATCTAGCCATTTTGTGGCTACTGGCTATTACTGACCAGTACAATAGTGGTCCTTGACAAAATGGTATGAGGGGGTCAAGTCACTGTGATCTGGCTTTTGGAAGTGTGGACAGGCTGCCACCAGGACTGGAGCCACCTCCCACTATTATGCATCCTCCCTACATGGGTGTTGGATGCCCCACAGTAGTTAGTAGTTTATAGACACCTGCTCTTCATTTTGCCCACAGCCATTGGCAGCCAAGGCAGAATCTTTCCTGGCAAACAGCATGAGGCTTCTCAAGCTCTGTCTTTAGTCCCTGGCTGGGAGGATGGTACCACCCTGATGGGCAGTGAGCCATGGGGGCACTGTGGATGTTAGGCTTTTCCAGAAGATGAGCAAGCACTGGTCTTTTTGCCCTAGCTCATTTGGAGAGAATGTATGCAGTGCAATGCAGAGTGATGGTGCTGCCTTTTGATGTGTTGTTGGGATGCCTTGTGCAGAGAAGGATTCTGGCCCTTCTATTGTGTATGGGAAAGCCCGATTAAACCTTCAATGAGTGCTTCTTTACTAGGCAACATGGGGACGGTGCCTGGAATCTAGTCAGTTCATTGATAAAACCCGAGGTTGAGAGCATGACTGGTTCTTTGTCTAAGTGCATCCAGGCCTCAGTAGTGGGCTACTGCCCAACCCTGCCATTTGAATTGGCCCACTGGCTGATCAGGGGACCTGCGGAGGCCATTTAAAAATACCTACAAGGGAGGCTTTCAATCTTTCATTGGAAAATTTCAGGGCTCACCAGACATCAGTGAGGCCACTGTTGGCCCGTTTGGATTCGTGCTGGGACTGTGGAAAGCCAGGGTCTCAGCGGCTCTCAGAAAAGGAAGGGAACCCCTGTGCTCAGATGTTCAGCATTTCCTTTAAGCAAACATTCGACTCTGAGGCCAAACCTTTGTCATGATTCTTACAATCAAAATGAAACCCCGAGAAAACAAAGATGAAGCAGGATGCCCCTTCTCCATCTTGTCTGTGATATGTTATTCTTTTGGAATATTTATCAAGAAATTGAAAGAATTTATGGAGAGTTATATAAGGCTATGCATAAGGTTGTACTTTGTGGGGATGGGCCATTAAGACAGTTCTCTGTAATTTGAAGAGTAACAGGTTTGTATTTCAATTTGTGAATAGTAACTGATTTTAGCCTAAAGACCCCTGTTCAGATCTAGCTAATGGACATCTTATTCTCCATAGTTGTGGGGAGGGGACTGCCTCTGACATGAACTCTGGTACCCCTGATTTGATCACTTCTCCCTTGGTGGGGAGGCCGGGTGGGTACACAGAGGAAGGGGAAGCAGGCGATCTGGATGAGACCTCACAGGCTGTGGTCATATGGTGAGGGAGGAGGTCTCTTCTGTCAGAGGGAGGTCTAGGGGAGGGGGACAGGGCCAAAGAGGGAGGGAGGGTGGTAATGGGAAGATACAAGCAGGGGGATAATATTCAGGATGTAATCTGAATAAATAATAACAAATTAAGAAAAGATGCCTCGGTAGAAGACTAGTAAGAATACGTTCACTGGCTAGACCTTTGCTTTCCCAGAATTTTCCCGTCCCTTATTTTTTTTTTATTCCTGTGACATTTCTGTCTGAAGATTTGGGTTTAATGAGTTTCTCAGAGAATGGAGCCCGGAGGGCAGCACCTTGGTCTACATCTAGATGTCTCTCTTGCATGGCACATGGTCCTGGAAGAATCGTTTAGGCTCCCTGTGCATTGATTTTTTTTCCTCAATAAAATGAGGGATATTTGTGGTGCTTTTATGAGATTTATCCATGTGGTGCCATGTCTAGAGGATGGTGTGACACATGGTGAATACTGTGTTTGTTATTTCCTGATGTTCTAAGGGTCTGAGATGGTCACAGGGACATCAGGAGTATGCCAGGGAATAGACATGGAGGAGTCAGACTCTTTGTTCATTCAGTAGGACTATGTTGAGAACTGTGTTCCCTGGTTTTTACCTATACTGTACCAAATGTGGTTTACCAGATCTGGGTCTTGTAAGTGAAACTTCTATTCAGCAAGAGGCTTTTTAACACTTCAGCAACCAAATCTCCATGCAGAGGGCCAGAAACAATGGTTCCCAATGCTTAGCATTGTTCTATAGAAACAAAATTTCCACTCATGTTCCAGCATGTTGTACCCAAGGGGAGGAAAACAATTCTAGCATCCTGAAATTGATATACTGTACTGTATCTGAGATGCAGAAAAAAAATCATATTTGTACACACTTGAAAAGATAAAAATAAGACTTTTTTTTTGTCTAAATAATACATGCAATACACACAAAAAAAGAGGGTCTCGGGAGATTGCTTGGTTGGTAAAGTGCTTTCTGTGCATCATGAGGCTGTGAATTTGGTCTTTGCATTCATTTAGAGAAGTTGGACATGGTGAGAATGCCCTTGTTATTCCAACACTGGGAGAGGGGAGAGGTCAAGAGGAACCTTGGACTCACTGCTCAGACAGTTTAGTGAAGTCAGTGAGCTCTAGGTCCAGGGACCGACCATGCCTCAAAAAGTAAAGTAAATAGAGAATAATTGCAGGAGACATGCCATGCTTACCTCTGGCCTTCATACATTCTGGCTTACATGTGTGTGTGCACGCATGCGCGCGCCCGCGCGCGCAAACACACACACACACACACACACACACACACACACACACACACACACACACACACGAAAGCACAATAGCATTTGAAAATTTTCTCTTCAATGTACAGTTGGAGACTTGTCTGTTGAACCAAAGATATGTCCTATAACAGTTTCAAAGTACACATACACCAGACATTCTATATGATGACCAGGCTGCTAATCTCATTAATATTTTGCAAAGAAAAGAGTTACATGTAATTGTTTTATTTTATTTAATTACCTAATGTATTTATTTTTACAGAGAACAAAGATTTGGTCTTGAGAGATTTATTTGAGTGCATAGACAGCTAACAATTTACAAAGCAGAAATCAAACCCAGGACTTTTTAGTCCAAATTCACATAATTTCTAGTATAATCAGATTGCCCTTTGGGGATAATTTTACTCAGTCCCATGGAAAACTCCTAAGCTCCCATAGCATAGAAGGCATCAATGAGGGGTCAAGGATAATAAACCGACACAAGAGCATGCTGCCTACCTCAGGAATAGCTGGTCTAGGTGGGGTCACAGTATTATAATAATATTAATTTCTCCCGGCCTTGGTGTATGAATTCAGGTTTTGCCATTACCTTTAGTATAATTTAGATAACCCATAAGGTACTTGAATCCATCAAATATAGTAATTTTGAATGACCTTATTTGTGTAAAATCCTTGCATGTAACATTTACCTCATTATGGAACATTGCTACCTTACGTGGTAGTTTACAGATTTGGCTATGGATATTATAGGTTAGGCATCAATTTGGTCACATAGAAGAATCAGAAAGAAATGTATAATTTTGCAAGTTGTGATGCACATTGTATGAAGTTAAGTATCTGATTATTTCACCATTTTACTGCCAACACAATACACCTAGAGAAGAAGAGATTTGTCTTCATGTGAGCATGTGTCTATGGGAAGAGGACCAGGAAGGCAACACAGACAGCTAGCATAGCACACTGGAATAGAGAGGACTCTGGATGAAGATTCCTCATTGCAGGAAGAAAAGTCATGCATCTCAACCATGTTTCATGGACAATGGACAAATCGTTAGCATAGGCATAGGAGAGGAAGGCAAGGTGACTAAAAAAACCAGAGAGAAAATAGGTGGCTATGAGGTATTCTGGAGTTTATTTTTAGGAAATGTTGAATGTTTGTTTAATATTTCTCCACACTTGTCTGAAAGTTGGGTTCCTTCATTGGCCAAGTTCTCTGTACTCAGAAAGAGTTCTTTGGTTTGGTTGAAGAGCTCAGGAAGAGCAAGCCTGTTGCCATGGGTCAGCCTGCTCAGAGGCACTCATCTTCGATCTAGTACCTTCTCTTTTTATCTGTTCTCAGTACTCTGCTGGTCATCTCTAGTTAGGACTTCAAGAAGGAACTCCATGACTGCAAAGGAAACGAGAGACCTGCCTTTCTATGAATGGATAGGCACAGAATCCCTAACAGGTTTCATAACTCTGAAAATATTTTTTTGTGGTTCTTCTCTTCCCTGAGGGGCTGTTGGCCACAAGCCCGTGGAGGCAAGAGGAAGAGAGTACGGATAGAGCCTGGAAGGCCGTAAGCATGACGGAGAACACTTTAGAAGAAAGTTCAACCTTAACTAGGGAAAACAAATGCTATATACCCCTTGGGGAATGGGCGGGGGGCTTCCAAGATAGGCAGTTATAATTGGTTGAAACCAGGCCCTTTAAGGATACTTGTTTTGCATTTGGCAGCATGCTCCTATCATGTGAATGGGAATACAGTACCTAGTTATCCTATAGGCACAGGGAGGAGAGAGCTGGCAGGGAACTGTGTCAAATGTGGTTGGGGCATCTATGTCTAAAGACACTCTCCAGAAGGAGTCAGGCAGAGAGACAGAGGCCCTGCTGGCCAGAGGGAGTCCTACACCTAATGCCCAGCTAGTGTGGCTATCCAGCGGGAAGGACGGCAACCTTAAACAGCAAGGTTCTTCTGACAATTTTTATTTTCTGTTTTATCAGAAACTGTTCAAAAGGCCCTTGTGGGTGCAGGCAAGGACACTAAGGTGACTGATCACTGCTGATCACATGATAATAACACTTAACAGAAGGACGTGGGACACTTGTGACTGCTTCCTTCCTAGCTGACTCCCAGGCAGTCCAGACGTAAGACTGACAAGTAGGAAGAACGTCACCTCCAGCTGTTGGTTGAGTCTAGAAAGGTGAAATTCTAGCCATCTTCCTGGTCTTTTCTTTCCCTTCCCTGTCTGGCTGTCCTCTGTGTCTGTTAACACAAAGCACTGTCATAGTGTTTCTTGAGGGACTTGACTATGGCCTTTTTCTTTTTTCTTTTTTTTCTTTTTGGTTTTTTGAGACAGGGCTTCTCTGTATAAGAGCCCTGGCTATCCTGGACTTGCATTCTAGGCTAGGCTGGCTTTAAACCCACAGAGATCCGCCTTCCTCTACCTCCTGAGTGTTGGGATTAAAGGTGTGTGGCACTGCTAAGCCCTTTCCTTGGTTTTACTGTTAATTTCTTTAACCTAAAGTCTCATGCTGAGTACATAAATCCAACATATACAGCTTTGACACTTGATAGTAACCCTTCCTGTTGCCTCCCAATATCGACTGTCCTAAGGCATGACACATCTTGTTTTCTAGAATTCTAACTCACACTAAACTAAATTAACAACTAAATTAACAACCCCCCTGTACATTTCTTCTAGCCAGTAATGTCTAGTATTATAAGTGATAGATACAAATACATAGAGGAAAGTCTTGGCTGGAGTAAGATGCCCAAGATGGCGGAACACAACCTGCAAACAGAATAAACGTCCATATCGGGTGTTCCTCATGTGCACAGGAGGACCTGTGTCTGATGATACTCTCGCAGATGCTCCTCCTAAGCTTCTGTATCTGGGTATTTGCCAACTCCTGCACAATGGACTGGGTCATTCAGTTTCCTTTAAGAGGTTTAGTGTATTTGATAGATAATATTGCTCCAAAATTCAAGGCCAGTCCAGTGGCGGGCATGACTGTAAGTGCATCCAAAGATTAGACAGGCAGTGCCTCTTTCCCATGCTGCCTGTTGGGGTCCAATCTTTACTGCTGTGTAAGAAGGAAGAAGCAGCATGACTCACAGACTATCCCCACAGTATATTAAGGCAGAAACAGAAGATCCGAGGTGGGATATTCTGTAAAGCAACGAGCTATTTATGTTTCCCCCCCTTCTTCTTACTAAAGATTCCCATTGTTTCTGTAGCTTTTGCAGCATGCTTACAATTTGAAAGGACCTCCTCTCTGCTTAAAAGAAAAAGGTGGGTTCTCAAACACCATCACACACACACACACACACACACACTACTACACACCTGGTTTTAAGACGTGCTCTTCTTTGATGTGGGACCGTGGGGTCCTGTGACTCATCTGCTCATCCAGAGAGCAGGTGCCATTGTTGTCTGGCAAACAAAGCTTGGAGAAGAGGGGCAGCAGAGCAGGGAAGCTATGACCACTACGCCTCTCACCCTGACAGAGCTGGAGTTCTCTGGAAGGCTTGCCAGCTCTCATCAGCTGCTTGACAAGGGTCCTCCCAAGGGATCAAAGAAAAAATTGTCATCAGAGTGTAATGGGCTTGAAGACAAAGCATTCAAAGACTGCAGACAACACGGCCCTAGATCAGCTGGGGTGCTCAAATTGTGAAAAGCTACTCCACCCAGCATTAAAAAATGCAGACAGCATGACTCTAGATCAGCTGGGGTGCTCTCATTGTGAAAGGCTACTCCTGTCAGTCGCCATGATGCTGAGCAAAACTGATGTTTGTGTTGAAGATAGTTGTATTCTACTAAAACTGGAGCTCACAGGCTCAAGCCCAGTCTCTGTACTTTCAGCTCCACAGACAGCACCAGCATCTTAAGGTCTCTAAGCCCCTTCCCTCATGCCATGGCTTGCCCAGAAGCCAATTGGGTTACGGGAGCTGAGAATCTTGATGGGTAACATTTTCCAGTTTCCATGGTGTAACTACATCCTCTGCTGTAGTTCCAAGTTTCTGAGAGGTGTGGCTTGCAAAGTTCCACAAGGTTTACTAATAGACACATTAATAGCACCAAATACATCATTGCTGAAAATAAGAGTTTGCCTCACAGGATAGTAGTGAGGATTCCAGAAACAGTTTTAGTTGGTTACTGCTGGATGTGGGTATTTTGGGAGTATGGACAGTACTGGTTGTACCTCTGAACTCAAGGTATCCCATCTCCCCAAAAGCTGTGGTTTAAAATGAATTTTCTAAGGATCAAACTAAGATTTCCTTTCCTGAAACAATCCCTGAATACTGCACAATTTTTCAGAAAAAAAAAGAGGTATTTAATAGTGTGAAAACATAATTTTCCAAAGAAACTGCTCACTGATGCTTTAGAGGCTCTCAGAACCTTCCAGACAATTATTGTATTTTGAAGTTTGGAAGCTTTTCGGCTAACTCTCGGGTTTTTTTTTTTAATATATAGTCTTTGTGGCTAGTCCCATGCTCTTTTTATTAGCTGTCCAGCCTCATGTCAGTCTCCACATGATTTGTTTTGTTTTGTTTTGATTTGTTCTTTCTCGAACCATTCTATTATGGATTATGCTCTACTTTGTTCTCTCTTCTTGGCCACCATGGTGTTCTAGAAACATCCCTGGCTTTTTTGGTTACTTTGACATGCTATTGCTTTAGGCAACCCAGCCTAATCAGCAAATGTCCTTGTAATCTCTCTCTGAGACTAAGGGGCTGGAGGAGAAATGGTAATGGTACACTACCATTTTCACATTCTTTTCCTCTGCTTCTCTTTGTAAGATCCTCCATGGTGAGGTCACGAGGAGACGGACTCCTATCACATAACCAGAGGGCTTTCCTTCTTTTGTCCCTTCTATGGCCTTGGAGTGCAGACTCTGCGCTCTGCAGACATCGCCTCCTCCGCAGAGCCCGGGGACACTGTGGGGGCATTACAGAGAGTCCCCTTCTACACCTCTCATTGCATCGAAGCTTTAGGCTCAAGCTGACCCAGGTTTCTCCTCTCTGCTCCACTTGCAGCTTCCTGTCCCGCAGCCTCTGTAACTCTGTAACAGAGCTCTAGCTATCCATCAAAAGGCCACAGCTTCCAGAAGACAGGGCTATCAGGCTGGGTTGCAAATCCTTGTCCTAGTGTGTGGTAACGGCAAACACGGAGCTCCTGGAGACCTTTCCCTCTGTTTTACCCTCTTTCTTCAGTTCTCCTGCATTCTGCTAAGACAGGGAGAAACAGGCAAAGGCTGCTATCAAAAATGAATGAATGAATGAACAAATGAATGAATAATTTTAAAAAGCTAGGGAGCAAATTACTTTTCCCCTTTTGCAGTTACTCCAGTCTTTAAAAATGAATATTCTCCTTGATGTTAGGGAGACAGAAGCACTTCCTCCCCCACCCCTCCTGTAGGATGAGATCCCGTTATTCCTTTTCACGGTTGTGATAGATGGTAGTTAAGTGCGTTGGTTTGCTAGGGCTACTGTAAAGAAGTACTCTGGCCTGAGTATATGAATAATGGAAGTCTAGATACTAATTCTTGAGGCTCAGTGTTTGAGACCCATGTATCCTGAGGGTTAGTTGCTCCTACTGTTCCTCCTCTTCCCTCAGTGACCTATCCTCATTATTATTCCTTCTTCGCATCCTTTCTCGTCCACCTCCATCTCTTTTTTGTTCCCCCTTATCACTCTCCCTCTTCTCCTTTTGATTGTTTTCTTGAGATGGGCTCTCACTGTAAAGATAAAGATGACCTCAAATTCACAATTCACCTACCTTCACCTCTCCAAGTGACAGGATACCATTATGCACCCCCATATCTAGCTACAGTTAGCTCCTTCTTTGGTGTTTAGATGGCCATCTTTCTTTGGGCCTTTACAGCATTCTCCATTATTTTTACTAGGTCCAGTTTTTCTCTTCTTAGGAGGCCACCAGTCTTAATGGTTAGGACCATTCTAATAGTCTCAGTTTAATTTAATTGAGTCTTAAAAGGCCACTGTCTCCAAATACAGTTACATTCTGAAATGTTGGATGTCAGGACTTCAATACATAAATGGAAAGAGGTTGTCACAATTTGATTTTCACAACTGAATTTATCTCTCAATTTTGAGATGACACAAAAGTCCCACTCAGAATTAATGCTCACCAGAAATAGAAATAGCAGATGCAGAGTATTTTTTGAGATGTTTACATTGTCTACATCATCATTTATGAAACATAAAAAAGTAGCATTTTGTAGCACAAACGGCAGAAGTAGCTGAAAAAGAATGAAGAAGAAAATTAACTATGAAACACTGGAGACAATCAGAAGTCAGCAGAGACGATAGTACCAGAAAGAATGGAGACATCAAAAATCCACTCTGAAACTAAAGAGGAAAATCTGCATTATATCCTTTAAAAATAAGAAAATGAAAGCCCACAGAAAAAACAATCCATTATCTGTACATAGTGGCTCAGGAGTTTACTCCTTGTACTCAGCAGACAGAAGCAAGTGAAGGTCCATCATTTGGTCTACATAGGGAGTTCCACTCCAGACAGAAACAATTAAGGAGGCACAAGAAGAAAATGGCTCCCTCATCCTGGCATCTAGCTTATGTTCCTGCAGGCTGAGAGTCAAGAAACTTCAACACAACTCATAAATATTATAATTATTTACAGAGATAATGCTTGTTTTTAAAAGAGACATCTTAAACAAGGGCGCTTCATCCAACAAACTTTATTTACTTAGGGTCAAATTGTCTCTAGCCCTTAACTTATTATTTTCACTCTATGTCTTTTTTCTTTTCTTTTTTAAAAACATGCTATTTTTTATTTTTTATTATTATTAATTTATTCTTGTTACATCTCAATGGTTATCCCATCCCTTGTATCCTCCCATTCTTCCCTCCCTCCCATTTTCCCCTTATTCCCCTTCCCTATGACTGTTCCTCAGAGGGATTACCTCCCCTTGTATATGCTCATAGGGTATCAAGTCTCTTCTCGGTAACCTGCTGTCCTTCCTCTGAGTGCCACCAGGTCTCCCCCTCCAGGGGACATGGTCAAATGTGAGGCACCAGAGTACGTGAGAAAGTCATATCCCACTCTCCACTCAAGTGTGGAGACTGTTCTGACCATTGGCTAGATCTGGGTTGGGGTTTAAAGTTTACCGCCTGTATTATCCTTGGCTGGTGCCTTAGTTTGAGCGGGACCCCTGGGCCCAAATCTGCCTATCATAATGTTCTACTTGTAGGTTTCTAGGACCCTTTGGATCCTTCTACTTTGCTATTCTCCCATGCTTCTCTCCTCTAGAGTCCCAATAGGATGTCCTCCCCTCTGTCCCAGTTTCCTGGTAAGGGAAGGCTTTCGTGGGACATGCCCCTTGGGCTAGTATGCAATATAAGTGAGTATATACCATTTGACTCTTTCTGCTTCTGGGTTAACTCACTCATTATGATCATTTCTAGCTCAATCCATTTATCCACAAATTTCGGGAATTCCTTGTTTTTAATAGCTGGGTAGTATTCCATAGTGTATATGTACCACAGTTTCTTTATCCATTCTTCTACTGAGGGACATTTAGACTGTTTCCATGATCTGGCTATTATGAATAAGGCTGCTATGAACATGGGTGAGCAAATTTTGTTGTGTGCTGGAGCATCTTCTAGGTATATTCCAAGGAGTGGAATAGCTGGGTCTTGAGGAAGCCTTATTCCCAGTTTTCTGAGAAAGCTCCATATTGATTTCCAAAGTGGTTGTACTAGTTTGCATTCCCACCAGCAATGAAGGAGTGTTCCTCTCTCCCCACATCCTCTCCAGCATGTGGTGTCGCTTGAATTTTTGATCTTAGCCATTCTGATGGGTGTAAGATGGAATCTCCGAGTTGTTTTGATTTGCATTTCCCTGATGACTAAGGAGGTTGAACATTTCTTTAAGTGAAAAACATGCTATTTTTGAGATTCTAATTACAACATTTCTCCCTTCTATTTCCTTCCTCCAAACCCTTTCATGTGGCCCCTCTTTACTCTCTTTCACACTCCTGGCCTCTTTTTCTTCCCATTAACTGTTACTGCATGCATATATGTATATGTATAGGAATGCATGTATGTCTATATTCCTAAATATAACCTCTTAGTCTGTATAATGTTTACTCATATTTATGCTGTCAGGGCAGACCATTTGGTATTGGATAACCAATTGGTGTGCTCTTCCCTGGGGAAGACTATTTCTCTCCACTTCAGCATTCCTTAGCTGCCTGTAGTTCTTGGTATGGGTGTTGAGGCCTCTTCACTTTGATTTATCTATTGGTGTTGTTGTCTTCATTCGTCTCATGTTTTGGTAGTCACATTGAGGGGACTTTATGGGTGTGGTTTCTGACGTTACTAGGAGACACGGTCTCACATTGAACTCCATGATCATCTGACGCTTACTACATTTCAGTGACTACTTCTACCAATGACAGTTCTTTAAGACGAGAGAACAATGGAAGCCAACTTAGGTATCTTTACTTAAGTTTTCAACTTAATTTAGAAACTGGCTTAATTTTTATGTCTGTTGTATTATAGTCTTTGAGCAATGCAGCACAGAAAGCCACAGGGTCATTTTTAGCCACTGTCAGGAGAATTGTTTCTTGAGGAGCGCGGGTCCATGTCTTGGGGACACCGACTGTCTCTTCTTATGTGCTTTCTCTAAGTGTCTGCTCTTAAGCACTGTTTATCGCTACTTAGCAAACTCTCTAACCTTGCTTTCTTTCTACTCCTCTTGGAATTCTTTCTGGAGGTAATCAAGAACTGGAATTCTTTCTGGAGG